>CM053790.1:721512913-722052913 GCA_028749045.1 Cupressus sempervirens | reverse complement strand
TAGGTAATAGATTTAAAAAATATGTTTAATATAGTCTTACAATTTTTTTTAAATTTAATTTATAAATAATTATGTAAATTAGATTGTAAGTTTAATCTATAAATTCTTGAATAAATATTTCATAACACATCATTTACCAAGAAAGTTTTGAAATTATATTTTTTGTTTAAATTTTATATATCTTGATTAATTTTAAAAGTTGTTTTTGAATTTTTAATATTTTGCACTAATGTCAAATTTAATTATATGATATCAATTTAATTATAGGTGCTAATTCATATTGTGATGAACATTATAGTTCTAAATTTCCATATGAATTAGTTACTATAATTTGTTAGTAGAGCTTCTAAAAGAAATAATAAGAATAATGTAATAAATAAGTATTGTAAAGCTACATAAAATATTAGTCAAGTTTCTAAAATAAATAAATAAATAAATAAATGTGACCTATAAGTATTTTTTAATATTTATAAAACTCGAATGATAAGAATAATTTTTTAACAAATTTATCTAAATCTTTTTTAATTTAATATAATACTCTTAATTATTTGTTACGATAGTTACACACAATAGCTAATTGAAAGTCTAAGAGTAACCATATAATATAAATAATTAAAATAATCATTACATTTTAAATAAGATCTATAAAATCATAGTACAATCTTTTAATATAATAGAATATTAATATTAATATTTAAATTTCTTAATATTATTTATCTATAAAGTTTTAAAAGATAATAATTATTATATTAATAAAATACTATTTAATACCTCTAAAGTAATTTTTATATTAGATAGCAATATAGCAACAAACTAAAACTCTTCATATGTAGTATTCAGTTTACCTAGTTGGTGGGTTTTTTTCTTAGGACATTCTAACCTTATGTAATGCAGCAAGCACTAAGTTTGATATGATTTAGCATGGGTTTGTTTTTTCATACAATCTAATTTAACAACTGATGGTTCAAATTGACAACAAATTGGCAATAGATAGCTCAATGGGCATAGAGGGGATGGCATCCATCCATGTTGAATTAATTGACTAGATAGTCATTGCCCTCACATGGAGGTAAGTCTTGAATTGAGTCCATCGGCTATCATTTGTAGGGCTAGAATGACCAACTGCACGTATCCATCTTAGAGGCAAATTTATAAGATCTACCTCAGTTATAAATGTTGTGTGAACTGATTTTATGAAACTCCCACATAAGTAAAGCATGAGCAATTTGTGATGTGAATGAAGACATAGGAAACCTATTGAAGATCCTTGGTTTTATTTTTTTCCTTCTTTTCAGCCTTCCAATTGGAGATCCTTGTTGTTCTTCTCGTTTCAAATGGCTATCATGGATATTTTGAAGAATGAAGAATCGGTAAGTTTAATTATAATCTTTTGGTCTTCCAAAATATGACTACAAATGGTATTAATTGGCTTTCCTTATCAGATCGATTGAAACTAAGATTGTTTTGATGATTAAAAATATTCAAAAAAATTATTAGAATGGTGTTAAAATAGTGAGGCCTATAAGAATAGTGTTCATAAAATTATCCAATTTCTTATGTAATTTAAAAAATTAAGAAAACTCACACCCAACATAATTTTAAAACACCAATTTTAGCTAGCATTTTTAAAATTTAAATTTTTATTACTATAATATATTATTGTTTGTGGAGCTATATAATATAATTTAAAGCACAAGGGCGTTGAAAGTAAGGTCCATCCCTGTCATCCATCTCTTTAGGTTCTCCATCTCTACTGAGATATTGTTTAATTTAGCTTCCACATGCACAAAAATGGATTTATCCAAGTTAGGGGTGGAGAGTGGGGCTTGAACTAGGGGTGGATACAAGGGCATCTTAGGAGGGGAACCAAAATGGGGAAGGGGGCTGGGAGGTGGATGAGGGATCCTCCTTCAACATCCTAAGAGGGAAAGTAGCACTCATGGGGTAATTGTCACTAGCGATTAGGACATCATTTTTGCTGAGATCAATTGTATCCATACTAAAACTAGGTGATGTGTGAGACATATCTTTCTCTTAGGAGGCCTCCTCTATTTTCTTTGTGGTCTTACTATTAATACTCATTTTATGTCAAAGTTATGCATGCAATGACTACCACCTTCTACCTCTTACAACTAGAGAAGGTCAAGGGTAAAGTGGAAGAGGATGCAGACAAGAGAATCTAAATGTTCCTTGCTAATGATTGGCTAGATGTACCACTGAAAAATCAAACCCTCATGAAGGAGAAGAAAAAATGAGGGTTCAACTTCATTCTGTAGTTTAATTTTTGTTGGTGTAGTTTATGTTGGTTGCAGACCCTACATGGTTGCTTTTATGAAACCTTAAAAACATTAAATATGGTTGCTCTTAGTTTAGCATTTTGTTATACTATGAACAATTATGTTGGTAGCTTAGATTTCTACTATTTTATTGCTATCATCTACTAGTTTTGTGATAGTAGGATGTTGAATTCTCATAGTTTACTATTTTTTCATATTTGATATGGGTGGGTAGTATGCTGACTGTGGTTGTGGTCCCTAAGCTGTAAATGGTTGTAAATCTATTGACAATGATCCTTTCACTTTGTTAATGTTACATTTGGGCCAATCATCTATTTTGACTGCTTTTAATATTAAAAATATATATGGGTAATTGTCACTAGCGACTAGGGCATCATTGTTGGTGAGATCAATCGTGTCCATACTAAAACTAGGTGACGTGTGAGACACATCTTTCTCTTAGGAGGTCTCCTTTGTTTTCTTGGTGGTCTTACTATTAATACTCATTTTCTGTCAAAGTTATGCATGCAATGACTACCACCTTCTACCTCTTACAACTAGAGAAGGTCAAGGGTAAAGTGGACGAGGATGCAGACAGGAGAGTCTAAGTGTTTCTTGCTAATGATTGGCTAGATGTACCACTAAAAAATCAAACCCCCATGAAGGAGAAGAAAAAATGAGGGTTCAACTTCATTCTATACTTTTATTTTTGTTGTTGTAGTTTATGTTGGTTGCAGACCCTACGTGGTTGCTTTTATCAAACTTTAAAAACATTCAACATGGTTGCTCTTAGTTTAGGATTTTGTTTTACTAAGAACAATTATGCTAGTAGCTTAGATTTCTACTTTTTTATTGCTATCATCTACTAGTTTTGTGATAGTAGGATGTTGAATTCTCGTAGTTTGCTATTTTTTCATATTTGATATGGGTGGGTAGTATGCTGACTGTGGTTGTGGCCCCTAGGTTGTAAATGGTTGTAAATCTATTGATAGTGATCCTTTCACTTTGTTACTATTACATTTGGGCTAGTCATCTATTTTGATTGCTTTTAATATTAAAAATATATATGGGTAACTATCGCTAGCGACTAGGGCATTATTGTTGGTGAGATCAATCATGTCCATACTAAAACTAGGTGACGTGTGAGACACATGTTTCTCTTAGGAGGCCTCGATCAATAGTGGTCTTACTATTAATACTCATTTTCTATCAAATTTATGCATGCAATGACTACAACCTTCTACCTCTTACAACTAGAGAAGGTCAAGGGTAAAGCGGAGGAGGATGCAGACAAGAGAGTCTAAATGTTCCTTGCTAATGATTGGCTAGATGTACCACTAAAAAATTAAACCCCCATGAACGAGAAGAAAAAATGAGGGTTCAACTTCATTCTATACTTTAATTTTTGTTGTTGTAGTTTATGTTGGTTGCAGACCCTACATGGTTACTTTTATGGAACTTTAAAAACATTGAACATGGTTGCTCTTAGTTTAGCATTTTGTTTTACTATGAACAATTATGCTGGTAGCTTAGATTTCTACTATTTTATTGCTATCATCTACTAGTTTTGTGATAGTAGGATGTTGAATTCTCGTAGTTTACTATTTTTTCATATTTGATATGGGTTGGTAGTATGCTGATTGTGGTTGTGGCCCCTAAGCTATAAATGGTTGTAAATCTATTGATAGTGATTCTTTCACTTTGTTAATGTTACATTTGGGCCAATCATCTATTTTGACTGCTTTTAATATTAAAAAAATATATAGTTAAGATTGATTAGAAAAAGAGATTCATTTATTTAAGTTTCAAAAATGACACTTTTGTATGTTTTTGATATTTCTCTTCCTTATAGTAATTCAAAACAAAGAGAGAGCCCACAGGCCAAGATTAATTATTATTATTATGTGTTGTGGTTAATTATTATTATTATTTGTTAAGCTTGATTAGACTCAAACCCAAGACCTCCCACATAAGAAACTCACAATTGACTCTTGTGTTGTAGGCTTTTGACAAAATTTTAATTATTAAACATTGTAATTATCAAAATAAATCATAAACATTCAAAAGTGTCCAGTATAATAATTTTCGAGATATAAAAAAGTAAATATTTTGTTTTGTTCTCTCCTTGTTAATAGAAAACTCAATTTAATCAGTGATATGATCGTGGAAACAAAAATTAAAAAATTGATTGAACTAAAAGTTTTGTAGGCAATGACTTATGTAGAGCGTAAATCTTTGTTGGCACAAATAGAGAGTGAATTTTATCTTGCAACAAAGTTCACGTAGCTTACATGAAGCTGCTCTTACGTAAGTTGAATAACTAATCAACAATAAAAAAAGATCTGCTTAACGCCTTTGATAATTAAAATATAATGTTTCAAAAATCGAAGCTACGCGCCAGTGATTCTTACAGAATATTCGTTCTCTGTATGTGACATGGTTTACTATGACTATTTTATTAGTGGTCTCAATTTAAGATAAAAGTCTTCCGTGATATAAGTCTCCTGTAGGTCAAGATCAACGGTGGAAATAATTACACAGTTAATTTTTCGAGTTAATGCTAAACAATGTCTGGAAAGGATTGAAATCACTTTATGCTAAACTTTTCAAACACATCCTAAGCAATCGGTCGGCATAGATAGTCAAGTCATCTGCGTGGTTGACTATTACATCAATCCATTCAGACTCACATTTTATACTTCAATTACACATTCTAACGTACTCAAAATTATATAGATTAGGTTAAACTTTTCATTCTAAGCGCTTTCAGTAATCAGGACAAAATTGGTGTGTGTTACCATCACAAGACATCAACTTTTTGAATGATGACTCTTCCTTTCCTTACACGGCACTCACGTTCTCTTCCAGTACAACCCCACTCTTCAGCCTGGGTTTGAGTGGATACAATTTGCAAGGTAACTTGTCCGTTCATTTCGGTGGATTGACTCTGAGTTTCGAGAGTTTATCAAATCTGACAAGATTGGAGTACCTCGCTCTTTATGGAGTGGACATCTCTTTAAGGAAAGAGGGGGCTGAAGTTGTTGGAAGTTTATCTAAATTACAATAAGGAGAGAGATTCAATAGCTGAGCATCCTAACTTAGTGCTTATCAAAATCTTATGTAGAAATTTCAAATCACTACCATTTTTGAACAATAGCTTATTTGGCAAGTCCCCTTCTTATAACTAAGGTTTCAAAACTACATCATCAAATATGATGTCACATCAGCTTTATTGTTGAACCAAGGTGTCCAAAACAACACAAAAAATAGTGAGACCAATCATAGTGCATTAGAGATCCCCATACTTGTGTAGCTGATGTGGCATCACACTAAAGGACACATTTATTTCAATTAAGGGTAGTCATCATTAGCAATAACAACTTTGAAGTCACAATTATTGGTGCAATCTTGAATTTTTTTTGGATATTAAGTCAAGTGTGGGTGTTAAGTTAACAACTCCCATCACAACCATTCGAACGTGCTCAACTACTAGATCCTCTCCCCTACTTCATATGTCTGACTATAGGCTTATAGGACCAGTTCCCAATTTCCTTGTCAACCTCACCTCCCTTCTTCATCTCAACCTTTTTAGAACTTGTTTGTCGGTGCAAATACAACATTAATTACAAGATATGACTGCGCACTTGCTCTCACTTGATCTTTCTTGGAATGAGAATGTTGGAGTAGATGTTTCATCTGCTATTTGGAATATGTCATCCTTAGAAAATCTTTCTCTATTAGCTACCAAAATTAAAGGTGAGTTTCCATCTTTTGCAAGAAATTTGGTTTCCTTGTAAAGTCTTTATCTATCAAAAACTAGAATATTGGGTGAGAGTGTTATTAGAGTGATAAGATATTACCTTGTTAATTATATCATTTTGATTTAATTATTAATTCACTTATTATCTCTAGTTTACTTAAGCTAAACTTTAGGCATCTAATAATTAATTATTTTATTGATTTTTATCATGCAATCTAGGTTTTACCTGTCAGGATTTTGATCTCCTTTTATAAGGATTGATCTCTATCTAATTTTAATTCATTCACTTTTGATAAAAGCAATCTCTTTTTTTTGGCTCATCATGAATGTCTCATCCGTGGATCTGGGAATTCCAGCCTCCATAGCATTTGCTTCTCTTTTTCTGTGATAGGTGTTTGTATGCAGGTGATTCTTGGGAACTGTGGGATTGATCTTTCATCAACTTTAACATGGTATCAAAGCACTAGATCTTCATGCCCCTATTCTATTCATGAGACGTATGGTTTGGCTTTCAGATCTATGTTTTTTCTTTCAACGTGTTTCATTTTTCAAAGTAAACTTGCATTGAATCTCGGGGGTCACTAATTTTTTGGTCACTTTGAGCCCAAAAAGACATCACGATTGAGCTCAGAGTGCCCAAATATCCCTATTTTAGCATAAAATTTGTCCAATTTGGATTTAGTTGAAATTCGAGGTGAAATAATATTTCTTCTAGATTGGGCACATTTCTCAAGGTGGGCATTTTCTTTTTTTGACACGTAGATCGAGATTATTTAGCACATAAATCAAGATTTTTTGCATGAAATTAAAAATTTTTGGTATGAAAATCAAGATTTTTTGGCCAATCAAATCAAGCTTTTTGTGCTCAAATCAAGAATTTTTGACACATAAATCAAGATTTTGTACGAAAATTGAGATTTTTGGCATGCATATCAAGATTTTTGGTATGTGAGCCAAAGACTTTGACACACAAATTGAGACAGTGTTGGTACAAAACTAGCACACTTCCTGAGGTAATTTCTAGTATTGGTAGACACATTTTTTGAGACATTAGGCAAGGATCCCGAGGTGGTAATTTTTTTTTGTGCTTTCAACACTTTTTTTTGCTGTAACTTTCTCATCCAGATTCTATTTTTTGCAAACAAAATATCATCAAAAACCTTGTTCCAAGCTCGTTCTAATGGTTCAGTTTATTTGGACTTTTGATCTTGTTTGATTCCTGGTTTATGTAGTTAATTTCAAAGGCTCTATTTTTCACTCTGGGAGACATATCTTGAGACATTCTATTTTCTAGATTGTACTCCAGGCACATCCCATTCATTTTTTTTTGCATTTTGATGGATATCTTGGTTTTTTTAGGTTCGGAGATCAATTTTTGTTGTTTCAAATGATTTTCAATTGGTTTTACTCTCTATTGTATCGACCTTATATCTCTTTTGATCTTTGTTGACATCCTTTTGTAGTATTTTTGCAAATGCACTTGGATAAAGTGCCAATCTATTGCATTTTTCTATCTTGCACATCTTTATATTTTGTTGTACTCACACTACATTATAAAATGCCTTGAGGGGTTTCATGCTTGTCATATTCATCATCTTCCTTTGTTAAGTGAGTTTTAGTTCCATGACATTAGCCTTGTGATGTGTCGATGACAAATGCCATAATAGGTGTTTGTACATCTTTTGCACTCTCGATGTTCCTAGTTTTTCTTTTTACAGGAGATATTCCATTCAGTTTTAGTGTTCATATCTTACCTCTCAACATTATAGGGGGGTTATGCTGGTTCTATTTCTTTCTTGGTTCGATAGAGTGAGCTATCTATTCAGTATTTGATCATATGTACTTGGTGATTGCAGTGGTTGGATACCTATGCATTTAGGTGAGATGGATCATTTACCATTTAGGCATTCTTTCATTCCTATTTTTTGAGGTGATGAAGATACCTTCCATTTTTTATTGATTATCTCTTCAGAATTAATCTTCCCTTCTAGGTCATTTTCTATATAGTGGAGGTTCTTCATATCAGCAATTTGGTAGTGTTTGCAGCTTCATACTTAAGTGGTATTCGTCATGATCATCCTTGTGTTCCTATCTTCTGGAACATTCTTTCCATCTCTTTTTGGAGTAGGGTTTTTCCCATGTGGTTTTCTCTATTTCTCCTCTTTTTAGAGATTTGGTTGTGCTTGGGTACCTCATCAGACCTTGTTGCTGGGATCCAATTTTTTTTTAGCAATATTTTCTTGGCTTTTAACTACTCCCTAAGTTTATCTTAAGGAGGGGGGGGGGGGGGGGATGCTAGAGTAATAAGATATTGCCTTATTAATTAAATTATTTTGATTTAATTATTAACTCGCTTATTATCTCTAGTTTACTTAACTTGAACTTTAGGCATATAATAATTAATGATTATCATGTGACCTAGGTTTGACCTATTAGGGTTTTGATCTCCTTTTATAAGGATTGATCTCTTTGTTATTTTAATTCATTGACTTTTGATAATAGGAACTTCTTTCTTTTTGCTCATCAAGAATGTCTCATTCATGGATTTAGGAATTCTAGCCACCATAGATTTTTCTTCTCACTTTCTGTGACAAGTGTTTGCATGCAGGTGATTCCTGGGAGCTATGGGATTGATCTTTCATCAACTCCAATAGCGAGTCCATTTGGTATGTGGAATTTTTCATTCTTGTGATTCCTTAATTTGAAAGAAAACCTAATTGAAGGTTGGATTCCATCTTGTATAAATAATTTTCATCCTTGAAAAGTATTGATCTATCAAATACCAGAATTCAAGGTGAGATTTCATTTGATATAGGGAATTTAATGTCTTTGTAAATTCTTGATTTTTCTATCACCTGTATAGAAGGTGAGATTCCTCTTTCTATATTCAATCTCTCTAAACTTGTTCATTTGGATCTATCCGACAATAAGCTAACTAGGCTAATTCCATCTTCAATATGGTTACTTTCTTCCCTTGTTTACATTTTTCTAAGTTACATCCAACTAAATGGTGAAATTATGTCCACTATTTCTAATGCCAACTTACAATACTTTTGGCTCAATTCCAACAAGTTTAGCTACTCCTTTTACTTTTCACTCTTCCCAAATCTCGCTAGACTTGAAAATATGTCTCTTTCGAGTAATAACTTAATTGTCAATGTTGAGTTAGAATGGATTCCACAATTTAAATAGCTCATGTTTCTTGATCTTTGTTTCCTTAATTCTGATATAATTTATCCTTTCTTGTGACTCAATAAGCTTTGGGTTATCTAGATTTATCTACTAACAATATTGCAACAAATATCCTATGATATTTCCTTGCCTGTCTTTAACTTTTTATATTCTATTCTAATATCTATTTTTGATAGTAGTATTGCATGAAATAATTTTGGATTTCAATCCCCTTTTGATATCCATTTTCTCTTTATTTATTTTTCCAAAAGATTTCTTCTTTTGCTAATATAGATTCTTATTTTAATAGAAGTTATTTTTCTTTTGTGTATTTGTTATTATGTAGTCTTTGTTTCATGATTTTTAATTTAGTGTTTTTAGTTCTTCGTTTGTTTCTAAATTTTCTTTGAATATATTATTGAAGTTCTTTTCATTCCACCTTAGAATGTTTTCTTTTAATATTATTAATTTTGATATGACACATAACATTTTGGATCCTTCAAAGTTCCCTTCTGAACACTATTATTTTATGAGTGGCATAAACTTATCATTTTGGAACCACATCTTTTCACATTTGAAAGGATTCCTTGATGATTTTTGTTGTTTTGATATTTCTAATTTGACAAGAAAGTAATCCAATCCCGTATTTAGGAGGATAGAGGATTGCACAGAATGGTCAAAATATCCAAGATCTCCTTTTAATGTGAATCTATAAAGTCTTTCCACTAGTTGAAAAAAATCTTTTCTTTTGTTATGCCAAGTATATAGACCATTTTTGGGTGCAAAATCAATCAAATTGTGTCTAGTAATCCAATTTCCAAAATGTCTCATGACTTGGGAGATGAATTTGAAAAACCTCCTTATTTTTCCTTCTCAACTTAAAATAGCATTAAAATCCCCTCCTATATAGGATTTTAATGTAGGGTAGATATTTATAAAGGTACTAATTTCATGCCATAGAAATTTCTCACTAGTTGTTGAAGTTGGTCCATATACATTGATTTAAAAAATATATAAATCTTCTTTATAACTTTTAATTCTTTTTCTCATCCATTTTTTTTCTTTTGTCCACCTATTGTATTCAATTTTCCTTGGATCCCAAATGATAGAAATGCCTCTAGAGGCTCCCTTGGACTCTATTCTATTTTCCAAACCCCAAGTTTCATACTTAACTTGTCTCCTTTTGACTTGCTTAATCTCATTTTCTAAATTAATATTAATTCTGATTCAAATAAGGTTAGATTCCACTTTAATAAGTATTTTTTGTTAAGGGTGTTTTATCCCCTAATATTCCAAGTAGTTAACTTCGTAGCCCTATGGGAAGGATCTTTCCCTTCCCAACTTTAAGAACTATATGGATCTTTTTCTTATTTTCTACATTAGCCATTCCTATTCTTAACTCTATAAGTATTTACCTACATCTCTTCTTATTTTTTTTACCACAACAAGGAGCATTTATACCTTTTATATTGCATGCTAGACCAAGTGAGCCAATATTATCCTTAGAATTTCATATGATGTGTTCTATTTGGTCATCTTCTTTTTCTTCATCTTCTTTTGTTACTTCTTTAAATATCTTGCTCCTTATACTATAGTTTTTCTTGATGAGACATTTTCTTTATTTTTTCTTGATGCTTATCTAATTTTCTTTGATATTCATTCCGATTTGAATTCAAATATTTTTGCAATAAAAATTCGTCCTAGAATTCTTTTTTATTTTCCTTATTCCTTTCTCCACCTAAAGGATTTTTCCCCAAATTTGTCTATGACCCTTTTGCAAATATATATGATACTACTTTGATTAGAATACTATTCCATTCATGTTCTTATTTTTGCCCTTAATTATCTTATGAGTTTTTTAATTTAAAGGGATATTTTTCATTTTGAGGATTTTGCCAAAATTTGTAAGATTTCTTCTTGGTTTCTTTGCTATTTTTCTATAAGTTATGTCCTATTTGAGTGAGTTTCTCTATATGCCATGTAATAAATTTTATAGATATGGATGGAGTAATGACTAAATTTCATTCTTTATATAAATATGCTCAGTTACTATTCTATTTTAATTGACTCTCTTGTAAATTAGAGTTTTCATTATCTGATAGCTCCTGTTCCTTTTTCTACTATTCATACCCTTTAGAAGCATCTATTTTAATAATTGTTACTTGTTTTGAAGGATCCAAAGTTGAATTTCTTCTTTCTAAAACTAATTCACAACTCACCTTTTGTTTTTTGAAGATTCAACTACCTTACTCTCTTGTTTCAGGTTTCTAGAATGAGATATAGTATTGTGATTCTTATGGGATTCTTCCCAAAGAGTCATTTGATCATTGATATAATTTTGGATTAACAAAATATCATGAGTGAACCTTTTTTATTGTATGATATAATTTTTTATATCCTCAATAAATTAATTCTTCTTTATACATTTGTCACATTTTTGCAATATATCTAGGTTTAAGTGATCAACATTCTTGCAATTGTTTTAATTGTGGAAATAATCAAGAAATTACTTAAATAGGGAAATTTGAAGAAGTGTACACCACATGATATAATGAGTGAAATACGGAAACCAATGCTTAGCATGTTTGAGGAATATAACACTTTTCCTCAATATGTTGAGAAATATTTATCTTTTTACCATTCTATGGACCTTCATCCAATGTTATATGGTATGATTGGTTATGAAAAGAAACAATATCAAATGATAGCTTTTGACTTATTTGTGAGAAGAGGTGGTTCATTTAGGACGAGCAAAATAGTCTTTGGTGGTAGGAAGGTGAGAATTGAAGAGGAAGTGGACTTTAGTATGATCCAAGAAGTTATTTTCAGCATGTATAACAATGATGATTTTTATGACAACAGATTTAGCATTAAGTATACTCATGAGATAACAACCATTTTAGGTGTGAAAGATGGTTATATGGAGTCCAATTGTCTAGATGCTCAAGATTTGAGTGTTAGAGGCTACAATAAGTCTAATTTTTCATATAAGACCTTAGAGAATGAGTGTGAAATTTTATTGGTTGGTAATAGGTCCAAGGATCAATTTTTTGATGGAAATGACACTATTTTATTAGAAGCTAGTGATGATATTGTTATATCATCAAATTCTACATTACTATTTGATCTATTTGTTGAGGTGTTTAGTAGTATGTTTTTTCATTGTTGTGTGTACTGATGATAGAATACATGTTATTGTTGATTATAAGGCAGGTGATGTATAGAAAATATTATGTTATATACAAATAAACACAATGGTCACTCCATGGACAATTTTATGTAAAAAAATGATGCATCATTGTCTTATGACAATTGTTTTTATTGAGGTTGATGTTGATCACTCACCTGAGTGAAGTTGGGCACAATTTATACCATCTACAAATATAGTTCACTTTTTTCTTGTAATATTTGGTGATGCTCCTTTGTTCATAGATTTTGATAAAGATGTGGCTATATTCATTTCAATTACACTTGTTTTTGATACACTTGGAATGAGTACATTTTTTAAGAGCAAAAAAGAACTACATGTTGCACTAGTTTCTCCTATGGTTATATCTATTGCATGTGTTAGTGATGACCCTAACAATGATGGTTATGTTTAGTACTAGGAAGAGTATTCATTACAACTTCTTAGATCTACACACAAATAACTCAATGATGCATTAGTGTGAATTGATTTTGAGGTTGCACCATTCTTAAAGGGAAAAGTATTTTCCATCTACAGAAGATGCGATCAGTGGTTGCAAGTTGGAGTATTTGTAGTGTCATCACATCCATGGGAGCCTTGTATCAAATGGAGATGGTGCTATTCATACTACCACTTTTAGATGTTTAGATCTCCATTGTAAAAATTTATGTGTACTCAATGTGCTTTGGGTTATTAGTGCAGACATTATTAGCATTAAAGTTTGGTCAGGTCTTGTTTGCTGACTTCAACAACATTGGCTTGGTGAAGTTGAGTTCTGATTTGACCAATAGATGTCAAAGAATATTCTTCTTGGAAAACTTTTGTTTGATGTATGATATCCTTCTAGTGCATTTGGATTTTAGATAGGATTCACATATGATTTTTGAGATGTGTACATCATGTTGAATACATATGTTTTCATTTTAACTCTCATGTGTATGATGTTTTTAGGAGCATATTTTAGTTGTGCATGTGTCAGAAGTATGCATGCCAACTCACTCTCACAATTTGGAGAAGCAAAAGTTTGTCAACTTACCAAGTTGATTCCCTTTGATATTCTCTCTCTTTCGACATGTATAGTTATATTTTGTTCATTTTGACAAGTTCAAATAGTTGTATTAGTGATGATGTTAGAGGCATTTTTTAGTGATCATAGAGACATAAATTAGGGCTTATCCATGGGATCTACTTGGAATGATGTGTTATTTGTTACTGATAGTTCTTGGGGACAACCAATTTCAAGGAGCGTGGCTTGTAGTCTTCCATTTTTAGCAAGCATTAGAGTAAATAGATTTAGTTATCACTAGGTCCTTGTAGATTAATACTTGTGACATAATTCATATCCAAGTTGTAGGTGGTAATGAACTCATTAAAGACAATAGAATATGGCATATAGGGCATTCAGTTTTTCTGAAAGTCTAATTTATCACATATATATTAAGGTTTATAATGTTTATTATTTTATCATACTTTTGAAAAACATAGAGAGAAGTTGAGCGATTTGTGAGAAGTAATAAAATCAAAGATTTGGGCATGAGTAATTTAGGTAAGAATGGTTCATAAATGGTCCCTACTTATCAATTGATGAGATCAAGGGGATTCTAATGAATGGTTGATAAGGCACAACACTTGGTGAAGGTTTTGCAATTGGGATTGCAAGAAGAGTGGGTTTAACCATAGAGGACACTCTATAGTTGAGTTTGCTCAAGCTGGAGTAGTACTGGGATGGGTGACCTCCTTGGAAGTCTTGGTGCTTCACCTCTATGAGCATCACCTATATCCAATGAGTATTGTCTTCCATTTATTCTCATGAGAGATGGATTCATATTGAATCACTACTCGTAAAACATTGGTCAATGAGTTTGATTCAAAAACTACATAGTCAAATCCTAATAGAAATATCACAATTTTATTTTTTGTGGAAATTATCTCCTACTTTTCAATTTATCTAAAATTCAAAATGAAAAAATGAATTTGTGAGAACTGAGTGAAGTGTGAAATTTTTTAGCTTCCAAAAACCTAACTAGTGAAAATGGCCACAAGCTCTACATTTGCAAAGAAGAATTTGAAGAAAAATCTAGTTGAGTTGATTTGAAATGAGGTATGTCTGAAACCTAACATGAAGTTACCCTATCTTCTATTCTACCTAAGGTTTTGTTATTTAATGATGTTCTCTCATTCTATCACTATAAGATTGGTGAAATTTGTGATTTTGAGCTAAGGGAAGTATATGAACAATTGTGTGAAAATGGGAAGTTTAAAGATGAATTAAAACACTTGGTGGAATTCAAATCTAGTTGGATTCAAGTTTCCTTGAGCCACCTACATAACATTAAATTGTGGCTGGATGAACTTCTTTCAATAACAGAGATGCAATTCATATGGTAAGAGGGTATCCTATAACCAATAAGGTCAAAACCTTCTTTACAACCTCAAAGAATGAAATTTAAGCAAACACAAAGGTACAATAAAAAAAAAAAGGTCTAAAGTTTACTCCAATTACTGACCCAAAGCTTAAATTTGGAGTATATGTTGTTTCTTACAATATATTTAATCAAGATGACCAAACAACATACCTTTTATGGCTATTGACCTAGCTTATAAAATAGTGATGAAAAATCACAAGTTTGACATTTTTTAGCTACAATTATGCCATTTAGATGACAATAAAACAATAAGAGTGGCAGAGTCTAATACATATAATTAATAGTGTAAGATCATGGTGGGCCAAACTATGGCCTTAAGTGGTAATGAAAAAATAGGACATCAATGTTGGCCAACTTGATGTCCAATCTTGAACTAGTTATGAACCTTATATCAAACATTTGTAAGAATAGAATCTATAGTACATCAAATTTAGTTTCCAAATTACTGTCCCTTTTCTTAAAATAAGTTAATTTAATTAGACAAAACTCAGAGTTTAAATGCAAAAGTACAAAAAAAATTAGTTCAAAATAAGTAGCTGTATGTTTGACCACATTAATAACATACAAATGATAAGATATTTTAAAAAGGTTCCAGATATAAGAAGTATACTCATACTTAGATGTGATGCATATTTTTTTTGTATTTTTAGTCCAAGGAAATAATTAATTTTGAGTTTTCTATTACAACATTTTTTTGGAATAAAAAAAACTCTCATTTCTAGCCACCTTAACTCATTCAAAACTATATAAAATTGTAAATTTTTCTCCTCATAGTAGGAAAATTATGGAATGTGATATATCTTTTAGATTTGAGAAGGTTTTACCATTTTAAAGTTACTTTTTTAATCGATACATCAGTCAATACTTTATAAGTAATTCCATTTTTAAAAAATTTTAATTACTTATTGGCCTCATAATTTTACAACATTTATATCAATGGGAAGTTGATGATTTCCTCAAGAAACCCTTTTCATTTTATAAAATTAAGATGAAAGTTGTTTTTTATATCACCTATGTTTTTCCCATCATGCTCTTGCACATAATTAGTTTGGCTTGAACTACTAGTATGTATTTTCTTCTACATGAAAAATAATTTACCTTGTATTCATGAAGTTAATTGGAAAAAAAACACCTTTCATCTATAAAATCGATGAATATATTCAAACAATAGGTAATAACTTTGAGAGTGTTATGAATGAGTATTTTGAAAACTTCAAGTTGAGAATGAATCATAGATTTGGGATTCCCCCAGGATTGGTTAAAAAGTATCATGATGAAATTTGTTTCTTAGTTGATATGGATAATACTATTGTAAAATTTTATATTCTTGGGGTTGCATGGTTGGAACCTATAAATTATGAGGTGAATATAGATCATCAAGACACCAAGGCTATTGAAGTGTTATTGAATGAACCAGTTAAACTAAAAGCCCCAAAGTATGGAAAGTATAAAATAGGATAAGAATAGGATTACAAGAGGCCTTGTTATTCAAAAAATGGAAAGGAAATCAAATAAGGTCATAAATAAATTGGAAAGTGCATCGAATGGAGGTGAAGAAAATCAACCACTATAGATAACTGAAAGTAAGAGAGAGGATGTTAAAGAAGAAGACAAAAGAAAAGAAATAGTAGTTAGCACATCACAAATAAAGAAAGGTAACAAAAGACCTTCAACTCCTCATATGAGTCCAAAGAATAAAAGATCTAGACCCTAAGTTGCACAAGAGGTAACTCCAAAATTGAAGAAGGTTATTGTTAGAATGAATAAATTGAGTCAATCATAGATCAAAACCTATTAGAAGAGCAAGGAATTCCCTAAGTCCTCTAGAAAAATTGTCAAGAGACCCACTCAAAGAAAAATAAAGTTGTTTATAAAAGATGATGATGATGTTGATGACAACAACATGACTGAGATTGATGAGGTGAGTAATACTTGATCTATTTCATTAAAAAGGCCTAAAACCATCAATGAAATTGCACATGCTCTTAGTGAAAGAAATGGTCTAGCAATATTCAAGTATGATGAGCATGAAAAAATGAATAATGAGGATAAGAAGAAAATAAAATATTCTCAAATTGTTATGATGGTCCAAAGTTCAAATATATACCACTAGAAATTAGAGATAAAGTACTTGATGATCTATATCAAAAAATTGATAGTCAGTGGAAATATGAACTCAAAATTGAGAAGGAAATGAGAGGAAGAGCATTGGCTAAGATTATACCAAATTTTGTTCTGAGGCTATCAATGAAGCTTTGGAGCAATACAATAATAGATTTTTACAAAAGAGTAGAGCCATTTATGTTTTATCTAATAATTTACAATTTGTTAATGAAGATAATGAGAGAATATGGAGTTAATTTAACAATATTAAGGATCAAAAAAATGAAACCATTAAAATTGATGATACTCAAACTGAGAAGAATGCTAAACTTGACAATAAGGAAGATAGTTCTATCAACATAACCACATAGGACTTTTCTGATTTTGTACATGAAATGTTTGGTGATAATATTGGGAAACAAGATGCTAGAATCATTGAAGATATATACCAAAATAAGATCTAGCTCGACAACTGAAGAAGGATGAATATATTACTATAGAATCCAAGTTGAACAATAAATAATCTACACTTTTTGAGCTTGCACATGCACATATCCTTGGATTTGATCTAGTAATTTGATAGATCAAAGAATTTCCCAAGACAACAGACCAAAATGTAGTAATATTTCTATTGTTCATTACATATGTTAGCATATCTATTCCTATGGACATTGAGGGATAGAAAATGGATGTAGACACCAAGAGATACACACAAAATACACTAGGTAAACAAGGATAAAATACTACAAATGAAATTAATAATGTTGAACATGCTCAAAGTGGAAGAGACTCCATAGAGCATGATGCAAAAATCTTTGTTGCAAGTGATGAAGCACCAACCCACATACCTCCAAGTGAGGTTATGATTGGGAAAGGTCAATTAATTGTTGAAAAGGAACAAAAGACTTGAGGAATTACTTTTCAAAGTAAATGATTAAGATTTTCTATCAATTGCATGTTGTTGGGTAAAATTACAAACATGTGCCACCCTTTTACAAAGGAAAAGGCTAATATCAAAAAAATGTGTTAAACTTCAACAATGTAGAAGTTATATTTCTGTTTTCAACTTTAAGTTGTTGTAAAATGATGATGTGTGTAAAAATATGAAGTTTCTATCTATTATTTTTTTTAAAAAAAAATTTTAAAAAATATTATTTTTTTAATGATTTTGAATGATCTTTTTTGATAGTGTAAGAAATCTAGCCAATCAAGGGTTATAGTTTCCATCACAAAAAGAACTACAAATAAATATTTTTCCATCTAAATTTGAAGTATGTTATTGACAACATATGTACCTACAACTATAGAAAAGAAATATTCAAAAATATTGTATATTTTTCCTATTATAGCCATTTTATTTTGAACTTTTCATAATTTAACGGCTTATCGCTCCCGCCATCTTTTCCCTAGTAAATCCATGTTAACCATTAAAAATATTATATATTATTGAAGAGGACTCTCTCCTCTAGAACAATTCATCATTTAAAAAAAAAGGTACCAATCTACTAATTTTTATTTATTTTTTGAATTTGATATGTGCATAATTCTAATTTCAAGCTTTATCAGTGGTATTTTTTTTTTTTTTTTGAAACCCTAATTTTGATGATGAAATTGGCCTCTAAACTGTTAAGTTCTTTAGAATTGCAAAAAACATGACAGAAAGTGCCACATCAGAGGATATAAATAGTTTTAGTCAGATTTGATCCGGCTTGTCTAGACTCAGTTGAAGCCACACAATCAAAAAGTTGCACACACAAGGTCACATGCACTAGCCTAAATTTTTTATTTGGTTTAAATAATAAAATAAGGTTTTTATTTTAATAGTATAGTTTAATTTTTAAAATTTGTATATTTTATTCATATTTGTGTTTGCACTATTAAAAAAGTTAAGTATTATTAAATTTTATTGAATTAAATCAATTTTATTGTAGAAATATTTGGAAATTGGACTTTTTAAAATTATTTGTGTATTGATATCAATTAATTAATTTATTGTTTATTTTAAATTTATTAATTAATTTTATTTAATTTAATTATTTAAAAAATTATGAAAACTATTAAAATTATTAAATAGTTAAATAGTTAGATAATTTAATATATTTAATAATTTACTTAATCTAAATTTAGCGATTCTTTAATGCAAGTAGTTGTGTTAAGATTTTCTAGTCTAACATGTTGGCTCCTAATTTAACAGTTTTAAAAATAACCAAGAAACCACACCAATAAATCTAAGGCTAGCAAATTCCTATGATAGATGCACTTGGCTGCAATCTTGGGCCAACTATAAGGCTTCATTCCTTCTTCACTTCAGGCTCTACAAAACCTAGGTGGGTGGACCTTAGATTCACTTATATGGTACCAGTGCAAAAATGTATTCTTGAATCTATTAAGTTGATTTAACCCATATTTCTCCTAATGAATCATGAGATAACATAAATCTGCATTAGCTAAGTGCAAGATAATGAAATTTATAAGCTAAGTGAGGGCATCATTTTTAGCTCTTTAACATAAAAGGGAAATATAATTGATTAATGATGTTGAATATCAACACAACCCCAAATATGCAGCAACATTAACAAGTGATCCTGTAATTGATTAGTGCCTTATCTATTGTGCAATTCCAGAATCTAATGCATACATATGGATACCTGAGACATACTCATATATTTAGATATCTGATATATCCATTCACCTTGTAAATAGACATCTATGTTCATAAAGATCTCACTACTTACTGAATATCCTCCTGATGAAACCTACAACCCTATCAAGGTAAATAAGCATTTACTTGGCTCTTTGTTCCAATAGAAAACTTATCCAGACATACAACCTTAAGGGATTGCAAATGAGTTTAAGCTCTTTGTTATTAAACACAAAACATTGTAGATAATAGAGGAAGGAGAAAAGAATTAGAATGAAACTAAAGATATTTCTATTCAACTATATTGATTTCCTTGAAATTATACATTCATATGCATGAAATCAAAACATGAAAAACACCTAATAGATCTAAACTTTCTATATTATCTTCACTATTGCTGTTCGTACAAGAGAAATTGCTGAAGAATGAAGCTAAAATCATAGTTCTAGATCCAAGAAGTGGTCTCATAGAAAGACTAAAAATTTCCAACCAACATTGGTCTCATAGTGGAAAAATTGGAACCGACTGGTTTCACAGTGAAAACTGGAACCATTACCAGGAATGACAAAGAGAATGATATAAAGGAATGAATTCCCAAATCTATTGTGCATTTGACATGTGTCCACTTCGAAAACATTTCCTAACAATGAAAAGAATCTCTCTAATCTCTCTCTGCAAATGGTAAATCAAATCCTTGATCATTTTTGCCTCCCAAATTATAAATTATCTCAAATACTTGATGGAACAATAACCACTTTTGATGCCAGATTTGAAATCAAGGCAAAAGAAAAAATTAGTTAAATGGCCTCTAGAATGCAATATAATCTTTTCAAATTTGTGTTTTCCACACTCAGGCTTCAAAGAGTTTTCATATCTGCCCTCTAACCAATTTTGATGATCAATGACAAATTCTGCCCATTTTGCTAAGAATGCCCTAGAGATTACAAATTTGCTCATAGACTAAATTGGTGAATAGCTATGCAAAATCTGACCTCATAATTAGAAAATTCATTTCCTCTCGGTTCTAATGGTATATTGAAGTGTCTATTTTGGACAAAAATTGACCCCCTGGCAGCCATTTGAAGTTCAAGCTCTTATTCATGACTTTCATAGCACTTTATTTTAAAAATTGACCTTTTCAATAGTTTAAAACTATATAATAATTCAAACTTTATTTAAAAGTTTTATTTGCACGTAGTTTTGAGGAAATTTTAATAAAATATTAAAATTTGAAACTTTTCAAAATTTCCCACCATTCTCCTCTAGGTCAAACCTATTAACCAACCCTTGCCACATGTCGACATGTGATTGGTCAATATTTGCCACCTAGTGTCATGTCACCATGACTGGGCCTGTTGCCATGTGGTAGCTTGGCACTTTCCTACATTCCTTATCCTCGTCACAACTCCATAATGTAGGAATGCACCAACCGTTAGATCTTGCCACATGGCAAAATCTTACGACTCTAACTTGGGCTCATGCTGATGTCCACATGTTGCTCTAGGATTTGTCTACCATACACCATCACGTGGCAACCTCTCATTTCACTCTTAGACTACTTCGGACCACCACATCACCTCCATGTCACTGCACCTACCACATCATTGCCACGCGGCAGCTTGGTGCTTTCCCACTTGCATAGTTAGTAAGTGCCACATCGCATGTAGGAATGCACCTTAGTGACATGTGGCTCACTGCACCACATCAATATCTAGGAATCTACACTACACTCGAGTCTCCTTGACACTTGTCATCTCCTAGTTTTCCTATAGGTTCTACATCACCATGTTGATCTTGTGCGCCACCTCACCTATGACTTGGGCCCACTGCCACATGGTGCCCAGGTACTTTACTACATTATCCAACTCTTGAGCATGTTCTTATTGTAGGTAAGCACCCACCACTTGATCTGGCCATGTCTCAGCATCCTGTGTGTCGGTCTTGATTTTTTGTTCTAGCACTACATGTCCTGATCACATCACCATCCTTTTTTTGTGTGTTCATTTAAAATTTGTTTAATGACTCAAATTTTGAGGTCTTCTGACCAGGATCCACCACACAAACCTAGCAACTTCCCCAAAAGTTGTGTCCCTTTAGACATGTTAAGAAGTGAGTGTTGTTCTACTTAAACCTTAGGAAATTCGCCCACCCTATGCATGTGGGATAATGTTTCCCATTTTTTTTTGCTTTGTTCTTTCTCTGCACAACTCATGGACATGTGATGAGAAATGTGCAGTCTCATGATCAAATTCCTTTACACATTGACTAACTCATGCCTCCCTAATTTGTTTTCACCTCTGTTCCATATCCATATTCGGGCACTATGGTTACCAATGCAACTTCTCCTTCCTTCATGTTCATGATTGCTCTATCCAAACCATCAATGACTTGCTCTTCGTTGGTCATAAACTCAAAATTGAAATGTAGCAAGTCTCTGACCTCTAAAATGTAGCACAAAAGGAATTTATCATTTTGGTCAACTAGATCAAAATTATAACAAGTCAAATAGGGCCTTCCAGAATTTTGAACAATTCATATCAGCATGACATTAGTAAATGACCAACTTTGAGGGATTCAAAACCTATTAACATAGATTTGAAACGACTCAAAATCTAAAACGTAGGCTCTCTAGTATGGACCCTAAATGCTCCCAAAGTGGTGAGACATGAAACATTATTAGGTGTGAGATATTCAATTGCAAACATAGCCTCTTGTCGCTGCTTGACACTTTGGCAAAAATGCAGAATTGGACATTGCTCAGAATGGGACTTCACAAAATGGCTCGAAATGGAAATTTATCATTAGGGAACACATAGATGCACTGAATGCAAGGTATTAGAAACATTAAACTTCTCTTAGGCTTCAAAAGGAGAGCCAGGTACACATGCATCAAAAAGTGTTTATGAGGCTTGATTTTTTAATAGTACTCAAAATTAGGGCTTCAATTTTGACTCCCAATAGTGGCTCTATCTGGGGATGCATATCCCTTGCAGGCATGGAAAGGATTTAGATCTCTAGAAGAAGTAGAACACACACCTCTGACAGCAAAAACTTCTCTCTTGAACAACTTTATTTGAAAACAAGGAAACCACTCCTACTATGTACAAATGATGGCCCTAGGCCATAGAAATTTAAAAAAACTTGTTACCTCTATCAAATACCTAATTCTCATTTGCATCTTCTTTAGGTAAACTGAAATTTTCATTCTCCTTTGTTTCACCCAACACATTAACATTTTCAATCACTTCATTAGGCAAAAATAAATTGTCACCATTCTCATAGTGCATATAAAATTCAAAGACTATTTCATCATCATACTCACTATGAGAAAAAACATCAGCATGCTCATGATTACATAAACTGAACTAAGAATCAAAATCCAAAACTGATTCATGCATGCTGATTGAAAACACAAAAACTTCATATTCTACACCATTCACCAAGTTGCATTTACCAAAAACTTGTAACTCACCTTGTGTCTCTAGCTACAAAGAGTAGGTGAAATCTGATTGTTTCCTACTTATAGTCATCTAAGTCACAAAATTAGATTTATCTTTCACTGAAAGCTCTTCACATTCTTCAAACAACTGATTAGTTACCAAGCATGAAAACTTATTCTAAAAGTGTTGATCTAAACTATGCTGATCACAATAATTTTCTTCATCTAACTAAATGTTAGAATAAACCTTGAACTTATCTTTACAAGACTTATCAACACATAAAGAAAATCTATAATCTAATTGACAACTTTCATTGTGTAAGAATTTTCCTAAGGGCAAAATTCACCCAGGAACTAAGAACTCAAACACAAGCATAGAGTAGACCAAAAATGGATATGATCAATTAATTAGAGTATGTCCAAATATATTTCTCTATTCAGAATATGATGTACAATACACTAGGAGTGCTTGTATATAAAGGCCTCTCAAGAAGCACCTAGAATGTCTCTAGAAACAATTAGGAGATAAGACAACTAAGCACCTTATCCAACATTCTAGATGAATGGATAAGAATGAAAAAGTGTCATATGTGTGTAGAAGATTCCTATGTTGTAGACAACATGTGCTTAAAAGAGGTGTAGACCCCTTGTGATGTCATCAAGACAACTCACAAGAGTGCACAAAATCCTAAGTGTCTCACAAAATAAAATAATGCAAAATAATTAAATAATGCATTAACCTAAGAAAACTTAAGTGTAATAAGTAAATACTTATTTGCACCAAAACCCCCCCTTAAGTGCAACTTAGGGGAATGCCCTTAAGCTTAAGAAACTAGGATGAAGATACAGAATGGGTCCCGGCTACTAGGCCATGATAGGTACCCATGTACATAATGAAATGCAATCTCTCATAAAATGAGGAAAGAGAGAAAACCTCATGGGAAAAAACCTCCCCCAAACAGAGAGATAAATATGGATGGATGGATGGAGATAAAAAACCTCCCTCTTAAAAGTAGTGTGTCGATCAGTGAGAAATGCTCCTATGTAGAAGTTGATCCATGACCTTTGTATGATGTTCCTCCTCTTTGGAAGAAACAAGAGAAAGGGTACCTATGAGATGCGTCTCCTGGATGGAGAAGGAATCTCTACGATGACTGGTATTTTTGAAACTTGTTCAAAAGTCCCTGTGTCGATACTAATGATGACTTCCTCCAAAACTATTGCAGAGAAGAGCAGATCAAACAAGGAAGGAGGTAGAACCTGTCTCAGGAAACCAACAGTCTTCTCAACAAATTAAGAGACCTCCTACAGATGTTGTACATAAGAATCCACAATCATGCCAAGTTGGAAGGATTAATCATGTAGAGAATGTACAATAACTGTAGAAGAATCATCCTTAGCAAAGAGAAGCAAGAAATCATCATAAAAGTCTCCCATATCTACTGTGTGTGACTCCAAGAATAGAGCTGAAATGTCTGGCAAGAAATCATCACCTAGGAGACCATGAGTACCCTGCAGTGTTGAAGTACATGAATCTATCATTATGGAAAAGGATGAAGTATCCACCTCAAAAAGAAGACAAATGTCATCAAGAATATCTCCCACATCCTCAATGTGAGACTCAATGAATAATTGTGCAATGTCTAAAAGGATGTCTTCGCATGAAGGTAGTGTAGGAAGACATAAAATATCCTATTGCACTAATTCAGAAGCATCTATGGCTGAAATAGGATCAGTAGGAGCAACAGGATTTGGAGGTGTAATCTCATTTGAGGTTGAAGAAACCATAGCTGGAGTGGCTGGATGTAGAAAGTCCACTGGAGATGATCACATGGATCTCCATATGCTTCACATATAGACCACCAAATATCACAAGGAAAATGTGCCAATCTAAGAGGACCAAAAGATTCCCTACTCATATTTTTATGTAGAAATTGATTAAGCTTGATAATATATGTCCAATCAAAATGTGGTGGCATTGAATAGAGATAAGGAAGCAATCCTAGATGTTCTCTTAGATGGTTAATTATCAAAGTCCTCCATTTGAAATAGTTCCTTGTTGTCAATTGTGGTCTAATACCAAAGTGACAAATCTGACAAGACTCCATGAGATCAATTAATGAACCCCCAAAGAATCAAAGAACCCCCCCTGAAAAAGATGTTGTTGGCACTTGAAAGCCACTTGCCAATTTAGGGTCTATTTCTGAAAGTAGTATTTCTATTTAAAAAAACTTAAAATGTGATTGCAAATATGAAAAGTAACAAAAAAATGCACTTTCAAAAAAAAAATGGAACTTGATTTGGAGTTCAGATGAGCCTGTGCCAAGCATTTTAAGTGGTAAAATTTGAGATTTTGGAGTTGCAGAAAAATTCAGAAATGGAGATCTCAAACCACCTGCACCAATGTGTAGATCATGAAATCCTACCCCAAAACAAAAAAAAATTCCTCGCAAAAAGGAGTCTGTATGAGGAAGATATTGCTATTTGAAAATGGCTAGTGCTGTTATTTTTTCTGAATTGCTGCCACGCCTCCAATAAATAAATCACTCTAGATTTTGCCTCAGATGTCCGATTTGGATGAAACAAAATCTAATTTGAGAGTTTTTGGACTTTCTGGATGTGATGCAAATATCAGATTTGCACCAGCAAGCTTCAATCTTCACCTGCAAAAAATCTCTCCTATGGCCCTATGGCCAAAAAAATTCTGAAAAATAATGCAGATTCAAAAAAATTGTAGAGATGTAGATGAAAAGAATAGATCTGAGAATTAAATGTACAGATCTGAAATGATCATACCAATTTTGAAAATTGGTCCTTCAAGTGTCGGTTTGCAAAAAAAATTTGCCTCACAATTGACTTTGGCCTAGGGTAGGTAGCTTTGTAGCCGATTTTCACTGATTTAGCATTTTGGATGCAATGGCAAGGTCAGATCTAGTGCTAAACACTCCCAATTTCTACGATACTCCAGAGTTGGGCTGTGGTGATGAAGCAATATGATGGTCTCGAATGGCTATGTGATGAGAAAATCTCCAAGTTGCTCTGATACCATGTAAGAATTCGCTTAAGGAAAAAATTCACCCAAGAACTAAGAACTCAAACACAAGCACACAATAGACTAAAAATGGATATGATCAATTAATCAAAGTATGTCCGAATACATTGCTCTATTCAGAATGTGATGTACAACACACTAGGAGTGCTTGTATATAAAGGCCTCTCAAGAAGCACCTAGAATGTCTCTAGAAACAACTAGGAGATAAGACAACTAAGCACCTTATCCAACATTCTAGATGAATGGCTAAGAATGACAAAGTATCATATGTGTGTAGAAGATTCCTGTGTTATAGACAACATGTGCTTAAAAGAGGTGCAAACCTCTTGTGATGTCATCAAGACAACTCACAAGAGTGCACAAACTCCTAAGTGTCTCACAAAATAAAATAATGCAAACTAATTAAATAATGCATTAACCTAAGAAAACTTAAGTAAGTGTAATAAGTAAATACTTATTTACACCAACACATTGATTTCCTCTTCATTACATGAAACTTCAAAACATATTGCAGCAAAACTAGCATGAGAAGAATCTAAAATAGTATCAAACTTTCCTTCATTTACATCCCCCATATCCAACAAATTGTCATGTGCAAAGAAATTTGAGGTACTATCATCTAGACCTCCAAAATCTGATAAAGATTGTTCAGATTCTATGTCTCTTTCTACATCAAACTTTGGGGAATTGATTTGACTGAATGAGAAAGTATTACGAGGAAAAAAATGAAGATCCTTAGAAAAACTTACATGCTTTTCAAAATCACGAGCCAACAAAACTAAAATTTCATCAGGGCTCAAGAAGACTACCTCACAAATCTTCTCTCAGTTCTAATTATTATCCGGATAACATGAATAACTTACAACAGCAAGATCATTAGTATAACAATATGAAAAGTCAACATCATTATAACATTCGTTCTTATCATGGAAATCACTACCTCTACTACTGTTATAACTTTCTTCAAACTCATATTCACTGTAACAAAATTTATTTTCACTTTCATATCCATCTTCCTTATGTTGATTAAAATTACCTGATTCATTTGGATTTGAATCCTTCTCTTCACATTCAGAAGACAAATCATCTTTCTCTATGGATTCATTATATTCATTGCTACCTTGAATTTTAGCATACTCATTATCCTTAGAAGATATAACATGAAATCTATTATCACCACTTTCCATCTCTTCAATGAATCTTTCAATTTGCAAAATTCTTTGTAATCTTATAGGTGCTAGCCAATTGACTAAATTAGGCACTAGAACATCAAGGAAAACACTAGGCATGGAAGATCCCTAAGGTATACAATGAAAAGGAATCTTGTTGATTATTGATTTAATCTTTAGATAACATTGTTCAACATCTAAACCTTGAGTACTTCCTACTTCAATTCTTATGAGACTAAATCCTTTTGTAGATCAGTTTATTTAACATAGCAACGTTATTACTCACAATCTCTAAACTTTCAAAATTTGGCACACTAATCTCAGATCTAAGATTTGACTCCATAATAAATGTTAACTTCTACCTCTTCCTTCTAGTGCTGAAAACCATTGAATAGAGGCAACCACTTTAAACAACATGACTTTCATGAAAGAGAAACATGAAAATCAAAATACCTCAAGTGCTGATGCAAAACTTAAGATCTACTATTTTGGCATAGGTGCAAGATTAAAATTCCCTTACACCTTTAATAAGAACTTTGTAGAGCCACCACCACCTTGAGAGAGGGTAAAGAAATCATTGTTGTGATCTACTTTTTACAATTCACTTCCTTATAACAATAGATTGCAAACAACTCTTTAAAAAATTATCAAGAATTAAAAATTTTCTTTTCAAGAGACTATCAAATTTTTTAGATCTACCCATACAACTAAAAATCCTTCAAAATTTTGCAATGAAATCAACTAGGAACAACTTGGTATAGAGATTTGAGAGTTCCCACTCACACTTGGTGAGAAATGAAATATAATTTATCACTTGACAAATCTGAACTAGACCTTTTGATGTAAGAGAAATGCAAATCATCAAACTACTCTTGTAGATTTACAAACTTGGAAAAGGGGAACACAACTTTATGTTCATTCTTGACTTTGATTTTCTCAACAGTAATTGCAAAAAACTGAACTGATTGAAGATAGACTTATAAAAGTCATAGAACATAATTTACATCCAATTCTCACAACATACTAGTACAAATGGCTAAAACCTCATTGGGGTGCATGATTTGGAGTAAGAAAACTAGAAAGAACATCAAAGAACTTACCATTTCAAATTTTTATGCACTTCTTCTACTGTATTGAATCTCTTCTTTTAAATTCTCGAGGTTTGTCTACCATTTAGATACAATACAGTCCCCAGTAGAGTTGCCATTTTGTTGGTGTTTTGAAATGCTACAGGTTTTAGACATCATGCAACTTCATAATGTAGGTAAGCACTGACCTTTTCTCTTCCACAAATCGATGATCACCAATATTTAACATCTAGTTAGCTAATTTGACCAATAGAATATCACCTTTCAAACCAACATGCTTTGACAAGTCTAATAGTGGTACAAGTTACAATATTAACTCGTAGAATTTATGCACCCATGACATCATCATATCTGACCTAGCATACATGTCATGTTCCACCAATGAATTCACTCCAATTCATCAAATATTTACAAGTTGGTGTGACTCAGCAGCCTTCTCAAAACTTGGTCCCACCGTACCATGCAGACAACTGGCACTTTATCACTTTGCTTAAAGTTCCTTCATTTTCATATAGCAAGAATGCACTGCCCATTGATCTCCTTAAGATCAATGGTGTGATAAATCTTTTCCTTTTTTAGATCTAGTCAAGAAAGGATTTTTAAAAGATATACACAAAAAATTTGAAATAAAATATTTTAAAGGACTAAAATTTCTT
This sequence comes from Cupressus sempervirens, assembly GCA_028749045.1. Classification (NCBI taxonomy): domain Eukaryota; kingdom Viridiplantae; phylum Streptophyta; class Pinopsida; order Cupressales; family Cupressaceae; genus Cupressus; species Cupressus sempervirens. Next base: position 722,023,945 of record CM053790.1, on the reverse strand, counting down.
GAGCATAGTTGAATTCAAACAAATGAAAAACTCTACCCTTGGAAACATGGAGCACAAACAATATTAGGGTAACATAAAATTAAGGGTTTTTAATTTACAAAAAACAAATCTTGAAACACAACCCTAATTTTGAATAAGTAGATAAATTTTTACTATAATATGCAAAAATTTTGAATGGTGAAAAATTAGGCCAATAGTGGCTCTATCTGGGGATGCATGTCCCTTGTAGGCATGACAAGGATTTAGATCTTTGGAAGAAGGAGACCATTCTCAAAAACAAAAGAAACTTCTCTTACACAACTTTATTGAAAATAGGAAAACTACACCTACTATATACAAATGATGACCTTGGGCCACCAAACTTCAACACAACTTTTTCCCTCTATCATACACCTAATTCTCATTGCCATTTTCTTGAGGTAAACTAAAATTATCTTTCTCATCCATTCCACCAATCAGATTAGCATCTTGAAACAGAACACTTGATAAAATTGAATTCACACCTTCATTCTCATAGTGCATGTATAAATCATAATTAAACCCTACATCATGCTCACTATGAAAATATGAATCAGCTTGATTATAACTATTGATATCAAATTGAGACTGATCATCATTAATTGAATCATGGACACCTTCAATCGAAAACACAAAAGTCTGATACTCTACTTCATTCAACGAGTTACATGAATCAAATTGTAACTCACCTTGTGCATCCAGATATGAAAAAAATGTAAAATCTGATTTCTCCTTGTTTGTAATATCAGTACTTCATAAATCAGACTGAACATTTTTTGTAATCTCTTCACACTCAAATAAATGGTTAGATACCAAATCACAAGAATCATCATGAAATTGCATGTTCACAATATGCTGATCCATATCAATGTTTTCTTCAAATAACTCATTAGAATAAATCACTTCATTAGTATTACTTTCCTCATCACATGAGCAATATGAATGTATCTCGGCCTCATGAAGACAAGAAGAAAATGAACCAGAAATAGACCTTATCTCTATATATTTCTTCTCAACATAGAAGTTGTCATGTGTATTGATGTGCAAACTACCATCACATGCACCTCCAAAACTTGACATAGCATATTCTGAAATTATATCTTCTTCAACATCAAATTTAGTGGAAATGACTTCATCATATGAAAAGGAAAAATGAGGCAAAGCTCAAACATCCTTGGATAGATTTGCGTACCTTTCAAAATCATGAGCCAACAAATCTAAAATCTCATCAACACTTCATTACTTGTTTCTTTTCCTTGGCTATGATTATTATCTGGATAGCTTGACACATTTATAACAATATACTTGTTAGTAATACATTCTGAAAAATCAGAACTCTGATCATCACATATATCTCTTCTTTAGACAATACCTCAACAACCGGTATCTTGACATATTCACATTTATCACTAGGAGAAAAAGTCTTACTACTATTATACTTTTCCTTTGCTTTACAATCATCATCATAACAAAATGAATCATCATTATGCATGTAATCAAATTGCTGATTATTGTCCTCAGATTCATAAAATTGAGACTCTTCATCTTCAATATCATTTGCAATGGACTCACTGCATTCATTATCATTAGATTCATTAGCATTCAAAGAACTTTCAATCTCCATGACAAAATCTTTGAATTCAATAATCTTTTTTTACCTTGACTTGGTTGACCAATCAACTGAATGTGGCATAAAAACTTCTAAGAGTACCATTGGCCATGAAGATGTCTTAGGTCTAAAGGACTCATCAAGATTCATAACTACTGATTTAAATTTCATGTAAGTTTGAAATCCACTAAGACCCTTAATATCACCAATTGTATTTATTATGCCAATGATGGTCTTATTATGAATTTGTCTTTTCAGCTTAGCAATATTTGCACAAATACTTTCAAGAGTTGGCACATCCCCTTCAGACCTAGACTTTGAATCCATCTTATAAAATTTTAAACTCCTACCTCTGCTTTATTGGTATTGAAACCACTAGATGGAGGCAACTATTTTATTCATTCAAATTTCATGAAAGACAAATACATGAAAATTGAAAATAGCTTTACATGGTGCTGCATTAAACCTCTGATCTATTGATTGGCATAGTGTAAACATGAACTCCTTTACACCATATATAAAATCCTTTATAGAGCTACCACCTCCTTGAAGAGGAAAATGAAATTATAGTAGTGATTCACCATTTAAAATCAATTACTTCAGCAGATAAAAAGAACCACATAAACTATTAATCAAGAAACTTATACTTTCTCTTTCCCAACAAACTAGATCTGCCCATAAATACTAAAAGCCTCTAATATTGAAACAAACCATGCGCTGGCACAAAGATTTAGACTAGAGTCACTACTCACACTTAGTGAGAAAAGATCTAAAACAATTTACTACTTGTAAATTCTGAAACATACTTTCAATATGGAAAAACTTGTAGATCATTAACACCTTGAAAAGAGAACACACTTCATAAATCAATTCTTGACTTTGAAACTTTTCTCAACAACAATTGCAAAAATTGAATTGATTGAAGATAGACTTATAATAGTCATAGAACACAATTTACATCCAATTTTCACAACTAACTACTATAAATGGATAAAACCTTACTGGGAGACATGAATCTTCAAAAAAGAAATGGAAAATACTTCATGGCCTTGTTGCTATAGAAAATTCTTCCTCTTTTATTGAATCTTCTTCAAATTATTAAGGTTTGTCTATCATTTAGATTCAATACAACTCCCTATCAGAGTCACCATTTTGTTGGTGACTCGGATGGGAAAAACCATACTAAAAATAAGACTAAAGTATTCAATTAACACGAAAGATTCTTATCCTTTTAACAAAATGTATTGCCATCTTATCTCCCCAGTAGAGTCTCCATTTTGTTGGCTCCTAATTTAACAGTTTTTAAAATTACCAAGAAACCAAACCAATACATCTAAGGTTAGCAAATTCCTATGATGGATGCACTCGACTGCAATCTTGGGCCAACTATAAGGCATAACTCCTTCTTCACTTTAGGTTCTACAAAACCTAGGTGGGTTAACCTTGAGGTTCTAATATATGGTACTAGTACAATTAGACATATAATCCCTTTTGTCTTCTGATACTTATGCAATAACATAGGACTGAAATAGCTACAAATCATAACCTATGAACCCATAAGATAAGTGAGGGTTAATTCCTTTCAGCCCAATACAAAACGTGAAAACTAAATTTATTTTGATTAAAATGATTTGTACAAATGCCTTTCATCTCAGCTTGCATCTAATTGAGTGATCAGTGCCTTATCCATTGGGACATAGAGTCATTACCAGCAAGATGACCTAACTCGATTGCCTTATAATTAAGTTTGTCAACTAAAATCCCCAAAATCCATTCTTACGAAATATCCTCTCCATACACCCAGAAACCCTATCAGATCATTGAAGCATTTACTTACCTCCTTGAGTCAAAAGAAACAACAGATCTGACATACAACTCATCCAAGCTATCTTAAATTGAATAAACCTTATTCATTCAATCTCAAGGTTAATAGCATATGAAGAATTAGGAGACAGAATAAGAGAACACATATAATTTATTGTAAACCCCCTTTGTATTCATCCTTGGAAAGACTAAATACATCAACTGGTAAAACTAAATGTAACTCAAGATACTTCACATGATCCAAATTTTATTTTACACTCTTACACTATACTCCAAGTAGATAGCACATGGCACATTTCCATTCGTTGAACTGCTTCCTGAGCATGACTCAGTAATCTTCTTTAAGATAGTTCCCACCTTGCCACGTGTCAAATTAGCACTTCCCTACATTATTTAAACATCATGAAACTTCATAATGCAGGTAAGTGTTGACCTTTGATCTTGCACAGATTGATGATCACCAAAATTTAACATCTAGTCAGCTAACTTGAACAATATAATATCACCTTTCAAACCAACATGCTCTAACAAGTCTGACAATGTTACAAGCTGCAATATTAACTCTTACAATTTATGTGCCCATGACATCATAATATCTAACTTGGCATTTAAATGTCATGTTCCACCAATGAATATGCTCCAATTCATCAAATCTTTACAAGCTGGCATGACTTAGCAACCTTCTCAAAACTTGGTCCCACCGTGCCATGCAAGAAACTAGCACTTCACTGCTTTTCTTAAAGTTCCTTCATTTTCTTATAGCAGGAATGCATTGCCCATTGATCTCCTTAAGATCAATGACGTGATAAATCTTTCCCTTTTTAAGATCCAGTCAACCACCCCAACCAATAAATGCACTACTTTTAAGACATTTTTGACAAATCTACCAATAGTACAAATTGCATTATTACCTTTTAGAGTCATGGGTCCATGACATCATCATATGCCACATGTCAAAGAAGCGCTTTCTTGCATTCTTTAAAACTTTTGCACTTTCATATTGTGGTCATGCGCCGCCCATTGATCTTTCCAAGATTAGTGATGTACATAACCCATGCCCTTTGAACTACATGAATGTCCTCTATGACATCATTATGGATAGGTGTCACCAAGACAATTGCCTGCTTTACTTAAAAACTTCACACCTTCATGAAGAGGGAATACGCCCACCATTGATCTTCCAAAGATCAACAACATACAGATGTGATGCCCAAAAGTGAACCCATTGTATGATTTGACCAATGATATTTCTAGAAAGTTGCAAATGCTCTAACCATACTGACAGCTCTAAAAATTTCTGATGAGGTACTAACAAGTCCTAGTCTTTGGAGCATAGATATAACCCAACATCACCAAGTGCTACATGGCACAAAGGCACTTGCCCACATTACATAAAAGTTGAGTAGATCCATCTTGTGGCTATGTGCACATCGTTGATCTTGGAGAGATCAATGGATCACCCAAAACAAACCATCATAGTTAAGATGCTTTGCAAAACACTAAATAAAATAACCATGGTTAGGATAAAGGTGACTTGGTAAAATGGTTAAGAAAGGATTTTTAAAAGATATACATGTAAAATATGAAATAAAATATTTTAAATGATTAAAATTTCCTATGCATATTTGAATTCAAACAAATGAAAAACCCTACCCTTGAAAACATGGAGCACAAACAATATTAGGGTGATATAAAATTAAGGTTTTTTTATTTACGGCAAAAAAATCTTGAAACACAAACCTAATTTTGAATAAGCAGCTAAATTTTCACTATAATATGCAAAAAAATTTGAATGGTGAAAAATTAGTCCAACATAAGAGACAGTTAAATATAATAAGCATCTAAACTTGAAATCTTTTTCTAAATTCTCTATGACCTACTATGATTTATGTAATTGAATTTGGAAGTCTTTTGTATATAGGTGATTTGAAGCTCTCTATTCAAGTTTTTGTGCAATGGGTAATAAAGCAAAAAGAGAAAAAAGATATGTTTGAGTACGAAATGACTGGAAGAAAGGATGAACAAAATGTGATACAGAGCCACCAATTGAAGATCCACTAATTGAAGTTGATCAAGATCATGTTGAAGTTCTACAAATTAGTATGACATTTGAAAAATATCCTTTAGGGTTGGAAAATTGTTGGAGATGGACATTCAGACTCTCTTTTTAGAGAAATTGAATCATCTAAACACATGGTGCCTGAAAGTAAAATTAAGCTACATCTAAAAAATATGTGGCAGCAATTTTTTGAAAATAAATCTTTGATTGGTAAAGCAAAATTATTTGCAAATTTTTTTAGGAAAAGAGAAATGAGTCATGTTCTAGAGTTGCTAGGTGTGAAGAATAAGAAAACCTTTGAAGATAATGTCAAGGCAACGATAGTTTTGAATTTTATAGATGCATTAAATTCTATTGAAAATAGAAGTCAAGTAGCTAATTTAAGTATTGCATGGAGAGCATTAATGACTATGATTATGAAAAAAGACTTCTCATAGAAAATACAAGTGTTGACAATTTTTGAAATGCTCAGTCTATCTAGAAGAACTGTTCAAAGATACATAAAAAGGAGAAATTTTCTTGATGAGAACTTTGAAAAGAACTGGGTTAATATTTGTTGGCTTCCTTGAAAGGATAGAATTTATAAAGACATTAGAAGACATGTTGTTGAATATTGGACCAGCGAGTCATGTGTTTCTTCCAATAGAAGAGACACTATACAGATCAAAGATGAAGAAATGGGTATGAAAATATCACATACAAAATACTTTGAAGACACAACAAAAAGAGAATTATTTGAAGCTTTCAATAAAGAATTTGGAAATGTGAAAAATTTCTAGAGAATGTTTGAGAGGTTGTGCCCATGTTTTGTACTCATAAATAAGGTACGTGAAACTTTTTGTTGTTCAAATAATGTTGAGTTTCATCATTATTTTCCATCTATTAGAAAAGCTATAGCAATACATAAGCCAATGTGCTAATTCTTAGCAGCACAACACAATTTATCAAATCTTTGATATGTGATTTTTTGAAGAGTGAGATGAATTTACTGTATAATGCATAAAATATGCATATACATATTGTGGAGAGTTATAGATATTTCCATATGAAATGGACAATATTGATAATTCAACACCAATTGTGGGAAATATATTTGAGTATGAGATATATCAAAAAAAGAATGGATAAATAAAACAATAGCATTGAACTAGAACAATTTTCCATATGGTGAGTTTATGGATAAATTCAAAACTATAATTTATCTACACATCTAGCATTGTCCTAGTGTAAGATGGCAAACAAAATAGTTTCGAGATTTAAAAAATTCTTTCCCACTAGGATGTATTCTAGTAATTATAGACTTCTTTAAAAAGTATACTTTTCCCCTCAAACTAAAATTCAAGCTAAATATTATCACTTGTATCAATTTACAAATTTTGTACAAGTTTCCTATAGACATTTGCAATTTGAGGTGGATGAGGTAGAAAGTATTGATCCAGATGAATGTATTATCATCAAGGAGGTCTATTTTTATCTTAGTGATGATAGGGTTTATTATAGGAGCTATTTAGCTCATTATTTTGGAATTTTCTTAGATGATCCTATGAATTATGCAATAAATGATTCAAAACATTGGATTTGATATGATGATTGTGTTGGTATGTGTATTTGAAAGTTAAACTTAAAAATTTGATACACATTTAATTTTGTCTAAATAATTATGTATATATAGATTTGATTACTCATAATTTTTTTTAATTTTTTTGTAGCCAATTTAAGTCTGCAAAAGCATTGAATTGGCTTGCAACACAACATGCAAGATGGAACTATAAGTTTCTTTTTAACTTCTTTGAAAGTTGTCATGGAAAAGGAGAGCATGATGGAGCAGGAGCATGTGTAAAGTGTGCACTTCACCAACTTGAATTTTCAAATATAATATTGTTATGTACTAATCAAATTTGATGTATATGACCATCTGCTAGATAATTCTTTTATGTTTTGTTAAAATTCATACAATTTCCTTTCCTATACATGTGCAAATATAGACAAAGAAAAACAAGTTGTTGAATCATACAAATCACATTTTTCTCCTCATGATGCAACATATAATAAACACTTTGTTGGGGAAATGAAAGGTAAAATTTCCATTTTGTTTTGATTTGCTTACTTTTATATTTTGATTATTAACATAGAAAGTTTCCAATTTAATGTGTTACAAATATTGATTGATAAAATCCTTACAATTGTCAACCCATTATTGGGATTAGAAGATTGCATTAGCTAATGACTACTGGAAAACACAAACCTCCAATAATTCAAGAAAGAGAAAACTCATGTTTTTGTGATTTTGGCATTAAAACCAATGCAATGGGTCAATGCAAGAATATTGTGAAAGGGTATGTCTCAGAATGGACATGGAAAGACATAATCAGAAGTTATCCTTATTAAGAAGATGACAATGACATAGACATTAATAATCCTATGTATTCAGTTGATTATAAATGAGTTTTTGATTTAGTTGTTACGAGTGAGTTTTTACAAACATGTATCATTTTTATATTTAATTGTCTTCATATTTATTTATTTACAATTTCAATTATTTTTGTACATTTCTTGTTGACATCTTTGTTATGTATGCACAACCTAAGAATGTGAAAGGCGTAGATTATTATTTACTTAGATGTAAACAAGAAAAAGTAAAGTTGACTAAACCAACTATAGATCATGATAACTAGTCATATCCAACTCATTCAATTATTATAGAAGGTATAGATTATCTCCTTATGAGATTACACAAGAAATTAAAGAGTGATAGATTAATTGTAAAAATAAATTTATTTCCTATATTATTAAGAATACTCAATGAAATAAATCTTATTTTGTAGGCACGTATTATTAGGAAATAAAAATTGACCACAATGGTGTTCAATTTGTTGAATACATGCCTAGCTAGAAAACATTACATTACAACCACTTGGTTTTAGCCATAAAGATTCAGTTTGACATTGTGCCAAGAAAGGATGTAGCAAATCAAAGTGGAGGTTAGATATCGAGGAGCATGAAAAGTTGTTGGAAATTATTAAAGATAGAGAGGGTCTCGACCATATGTATCAATAGCTTTTTCTTAAGTAGTTATATTTCATTACTTAGATATTTTTCTTATATATCTATACTACTTTGACACGCATGTATAAGTTACTTACATGTCATCTCATTACTTGTTTCTTTAAGAGTTTATTCAATATTTATACATGCTTTTTTTTACATTTCTTTAAGTGTCTAGATGTACATATAATGTTTTAATTTATTTAAATATGTGTGTATTTCTTATGTGTACATTGATAGATAGGTTTAGTGATTCATAAAAATGTTTCAAAATTATATATACATAAATTATTTATATTTTTACATTTCTTTAATTGTCTAAATGTAGATATAATGTAATTTTTTCTTTAGATAAAATAGTTATACAAAAATATAGATCTTTACTTAATTATAAATTTAGCACATGGAAATATATCTAAAACATTTTCTATGTACACATTTACAACACACCTAGGTAATTATGTAAAACATATTTTCATAAATTTATAGAACATGTAAATTTCTTACACATTAATAATTATCTAAAAAATAATGTATATAGATTTGAAAAACACGTTTCCACATTTATGTAAAATATATTCTATAAATATAAATATCAAATATGTCAACTACCTATAAACATGGTCACATAACTCATGAAAATAGCAAATATGTCAACTATAAATGTTAATGGTCACATAACTCATAAAAATATCCAATATGCCAACTATAAATGTAAATGGTCACATAACTCATGAAAATATCAAATGTGTCAACTATAAATGTAAATGGTCACATAACTCATAAAAATATCAAATATGTCTACTATAAATGCAAATGGTTAGAACTCATACAAATGTCAAATATGTCAAATATGAGGGTGTTGTAAATGAAAAATATCCCATAGCTATAAATCAATATCAAACATCTAAAACATATGAGCCAAACTCATGTATATGACATTTATAAATATCAAACATGATCATGTCGTGCTCCATAATGTGATTGACTAAACAAGATCTTGAACCATGTTGTCCAATATAAGAACAAATGTATCATGACCATGTGTATATATTGAATAAATAATAACATATGTACAATGAATTAATTGTGACTCAAGATGACTATGGTTGACAAGCATCTCTCCATCTCCACACTCAGGAGCTACAAATACAGTATATATGAAATAGAAGAAATAAATATGTCACAAGTTATACTATACTAAATTAAATTAAATATTATATTTAAAAATAAATATAAGATTTGTAGACAATTAAATAGACATGTTTTCAAAGTTTTACATGTGTCTTCTATTGCATAGAATGTATAGGTGTCTATAAGTCCCCATGTGACACTGTCATCACAAATATATGTCTACCTATCTCACTTAGGTATGTATCACTAAAGGTCATATCTCTGATATCAAGCATAGGATCCATGAGCATATCTGTGAACAATAAACCTCATGGTGGATAAGAACTTGCCTTGGTAGGGGGGCTACATCCTCCTCAACTGTGGTTTGTGGTGGAGTTATAGCTGTAACATGTATGTCCTCCTTCCCTTAACCACCTTGTGCCCCTGATGTACCTCTGATGATACCAGTCACATATGATGGAACCACACTAAAAGGTTGTCTAGTCAACAACTGAATAGATCAATAGCCTAAAAGTAGATCACTAGATAAACATGTATTGATAGCCCTCAAATAGTCTACTTAAGACTCCACAGAGACATCTACTATGGATGGGATGTTAACCTCATGATACATATCATCTTGACTGAAAATGATGCAACACTGCCACCACTTATAGATGTAGATCATAAGTGTTTCATATGTGTGCACTCAATCTAAAGACATCTCATGCACCTTGGTAGCAATAGTGGAAATCCTCTTGTACACATCTCTATGTATATCATCTATCACTCTATCTCCAACTACAGCTAATTTCAAAAATGTTGGCATCACCAAAAGGTTTGGACCAGTCAATGCCCATTTATTGATGGGCACAAGAGCATCTGGGTGTCTAATTTATTTGAGAACCTACCTTGACCCTGCCCAACATGCCCAAGGATATCAGTGTAATCAATGTCTTGATGTAGATAAAATTCTATAGATAATCATTTAAAGAAATATAAGGGGAACTCATCCTTTTGGGGCCACATGTGGTGTGCAGCCAACCGACGAGGATATATGAAAGCTTCTACCAATGGATTATTACACCTCATATCATGGTACCCTCTGACCTTTTTGAAAGTCTGATAATATGCAAACATGCTCTTCACACTCTCCACTAAAACCATCTCATCTATCTCCCTCCACCTCAAACCATCACCCACACTATGGGATAGAGCACTCTTAAATGTGTTGAAAGTGGTCCTATTGTAAGGGTTAAAACAATGGATAGTGTACATCATATTGATCAAGTCATCCCTAGTTGTAGTCACATTATCCCTATGTTTTAGGGTATGTTAAGCCTATAAGCTCTAATCAATAGCATTAAGTGCACTTTGTATGCATTGAATAGTCTCAGTGAACAATGTTTGCCTATCATAGGTACTAGTAGTGGATCTACATGATGAACCATTATGGGCATGACCATGTATACTAGCCTCTATTGAATCACTAGCCCCAGATGCCATAATGATGAAATATATAAACAAAAAAATAAGATAGCTAATAATAGAGATTTTTACGCGCGCGCGCGCGCACATACACACACACGTTATTTGAAAAATTAATTAAGTCACAATACACTATATATATATGTATATATATATATATATTTTAAAAATTAATTAACTCACAATGCACTATATATATATATATATATATATATATATATATATATATATATATATATATATATATATATATATATATATATATATATATATATATATATATAGAGAGAGAGAGAGAGAGAGAGAGAGAGAGAGAGAGAGAGAGAGAGAGGTTAGGGTTGGGAGAGATGAAGTTATGTAAGGTAGAGAGAGTGAGAGAGACAAAAATTAATGGATTATGGGGTTGGAGAGAGGTTCAGGGTTTAGGAGTTAGAGAGAGATAGAGGGTTAAAAGTTTGGGTTTAGGTTAACATATTTGGATTTAAGGTTCAATATAGAAGTTAGAGTTTAATTTGGTTCAATGTGAGAGTTTTAGTTAGAGTTTGATTAGGTTTAATGTTGTGGTTTAATTACATTCAATGTTAAGCTCTGCTCATGCCTATAATTTATAAGGTTCAATGTTAACATTTTGATTAAAATTCAATTGGGTTCATTGTAAGCATTAGAGTCAAATTAGTTCAATCTAATAGTTTTAGTTACCAATTTCATTTGCTTCAATGATAGAGTTTTACTTATGCTAGAAAATTTTTTTGTACTATTATCTAATTTTTAAAAAAATTATTAAATATTTCAAATAGTAGTTTCTAAACTTTTACCTAATAATTTATACTCATTTCTAACAAAATAAAAATAAAAATATTTGAATTCTCTAATATCCCCTCTAAATAATTCTCTATATTTAATAAATATTTTCTGCTATTTTCAAAACTTTCAAAAGTTTCTAACTATTCTAATATTTTGTAAATTTTCTCACTTTTACTTTCTCTAAATAATGTTTTAAAATTTATCTTCTTTTTCTAAAGTCTGAGTTTTACTAAATTTCAATATTTTTTCTAAGTTATCTAATATTACACTATTTAAAAATTAATACATTACTTAAAAAAATAGATGTATAGTAATAACAAAATTTGAACTGCTTAAAATAGTAAAACATTAACAAAACAAATTAAAAACCATATTGTTACTTAAGGAACATAAAATAAAACTTAAAATGACTTAAATTTTTTAAAAACATTGTTGACATACCTGATCTACTCGAATTACTCTTGTAGCCCTTCTAGCTCCACAATTCTAGCAAACTCATTTCATTCAAATAAGTTGCATATTGGAATTTTTTCTAACTTATATAATTTTTTGTGTTCTGGTTGGACCTAGTCTATTTGGATCCATTTGGGCTAGAACATCGCAAATGTTTATATGTCATGTAGCATCTAGTCAACACCATGTAGATTCAACTAGAATTGTTCCAGTTGAAAGGTATTTAGCTAGGTTCGTTCCCACTTGATTTTTAAAGTTAGTTTGAAAGGTGACATAGATCTATGCTTTGACAGTATTACAAATGGCATGTATGAGATTACCTAAATTTAGGATACAAGAGCTATCGAGTATGGTACAACATAAAGTTGATGATGTAAATACATTATTGAGAATGTCAATAATACCATTTTTCCACCAAGTTCCTTAAGTACTCTAGAACCTATGAATAAGGAAGAAGAACCACAAGAAGAAATTGGAACCACATAGAGCAATTTGAAAATTCAAGTTCCCTTGTCACAAACTATTTCATTGAGGACCAAAAAAGGGAAAAAGATATGGAAAAATAAGGAATCACAAGCACAAAGGTCTAATCTATTAACACTAGAGGTGGAAATTATCATACCTAATTGGGATCAAAATACATTGGATGATTCAAATGGAAATTGACACCAAGCTTTGTGAGTGGAAGGATGGGGCAACAAGATTGAGAAAAGAAGATAAATTGAAGCAACCATTACATGAAGTGAAAAATATTTTGCTAGAGGTTGTTCTAGATGTTGCACTTAATAAAAAGACATTTATATTGGACCAACTTGTGCAAATAGTTGATAAGATGAATGATCCAAATATAGACACACAATCACTATTGGTAAAATAAAATGAAAAGAGATTTGAGAATAAAGTATTGGAGAAAGTCTCAAGTGATATTTCAATAAAGTAAGTAGCTTCGTCTATTTATATTTCCAAGTTGGAGCGTATAGAAAAAAATGTCTCATTTTTCTTTTAGAGACTATGTAATATCTTATTTCTTACAAGTGGATTAAAAACCAAATTGGAAAACATGAATGATGATATGAAGGTGAGTGCAAAAGAATTGAGGGAAAACTTGAGTACATCTTCTTTGCACTATACTCGAGTAAGATATCTAGCAAGTTTACAACATGAATGCTTACAAGAAGAAAAAAATATTCTGATAGAGATAAATGAAATTGAAGCCTTATTGTTACTGCATCTAAAGGTTATATAGACACATATCAAAATGGCCTAAGAACTTGTTGATGCCCTGAGCTTATATATAGCAGCTCATAAAATAGATTCAGTGGAAAAAATGTTAATTGAGACACAAGAAATTGAATTGCTCAAAACAAATTGGGATAGTACAATGACAATATTGAAGATGAACCATAAGGATTTCCTTGATCACTTTGGGTTGTATCTAAAGTAAGTATTGTCATGTTTTAAAGCTATTTTTACATCAATGTCAAAAAAGGGGATAATATGTTTGTCTATATATTTCTTTGTATTTTTTGTGTATTTATCTAGTTATGTGGAATTGATGTAATACAAAAATAAAAGACTTTTGAAAAAGACAAGTGTTTACCAAGGAAGCATTTGTATAGGGTAGTTGTAATTGTTTAGTACATATTTTTTTTGCCACTAATGTCAAAGGGGGGGAATGGTACTCCCATATATTATCATATTGCCAATAAGTGACAAAAGGTCAAGTGGAAGTGTGCATAACACCAGAGTCACCATATAGCCTAAGAAATGATAGAGATGAAAGAGTGTTACGGTTATACTAGATTTTACTTTACTGAGTGACAACACACCTACCAAATAAATAGAGTATACTAAGTAAATATTACACCAAGAAAGTTAGAGGTCACTAAGCAAATAATATACCGAGTAACAACATGTAAGATCATTCCATCTATTGGTTAATAGAGAGACTACATAATAGTTTGTATTGGAACAAAATTTGATGAGGCACAATCATACAGAGTGAATAAAATAGTTTACGATGTTTGAGGCAAAGATTTGACAAGATTTCTTGAAGAATGTGCACTAATTAGGTTATGAGTTCAAGGAATAATGTCCAACAAAAATAAAGATAGAAATTAAATAAAATGGTAGATGACTCTAGAAGTATTAATTTTAAACTTGAGAATTATTTTGAAAAGATCCAAAACCCTAATTAGGTTAGATCATGAATAGGTGAATGGAAAATATAAAAACAATAGTTTAGAATAGTTTCAAAGGTTAGAAGGTTAGTCGATCATTGTTGTTAAGAAGGAATCTAAGGTGTTGATGTGAATTTTTTTTACTAAATTAGAGACTAGAGAGAAGGATACATTTATCAAAGATCATAGATCAAAATTTGAGTAGTAAAGAGAGGAATTGCAGATATATCATAGAAGGTGGTAAGTAGTGAGAAGAAGAGGGATCTACTCAAGAAAAGTAAGTTAAGCTACTGAAAGATCATTTCCTACTACTTTCTCATCATTATAGTAGTTTTAAATGCTTTTAAAAAGTAGACTTAATAATATGTTTTAAATATTTTAATCAAGCACACACTTGAAGAGTGTTGTAAAATCCTTGAAAAATGTAGATCCTTGGAGATCTTACTGTATACTCTTAACCAAGAATGTCACCAAAAGTGACCAAACATTGTAATTCCTAACTAGGAAACCTCTTACTATATTAG
Source organism: Cupressus sempervirens (assembly GCA_028749045.1). Lineage (NCBI taxonomy): Eukaryota > Viridiplantae > Streptophyta > Pinopsida > Cupressales > Cupressaceae > Cupressus > Cupressus sempervirens. Next base: position 722,008,828 of record CM053790.1, on the reverse strand, counting down.
CGACTAATTTTTGGGTACCATCCCCACTATAGTTTTGTCTTTGACCAAGGGTTTCTTTGTACCAAATTAATGTGTTATGTGGTATGAGTTAATGGTTATATATTTATGTGTTCATGTTGACAATAGTTAGATTAGATTTAGTTACTTTGATTCACATAAGTATGTTATGAATGTTAGGTGATTGTTGAGTTATAGAAGAAAAAGGGAAGTACTAAAATTTGTTTGAAGTGAAAAGGTTTTGAGGATACTAATTCCCCCCCTCCTCCCTCTCCCCCCCCCCCCCCCCCCCCCTCTCAACATCCTACTTCTCCTAACATTCTAACACCTTCTTCTTCATGTAATGTATTCTTATTATGCTTTGTCCTCTACTCATAGATGATTTTTTATAATATATTGGTTTTCCCTTTGGGTAGAGGTTGAGGCCATGGGGGCCTCCTTTATGTGCCTATATATGTCCATGTATCTATTTTAGGGGAGATAACTACTTTGAGTTATTTCTCTTGGACATGACTAGGTAGAGGGTTTGGTTGCTAGTTTTTCTCTTTTTCCATAGTTTTATTTAGGTTACTAACCATCCCATAGTGGTGGTGCTTGGTGTTTATAAAGAGGTTATTTAGGATTCCTAGTGGCCTTACCTTGGTTGCAGCCATTTTTGAATATTGTCATTCTAGTGTTTAGTGCCCATTTTGGTGTCTCTTTGAAGAAAAATAGGTGTTGAGGTGCTCTCTTTCACATGGAGGTTGAAGGGGTGATTTATTGTTTAGAGAGGTTAATTAGTGGTTGTATCGGTACAGTTATTTTGAGTGGCTTTGGTATTTCTTTAGGTGTCTTGGTGCCTTTCCCTTGTAGTAAGGTTTTGGTCTTGCATTGGATCTTCTCTTCTCTGACCTTCTCATGCTTAACCTATTGTGGCTTCTTTTCTTCTTGTTGATGGTTATTTTTTCTTGTCATGTTTTGCATCTTGATGACTCTTATTTAAACATGAGTTTGGTTTAACACAATTCTTCCATCCTTTTACTAACACTTATTTCCTCTAGTATTTTATGGGTTTTTGGATTTATTTGGTCATCCCATTCTTGGTGTTTGGGTTCCTTCTCTTTCTTAGTATAAGGAATTATTTTTCTGTTGTATCTTCTATTCTTTCATCAATGTTTTTTACTTCTTTTGTTTTGTGTGTTTTAGTTTATAGTGGTTGTGTTGTCTTCTCTTTGGAATTTTTTTTTCCTTTCCATCCTTGGTGTCTTCGTTCTTGTCTCCCAACTATTTTGGTTTGATCTTGTACTAGTTATTTTGTCTTCTTCTTCTAATACTATTGTATGTTATCTAGTTTGGTGAGATTTGATTCTCTTTGGCTTCCCTACTTGATTGTCAATGGTTTCTTAGTGTTGTTTCCTCCCTAGTCTATGGGTTTGATCTTCCATTGGCTTTTCCATATTTTTTCTAGGACTTATTCCCTCACTTTCTTGGTGTGTTTTAGTTCCTTCACTCATTTCGTAGTGGATTTTATTATCTTTTTCTCCCACGGATTGTAGGTCCATTCAAAAGATTTTAGTTTTCATTTCTTGTGAATCCATTCAAATTTTTTTGACTTAATTTTATTATGTTGGCTGGTTTGGTTTCTCTCTTGCTTTATCTAACCATAACAACAACAACAACAAAATATCTCCAATATTATAATACTTCACAATAGACATATTTTTATTTAAAAAATTAAGAAATCATTTCTTAAAATACTCATATCTAAATGTATTCATTTTTTAATTTTTTTTTGTGTAGGGGGTCCTAAAAATGTCTCATGTTACTCTACATGACTTCTAGTCTCCAAAAAAATAGGATTTTTTTTTCTTTATAGACAAGTGTGCAAGCAATGATTCCCGCACACTCATCAAATTTTCACCACCGATAGATTAATGTTTACCATGTATGCCATGGCTCTTAGTATTTTGTTCAAGACAACCCTCATCAATAGTGAGATGGATTTGATAAATATTTCTATGGTGATGGCTTGGTTGACCTTCGATGCAATACATTCCAATAGTGGAAGAAGGATTTCTTGAATTTCACCTCGTAAACAAGTTCCCATCCCAAAACTTGACATGGAGACTGTGAAATATGGTTCTTCATCTTGGCCAATGGATCACAAAATGGATTTTAGGGTGGTCTTATAGGGTAGTGGTATGAGCAAGTCAGTCCATCCTCTCAACTCACCAAATTATTGCTCTCTAATAGGGACTAATTCTCTCCATATTCTTACTATATTGTCCTACCTTGATCAAATTTTCTTTTAAATCAATATGTTTACCATCAGAGGTGTTAATGAGGAATTTTCAAAGATTAATGGTTTGGTTTTCTAATTTATGAGAACTTGAAAAAAATCGTGAGATCTTTGTAAGCAAATCTAAGAAAAGTAGAATAAATTTATATAGGATAAGATTCTAGCATTTAGATCTATGTTTGATGTCTATTTATATTGGATAAGGTTCAGAAATTCAAAAGCTATAAAGTTTGATGTCTATTTATTTAAAATTTATTTTCTTTGTAGAAATTTCAAATTTTTGATTGGTGAATGATAATTTTCTTGGGGTTTTTGGAATTTAAATAAATGAAGAAAGAAGGAATCAATGACAAGATAAAAATGAATTAAATGCGATGCATTTATTGATGAAACTAACAGAACGATAGATGGTGAAATGAACCACAAAGTGGATGTCTATCATCTTTCAATGTCTAGAAATTTTCCATCTTATCCTCAACCAAAAATAATCAATGTTGGAAATTTGTGTCGAATGTTTGTTATTTTGTCCATCAACAAAAAAAAAATCTTCTTGAGACACATGAAATCTGATGCTAGCACATGAAATGTTGGTATTATAAAAAGAGCAAAAAATGAGGCTTTCAAATACATGTGACATCAAAGTAAATCACTACCTATTCTCTTCAGATAGCATTACATTTACATTACAAAATAATCTAATCATAAAATTGGTAATTTATAATATCACACATTCAATATGATATAATTAAAATTAATAACTATTTAGAATTAGTTGTTAGTCTGGGGAAAGTATTTAATCTAAATTACATAATATAATGATAAATTTAATTAGATATCTAAGTATAGGTAAATTTTTTGATATAATCTAAGGATATCTAATAAATAAATATTCTGTTTCAAATAATTATAAAATTTTAAAATCATTTCCATTCTCTAAATTGGGAGAATTTGAATTAAAATATTATATAGTATCTTTTTTAATAGAAAATCTGTAAAAAATATTAAAATAATTTCTTACAAAAAATTGCAAATATAGTTTGAAATGCTTATAATAAATAATTTTGTAATGAAAAATAATTTGAAATATTTTTTAAAGTAAATTTTATTAGATGATAGATCATGACCTATGTTCTTAAATTATATATATATATATATATATCAAAAATAACTTGAAATGCTAGTGATAATAAATGAAAATTCAAAACTGATTCATGGGCATTATATTTATTGTTTTAATTTTTTGAATGTAAATTTTATGTTCTATATCAATAATCACATATAGAAAATTATCAAATCAATTACATCCATTGATCATTTTCTACTATTTATCAACTATTTTTATTTTAGAATAATTCTTGTACAATGACTATCCATCCCTTTCAACCCTATCATAAGGTAGGGACTCCAACTCTCTCAGAGCTCTTGTTCCTCAATGTAGACCTTGATTTTCTATTAGCCTAGATTTTAATTATACTTGAAGAAGTGATTCTCTTTCTCTAACCTTTGTAAAAAGGCATTCTCTTCTATATTTCTTGGGCACAACTTCAAAACATTAAATTTACAATTTTGGAAGATTCGATGTTTTAAATCCATGACTACTAGGTTGGAAAATATCAATCTATATTAGAAGAGACAATAAATTATAAGTTTTCCACCAATGCATGTCTTTACATGGAAATGGACTCATAAAATGGTCTTCCAACTAAGACTTCAATGAGGGTTGGCATAGATTATGAAGAAAACTAGTTTGACAAAACAAAAATTGTATTTGAACTTAGGTTATTCTTTTCATACAAGAGTTCTGAAAGAGTTAGAGTACCTACCTTTTGAAAAGAAGAGAAGGCTTATTTTTATTTTTCTAGATATAGTGTAGTGTTAAACTATGACTTTCAATGACATTGGATGACGAATTTTTAAAATATTGTTAAGTAGAACTATCGGCAGTGAGTTGCTAAGTTTATTTCTCAACAAATGAAACAAGTAATTACTTATAAAGCCTAAACCTAAAGTCTAATTGTTGGTTGTAGGAAGAAAATAGAAAGTTAATATAAAAAATGAAAATGTAAGGAAGTAAAAGAGATAAAGAAAATATTGATATTTTAGGATCACCTGTGTAAAATTGAGGTATGATATCTAAAAATTTAACTATATGAAGAATTTATATTTGATCATTTTTACAATAATTGAAAATAAAAATATTTTTAAAGATGAATTCTATACCATCATTAACAACATTGATCATTAATATAAAATTATAAATACAATTATAGTTTTTTTATAATTATATTTAAAAAATATAATACTTTATATTTGTACAATATAAAAAATGGAGTCAAATTGTATGTGAATAATGTATGTTCATCTTATTGGTGAAACATTGTAGGTGTTTTAAACATTTATATTTTAGGTTATATTTAATTTAAATTATTTTCGATGTATTTCTACTAAATACTAGATAACCAACTTATGACTTTTGAATTATAGTTATAATTATACTTATAATTCAAAGCATACAAAAATATACTTTTCTAATTCTAGACTTAGATATCTAATTAAATTTATGAGTATATTATTATTTCTAATATAATATATTAGATATTCATTTTAATTGTATTACTACTCATATTATTACTTGTCAATTATATTATTATATTATTTTCTAATCTAAATGTTTAAAAAAACAAATTATACATTTTTAAAGGTGGATATAAAACTTTACTCATATCACAAATCACAAATTTTTGGCGTGTAACAGGAGACATTTGTTTCGTGTTAGATTTGCCATCTGTTTAGTGTCATTTTCATCCATCGTGTCATTCATCCCAATCCACTATTTCTTCTCTAAAGATGAATGATCAAATTGAATAGGTTTTGCCACCTAATGCGAGTATGTAGATTATACAAATTCTATTATTAAATGGAGGATTCTAAAGTTTCTAGACTTGTCATATTCCTCTCTCCTCTACCTTTTGGATGAGCACATGACAAGATAAAAAATTTTGGTGGAAGGAGATAAAGGCAAAAAGGTTGAAAAGCCATGAAAACGAGGATTTTGAAAACCAATTGGATTTGGCAATGTGGTAATAGTCATCGTCACCCTCAACCTGAGTGGATGTGCATATGGATTGGGGCTTTCATCATGGAAAGTAGTATCTTGCAAAAATAGGTGGATAGGGATTTAAGAAGAAGATAACAAAGGATTCTGAAAGAATCACTCATCATCCATGGCTAAAATTTTTTCTATGGCTTTTTTAAGCAACCTTAATTTCCCAGAATCCCTTGATAGAGGTGTTTGAATTTCAGCAAACAAACCTGTCAGTGGGAAATGAAGAGCTTAGATGCAAATATAAATCCAACCTATGTAAATTGTGGAAAGAAAATCAAGTCCACTCTAACTTATGTAAACTTTCAATTGGGTTTTTTCAAAGGATTAGAATTTTGAAAGCTGAGCTTATGCCTACTCAAAATTGAAAGTAGTGAACAGAAAGGACAAAGGGCTATAGGCTTCTTCTGAAAAGTTGCATTATTTGATGTTATTATTATCATTTTTTTGGATGGTTGATTGCTATTGGTGGTTTGTAAGCACTAGTTCTGGAGATTGGCAATGCAGGTGGATGGGTAGGGCTATTGATTCAAGACCATATTGTGCTTTATTGTTAACTTGATCTAGAATGTTTAGTGATCTAGAATCTCCAAGAAGTTTGTAGAACTTTTGTTTTTCAATCTTCAGCATCAAAAAAAAAATTTACCTTGGCAAAATTGCTACTACCCAACCAGAAAATAGAAATTGTCGATTAAAAATTAATTTAAGAATAATTTGATTTTTAAAATTTAGAAAATAAGTTATTTTGATTGTAAAAATTAATTGTGAGCATAACTAAAAACATTAGTTCCGTAATAAATCACCCCTCCCATTAATGAAACAAGTACCCTCATGTTTGGGCTCAAGATATTTGCAGGAAGGTAGAAATTCCCAACATAATGTTATTCTTTCAAACAATTATGTACAATCCGAAATATTCTACATGACATCAATCCTTCATCATATGCCTCTCCTTACATGGGACAAAAGATTCAATGGTTGGAGTCAGTAATAATGGTGAACTAAAATGCAAATGATAAAATTTATATTTCAGGGGAGAAATCTAATGACCAATCAAATGACCTTGCTTCAACATGCATACTAAATCTTCTAATATCATTCAATTGTGATTACAATGTGTTTTATTGTCATTTGTTTTGGTGAAAATTTATAAATGGAAGTCAATTCTAAATGAATTCCTTTTTTAAGCATAAGTGAGAATAGACAAAGCTAGAAAAGAAAAAAAATCTATTAAAACCATTATACTAAATAATTTTAACATCATCAAAGAAAGGAAGAGAGTAAAAATATTTAATTCGGAATGAGGTTATGCATGTTCTCTTATGCCAAATTTAATATTGTACAAGGATCCTTGTCTATAATTTAGCTAATTTAAAAAGAATCATAATTCCTGTAATTGTAATTGTAGCTATAAATGCTATGATATCATATATTTAAAAAAATGCATTGGATTTTTAAATCTAAGTAATTGTAAGGTATATAATTTATTTTGTAATTAATTTTTATGAATTAAGTTAGAATTATTATACATCATGATTTTGTTAGAATGAGGAAAAATTCTTCAAAATTATTTTCAATAATTTGATGTAGGAAAATTACCAAAAAATTGAAGTACAAATTATGAGGACACAATATTCACTTAATTCATATTACCATTTTAAAAATATAATCATAAACATAAATATATTTTAATATAATTTCAATTTCAATTTTAATATAATTTTTTTTGGTATTATAATTTGAAGCCATCAACTTCACCATAGACCAAAGTTCCATCAACTATATTTAGATATTTTGACCATTAAATTCTACCCTAAAATATTATATAACTTATTTTACACAAATTTTTAATATTTATATTAAATTATATATATAGTGAAGGTGTTTCCCTATATGAGATGGACAAGATAATTTAAATAAGTTGTACCATCTGCTTCTCTCCTTACCTTTTTTGTCCACCCTTTTTGTTGTAACCGTCATTTTTTTGGGTTAGATTCACTTTTTCCCACCATGTTTTGACATCCCCTTTTGCACTAATTAGAAATTTATTTTTTGACAATAGAGCCTCATCACGATAGAGAGAACTACCTGAGAAATAGCTTCAACATGGGTTCATAGGTGGGGTCCTTCTCCATGCCTGAGTTTTGTAGAAGGATGCATGCAAACCAATCCATATGAATCCCAATTTGAGAGGCTGCTAAACATCTATATTGACAATTCCCCTACCTATGAGAGAACAAATATATTCAAGGCTTGTGCCATGATAAGTATCCTCCTTGGAGGACAACAAGAAACATGTCTCCTTTCTTATATTCCATAAACCATCTAATCTTTGAGAAGGGCAGTGAATTCAAACCCACAATCATTGTTTCTATAGAGTTGATGGCTTTAAAGCATACTCAAAGTTTCCATTCACGAACAACTCTGTCCAGCTTACAACATTTATCACTAACACTATAACATGTCTATCAATACAAACCCAAAAATTTACATAGTAGATTTTCAAGAGAAGAAGAAATTGGTGTGTCAAATTTCTCATCATTTTTAATGGGGCCTTCTAACTTGATGCAATAGAGGAATAGGAGAAAATGAATATAGAGAAGGAGAGTTTGTGAAGGATTTGAGAAAATATGAAAATCAAATCCATGAAGCCCTCGAATACCTGCATGTAGAAAACTTGTCATTGAGAAGAAAAAGATAAGAAGAGGCAAGGATTTGCTTTGAAAACATGCAAATTATATTCTCAGATAAAGAACAAATTAATTAAATTACAAACAGATCAATCCTTATAAAAGGAGATCAAAACCCGAGAAGGGTAACCTAAAAGTTACAAAGGGTAACCTAAAGGTAAAAGATATCTAGTAATTACTAATTAATTATTAAATAGAGAAAGCAAAAAATGCATAAGGAAAAATTTTAAAAAGGAAAAAAAGGTTATTTAATTAATTAAATTAAATTAACCTTTTCTCTGACACCCCCCTTAAGATGAGAAATAATGCAGTTACAAACAATGTAGAAAGAATAAGGAAACTACAATGCAATGCTAAAAGAAAACTTGGGTCTTGGCAACAAGGCTTGATGAGGTACCCAATCACAACAAAATCTCTATGAAATGGAGAAATAGAAAAAACCGAGTGGGAAAAAATCTACTTCAAAAAGAGATAGCTGGAAACCTAGTGAAGGACTATAGAAGTCTCTAACTAGAGGAATTGTTCCAAAAGATAGGAACAAAGAGTGATCATGAAGAAGACCACTAAAGCATGTAGAAGCTACACACTATAAAAAAGAAACTGCTAATCTGTAGAACTTCCTTTGAAATAAAACCTGACCAGGTAGAGAACACTGTAATGTGCATTGAAAGGCAAACAAAGGAAAACAACTGAACTCGCAAATGCATATGGCATAAACACCAAAGCCTGAAGAGGTGATCAATCAAACCAAGGAAGGTTGCAACCAAAGTAGGAACTAAAAGAAGAGTGTCTATATGGTAAATTAGTAAATGATCAATCTCACTGAAATGCATAGGTGTCTAGCCACTACAATCACCTAGTACATAGAATAAAATATTGAATACATAGCTCACTCCAATGAACCAAGGAAGCATGAGAAACAACAAAAGAAACTGCCCTAATGTAGACTAGGGTGAGGTGATACGCAATTGAGAAAGTGGACCAAAAATCTCTTGGAAAATAGAAAGAACCAAGAACATTGAGAGTGAGGAAGAGGTACAAACACCTATAAAGGCACGTGTCATCGATACATCATGGGGCTAATATCATGGAAGGGATACTCACTTGTCAAAGGAAGAGGGCACTCAAAGGAAAAAAACTATCTCCCATGGAACTTTATAATTAAGTACAAGTACAATAAATCATAATGATGAAAAAGATCCTAAAAAGAAAGGAGTGACACTTTATCTTAGTACATTTGCATAAATATGCTTATAAATGATATTAACAATGATTAGAAAGGGCAAAGATCTGATATAACAGATAATACAACCCAAAAGAAGAGATCCCATGCCACAAAAATGATCCTTGGACTTGAAGCATCCAAGATATCCACCATAGTACAATAAATAAAAAACCATGATAGAAAGAGCATTGAGTAGAATCTAGAATAAAATTTAGTATTTCTAAAAAAAGGATTGAACCATCTTTCCTAAAATATAAAGTTTTCAAAAAATAGAGATGGAACACTTAAGATATGCCCTCCTGAGTGAAAAACTAAACATTCAGCTTTGACTGCCAAAATAGGCAACCAAACTACATTAAAATAAAAAAAATCCTACACCATTGTCTCCATGTTAGAACCAGCTTTCTGACACTTCTTTTGGATAAAATAAAGACCTATGTATGCTCAAGTTATGGCAAAATAAAAATAATAGGTTAAAAAAGGACCTGAAAGGCATGCAAGATTGCTGATTTAGTACTAACATCATGCTGATGTCATCATTTCACTACTTTAAATTTGATGGCCTGGGGATTGTCACACCAACAAAAAGAATGCCACATGGCATCCACGTGGCAGTGGGCCCCAAAAATAAGGTGACATGGCACCTGATATGTGGTAGGTGCTAATGTGGCACTAGTGCCATGTGGTAGGTACCAAAAGAGCCATGTGTGGGTGAAGAGTCAGAGGTGACCGAGTTGTGGGGGCAATGGAGTAGTGGCAGTAGGTAGCAAGGCCACGATGGTAGAGGTTAGTAGAGCAAAAGAGAAGAGCATTGTTGTGATTGAGAGGAGAAGACTACCAGTGGTTAGTGGTGTTGGGACTATAGTGGTCTACGAGAGCGTTGGTGGTTACTAAAACCACTAGTAGTTTTGGTGACTGCTAGCCAGTTTTCAAACCACAGTACTCGAAAAAAGGCTTTTTCTGCCAATTTATTAATTTTTTAGTTTCAAACTGCATGCAAAGGTTGTACGGCCCTGCTGTGCAATTTTTTTCCCTCCCAGATCAACATTGTCCAAAATGGATAAACTTTATATGAAAATAGGGACTTTGATGCCTTCTAGATCCATTCGTGAAGTCTGTTTGGTCTCAAACTACTTTGAAAATCAGTGATCCCCCTATTTTCTTAGGAAATACCCAAAAAAATTCTAGATCTGATTTGTCAAACCCTCATTCTCCCTTTTTCTCCAAATACCAAACAAGGTACAAGAGATCTGGCTCTGCCACCATGAAGGATGTAAGAAATGATAATACTGAGCAAGGAACAAGAAACAATCCAAGTAAGTTAAGTGTGAAACAATGTTACCATAAGATAAGCAAAATCCAAGAGCATACACCAAGATGGTTCAACAATGGAGACAAGGATTTATAAGGGGAAAGCAAAGAAAACCCCTTGTGAGTATTATCAATGAAGGCAAATTCCTAGAGAAGAGAGAGAGAGTGTTGGAGCAAAATAGCTCAATACAATAACATCAAAGTGATAAGAGTGAAGAAGAAAGAAGGAGGAGCATCTCTTATATAGAGATGAGAAAGGAGTTGCATTTGTAACTCCCATTTCTATGAATGCCACATTCATAATAGGTGTGTGCAAAGTGTCACAATCCTCTTAAGGAGGATAAACTAAATAAAGAAATAAACAAGAGTTGTCCTTACATGTGGAATAAAGGACAAAAAATGACATGTCCTCCACATGTGTACAAGAGGACAAACTACATTTAGGGACCCTTGGAATATCCCAATTAATATATCCAAGGAAAGATTAACCTTTCTAACACCCCCCCTTAATCTTTACTTGGGGAGTTTACATCAACGGGTTGTAAGCCCAAATTTTTACAATGGAATTGAAATCTCTCTTTAGAAAGTGGTTTGGTTAAAATATCAGCCACTTGATTTTCGCCTTTATAATAAAGAAGAGTAATTTGCTTGTCTTCAACTTGTTCTAGAATGAAGTGATGTTGAAGTGAAATATGTTTGGTTCGTGCATGATAAACTGGATTCTTTGCCAAGGCAATAAAACTTTGATTGTCACAATGTATAGGTGTAGGTGATTGTTGAGGTAGACCCAAATCATCAAGAAGTCTTCTAATCCATAAAGCTTCCTTAGTTGCATTGGTACAACCTTTGTATTCAGCTTCAGTTGAGCAAAGGGAAATAGAGTGTTCTTTTTTGCTTTTCCAAGAAATTGCACCTAAACCAACAAAGAAACAATAACCACAAGTAGATTTCCCATCATTGGGATCTCCACCTAGATCGGAATCAGTATAGCCATGTAAAATAAATTCAGAATTTGCATCATAAAATAATCCCATATTAATAGTTCCTTTAATGTACATTAAGATGCGTTTAGCAACTTTAAAATGAGTTTGTTGAGGTTTAGACATAAATCGAGAAACTAAACCAACACTATAAGCAATATCAGGTCTAGTAGGAGTTAAATAATTTAAACTTCCTACCAACTGTCTATACAAAGTTTCATCAACAAAAGGAGTATTCATATCATTCATTAATTTAGTACCTAATTCACATGGAATTGAAACATGGTTAGAGTCATTCATCTTAAATTTTTCTAAAAGATCATAAGCATACTTGCTTTGAGAAAGAAAGATACCCTTAGGAGTTTGGCAAATTTGCATACCTAAGAAGTAATGTAAGATACCTAAATCAGTCATCTGAAATTTCTATTTAAGTTGAAACTTGATATCAGAAATCAAAGCGTCTGAACTAGAAGTGAGTATTAGATCATCTACATAAACAATAACAATGATAATATCATCGTTAGTATGTTTAATATACAAATTAGGACCATTCTTACTTCTAGGAAAACCTTGAGAAATAAAGAAAGAATTAATTTTAGAATACCATTCTCTAGGTGATTGTTTAAGACCATAAATAGATTTGTTCAATTTGCAAACAAAATTTTCACTACCTTTCTTAAAAAATCTAGGAGGTTGAGCCATATAGATTTCTTCATGTAAATTACCATTTAAGAAGGCACTTTTAACATCCATTTGATGAATGGGCCAATTCATTTTAGATGCTAAAGCAAGAACTAATTTGATAGTAGGCATTTTAGCAATAGGAGCAAAAGTTTCATTATAGTCTAATCCTTCAATTTGTGAAAAACCTATAGCAACTAGTCTAGCCTTAAATTTACTAATTTCATTATTAGTATTCAATTTTGTTTTGTATAACCATTTACATGAAACTATATTCTTTCCATGAGGTAACTTGACTAAGTCACAAGTTTGATTAGCTATTAAAGAATCATATTCCTCTTGCATGGCTTTCTGCCAATGAGGTTGAGAGTTAGCTTGATCAAAGGACTTAGGATCGTTAGAATTCATAATAGTACTCATCAAAGCATAATTACAATAATTAATCCTTCTATGTTTAATGCCACCAAATCTAGAAATGTAATCATCACCTTCATTGATTAAGTTTTGAGCCCATTTAGGTTTACGTTTAGTTGTAATGGAATTATCACTAGAGGAAGAATCATTAGCAATAAAAGCATCATTAGTAGCTGCTTGAATATCATTACTTGTAGGAATAGAAATAATAGGTGGTACTTGATTTGAAGGGTTAAGAGGAGGAGTAGGGTTAAGAGAAGGAGGTTGGTCCTCCACCAACACAATTTTACTGAATTCTGCATCATGTATAGTAGAGTAATCATGGAATCCATTTTCTACAATACAAACATCTCTAGCAACTTGAACTTTGTTAGTAGTGGAATCATAAACACGATAACCTTTAGTTTTTTCATCATAACCAACAAACATATAAGGAGATGACTTAGCATCTAATTTATGCCTTTTCTGTTTAGGAGTATGAACATAAGCAATAGATCCAAAAATCCGCAAATGTTGGAAATTAGGTTTCCTACCAGACCAAGCCTCTTCTGGAGTAATAACCTTGAGAGATTTGGTAGGAGTCCTATTAAGAATATAAGTTGCACAAAACATGGCTTCAGCCCAAAATTTATAATGTAGATTCTTAGCATGCAACATGCTTCTAGCCATTTCAACAATGGTCCGATGCTTTCTTTCCACCACACCATTTTTTTGTGGTGTATAAGGAATAGTAAGCTCGTTTTTAATTCCACATGATTTCAAATAAGAGTGAAAAGCATGATTCACATATTCCTTTCCATTATTAGTTCTAAGAATTTTAAGTTTAAAACCAGATTGCCTCTCAACATATAACTGAAATTCAATGAATATATCAAGAACTTGATTGTTGCAATGCAAAAAATAGATCCAAGTTTGTCTAAAAACATCATCAACAAAGGTAAGTGCATACCGAGAACCTTGGATGGAGTTATTCTCCATGGGGCCCAAAAGGTCACTATGGACAAGATGCAACTTATGAGTTGCCCACCATGATTTTCCACTTGGAAAGGGCTCCCTATGCATCTTACCACTCATACAACCTGTACAAGCAATCTTAGAAGGAATAATGTGAGGCAAGCCATCAACCATATTGTGCTTTTGCATAAAAGTAATATAATCTAAATTTAAATGGTCAAGTCTTTCATGCCATATATTGAAATCAATAGAAGTATGTAATGAATATCATGAACTAGAAAATTTATGGAATTTAAACAAATTGTCATTATCCATTTTAGCATGAGCAATCACTTTTTGAGTTTGAGGATCTATGACATAACATGTATCTTTGTAGAATTCAAATTTATAGTCCTGACATAACTATGAAATAGAAAGATGAATAGTTTTCAAGTCAGGTACATATAATACATCATGCAATTTACCATTAGGAATAGTAACATCACCTAATCCTTCAACTTTACAAGTCTGATTGTTAGCTAACTGAATAGGAATGTTAGCAATATCAAGTTGTAAAGAATCAAAAATTTCTTTATGAGAAGTTACATGTTGTGATGCACCACTATCAACAATCCATTCTAAAGGTCGACAAAGATTAAAGCTACAAGTAAAAGAATGAAGAGAATTAGAACCAGTAGAGTTACCTTTTTTATGATTTGAGTTTTGATTATTGTTACTATTATTCATTGGTTTTTTATCATTTTTCTTTTTAAAATAGTTATTGACAATATGACCATCCTTTCCACAATAAGAACAATGAGGTTTGGAATTGGAATGATTCCTTTGATTATTAGTATTACAAGTGTTATTATGATGATTACTGTTATTATTATATTTCGCATGAAATTTATTGTTGGAATTATTTGAATTAGTATTATATTGTTTGTGGTTATTATTATTATTATTGGAACAAAAATTATTATTTGAATTTCTAGATACAAATGCATGTTCAGTGGATTTAAGAGTACCAAACTAAATTAGTTTAGCTTCTTCCTATCTTAGTAAAGTTTGAAAAATAACATAAGTTAGCTGAGAAGTTAAAGTAGGAATAGCAAGCTAGGCATGAATATTAGTTATAAACTGTTGAAACTGTCTAGGAAGACACTTTTTAAGAATAAGATGAATTAAACGAATGTCCTCTAATTGAACACCTAAGGCAATAATTTGGCTTTTAAGAGAGTCAAATTTTAACAGAAATTCATCCATACTTTTAAAATCTGCATACCTGAGATCTTCAAGTTGATCTTGCAACTGTATTTTGCGGTATTCATCTCCACTGTCATACTTGGTTTGCAAAATTGACCATGCATCATGAGCTTTAGAACAGTGAGCAATTAACACATATAAATCTAGAATAATAGAAATACCAATTAAACCTAAAGCTTCTTCATTTTTAGATTTCCAAGTATCTTTCTCGTCTTGGGTAGCCACTAAACCAGGTTCAAGAGAGGGATCAGTGGCTATTTCGAAGAGGTGTTTAAAACGAAAAATGAATGAGATATGAGTTTTCCAAGAATGATAATTAGAATAACTAAGTTTTATTTTTGAAATTAAGGTTGACATGATTACAAGAATGATGAATTTTTTTTTTTTAAATTCCTTGATTAGAAAATCAAATTAATTGAAAAAAAAAAAAAAAAAAAAAACTTCGACTTTTATATATAAAATTAATAATGTATTTTTTTATTTTTTTATTTCAAAGAAAACAAAAAAAATTTAGTGAAATAAAAAAGTTTTGTTTTTTTAAAAAAAAATTGAATGTAACAACTCTTTTTTTAAATAAACTTTTTAAGGTTTCTTTAAAGAATCTTCTAAAGAAATAAAGTAAACAAGATTTAAAAAAGCGTCAATGAAAGGGCGGGCAGACAGAGAAGAGTTTTTTAAAAAAAATGCACGGTCCAATCGAAAGATGATAAGGGGGGAGCAGAGCGCAGGTGGTGGGTGATGTGTGGCTTGAATGCAGGCCGCAGCGACGGATGACGGGTGATGTTTTTTTCACAGGCAGCGGCGAGAGACGCAGGCTGAGCGTTGGTGTTGCGCAAGCTGGGCACAGATGGTGCACAGGTGGCGCAGGTGGTGCGCGGGCTGGGCGAAGGTGGCACGCGGTGGTGCAGGTGCCCAACAAAAATTTGAATTAAAAGACTCACGCTACGCATGATTAAAACATTTAAATGATATGCATATGGATAAGAAAGATTTCAAAAAAAATTAAAAACAACAAATAGATATAGATTATAGTATATAAAGACAATATATTAGAATTTTTTTTAAAAGAGTAGGAAAATTATATACTTATTGAAAACTTAACCCATGTAATTTCTAAGAGTATTAATAAATATATACAATATTTATTAAAAAAAAATTCACAATTTAATATAAATAAGTGGACTGAAGTAATACTTCTTGTTTTGGCGGCACACCTTCCAAAAAAAGAAAAAAAAATTGAAATTTTATAAGACAACCCTTTGGCAGCAAGCCTTCCAAAGAGGGTTAGTAAAAAATTTAATATGAAACCTGCATACACAAGAGATGTTAAAATGAGCTAAAACCACAACAAAAACTTCTTCTCTCACTACCGTCTCCAAATAAGGTGTGCTCCAATGAATGGCAACCTTCAACACAAAAACTTAAAACAAGGATTAGATAGCCAAGCTCTGATTTCATGTAAGAAATGATAATATTGAGCAAGGAACGAGAAACAATCCAAGTAAGTTAAGTGTGAAACAATGTTACCATAAGATAAACAAAATCCAAGAGCATACACCAAGATGGTTCAACAATGGAGACAAGGATTTATAAGGGGAAAGCAAAGAAAACCCCTTGTGAGTATTATCAATGAAGGCAAATGCCTAGAGAAGAGAGAGAGTGTGTGTTGGAGCAAAATAGCTCAATACAATAACATCAAAGTGATAAGAGTGAAGAAGAAAGAAGGAGGAGCATCTCTTATATAGAGATGAGAAAGGAGTTTCATTTGTAACACCCATTTCTATGAATGCCACATTCATAATAGGTGTGTGCAAAGTGTCACAATCCTCTTAAGGAGGATAAACTAAATAAAGAAATAAACAAGAGTTGTCCTTACATGTGGAATAAAGGACAAACAATGACATGTCCTCCACATGTGTACAAGAGGACAAACTACATTTAGGTACCCTTGGAATATCCCAATTAATATATCCAAGGAAAGATTAACCTTTCTAACAAAGGATTTGAGAAAATATGCAAATCAAATCCACGAAGCCCTCGAATACATGCATGTAGAAAGCCTATCACAAAGAAGAAAAAGACAATAAGAGGCAAGGGTTTTCTCTGAAAACATGCAAATTGTATTCTTAGATAAAGAAAAGATTAATTAAATTACAAAGAGATCAATCCTTATAAAAGGACATTGAAACTTGAAAAGGGTTACATAACCTAAAAGTCACAAAAGGTAACCTAAAGGTAAAAGCTATTTAATAATTACTAATTAATTATTAAATAGAGAAAGCCAAAAATGCATAAAGTGTAATCTTAAGAAGGGAGAAAAGGTAATTTAATTAATTAAATTAAATTAACCTTTTTCTCTAATAGTTTGAACATTAAACTAGAGAACAATTTGATTCGATTTATTGGATTGTTGAGTCCTTTTGAGCTCAAAGTAGCCTTTTCAATATCCATTTGTTGCACTAGAATGAGTCTAAAACTACCGATCATCTCTCGACACTGAAGGGACATGTGATTAGAGAGATCTGAATCATCCCCTGTTGATGATTTACCTTTTTATTGGTGAACTTAATTTTAATCTTTACTATGACTCATGCATTAAGTATCCCCAACCATGGTGATTAGAAAAGCTTGGTTGAAGTTGTTAGAATTTCTTTAACTATTTTAAGTTTTAGGAAAATCGATAAGCCAGAGACATACATGCTAAAGAGGTTACCCTTATTGAGAGAGAGAACCATGCCAAATTTGAAAATATTGGGTGTGGTAGTTTGTCCATCATCTATTTCAAGCTATAGTTTTCACCTAACTACATTTTTGGAAGACATTTCAAATATTAAAAATACAATATTATGTTATGGATTTAATTTTAAAGGTTGATTTTAAAATAAATATTCTATAAAAGATTATTATATAGTTTTAGAATAAATATTTTAGTTTTTATAATTAAATTATTTAAAAAGTATTAAAGAATATATAATACATTATTATGAGATTTCTACTAATGTTTTCTTTTACGTTGATAAATACTATTAACTATCCTAATGTTTATATTAAAATATTAGAAAGAAGAAAATCATTACACTATTAATGTGTTTCCTAAAAATATTTGTGTAATTGTAAGTATACTTAATATTCATAATTAATAAAAAGTAATTAATATTTATTTCTTCCAATAATTATGCATTCCCAAAGTTTTATTGAATAAAAAAAAAATTCTCAACAATTTATCTACAATTAGTTTATGTTAGTTTGAATCTATCTTTCAACATGTAGCTTGATAGGAATTGTACCCAATGAAGGGTGGTTTCTAAACTTCAAGGAGTCCTCGTACTTGGGCAATCCAAAGCTAAGTGGCATCATATTCAAAAATATAACAACTTGCAACAACAATTTTGGCTATGAGAACTGTGCAAAGGTTGAGATAAGTGGTGACACAAAGAGTTCGAATGATGAAAGGGTAGGATGGGCAATTGGACTTGGGTTGAGTTATGGCTTGGGATTTTCTATTGTGATTGGAATATTGACATTCAACATGAGGGTGAGAAAAAGAGCTTTCAATTTGTATGATGTCATAATTATAGTTATTGATAGGTGTATAAATGAAGGGAATAGATGAAAGTAGATCACATTGTATAAAGTGTTTTATTAACATGTAGACTACATTCTTTGGTAGTATATGTTAACTATTAAATTTATAAGGTTGTGAGAAATGGTTGGGTCGATATAAATATTTCAACGTTTAATGTATAAAATGTCATATTTTTTCTTTTTGTTTATGTTCACTATCAAATTTATAAGCATTTAGTGAGTAAGAAATTGTTAATTGAAACTTCAATTTAAAAAATTTCATATATTTTCTTTTTTTTTTGAACTTTAATAGTACAAAGTACTTTATTTTTTCTTACAAAATTATACACAAGAAGTGAACTTGATGTTGTTTTCATGTTATTGTTTTATTAATTAATGTGTAATATGTATAAATAAGTAATTTAAAAATATATATTTACTAAAATGTTTAATATTATTATTTACCAATTTCAATTAAATTCAAATAAAATATGAATAGAGACAATGATAATGACATCATAATCTGATTTGTAAGAATGAAACCAAAATCTTAAAAATAATAATATTCTTGTTTTT
Source organism: Cupressus sempervirens (assembly GCA_028749045.1). Classification (NCBI taxonomy): domain Eukaryota; kingdom Viridiplantae; phylum Streptophyta; class Pinopsida; order Cupressales; family Cupressaceae; genus Cupressus; species Cupressus sempervirens. The sequence goes on along the minus strand of CM053790.1, from coordinate 721,989,810 downwards.
AAATTGAGAAAGCAACAAAAAATAAGTATAATTGTTATATGTCACTTGACGTTTTGTCACTCATTAAAAATATTATGCTACACCCCACCACCACCATCATCATTCTTCATCATCATCATGATCATTGTCATTATTGCCGTCGTCATCATCATCATCATCATTATGTTACCTACTAATTATTGTTATTTATCTTTTAAAAATATAAATATTAATTTAGAAATATACATTTAAAACATTCACCCAGAAAAAAAATTTCATCAATTGTATTTTCTAGATAAGTTACTTCTTGAATAATAACTATTCATTGATTATTTTTATTTTCAAATGTGACTTTTCTCTTGAAGGTGGGGGTTTTAATGGATAATAACCTGATTTGACATCAAATATAAGATTAAATATTTAAAAAAATACTTGTTGTAGTTGGTCATTCTTGTGTTAGGGAAGATATTTTATCAAATTTATTATAAAAGGTCTTTATTGTGCTAGAAAATATGCTTTACTATAATCTTTAAAAAAATTACGTTATTAAGTTGCCTTTCTAACTATAATCAAATTATATACCTTGTATAATATAATGCTTTTTCGTATTCTTTCAATGTTCTTAAATTTGGGATTCAATTGCCTATAAATTTTTGTTAGCTTTGTTTGGATCTCAACGCATTTATCCCAACAATCTAAGGGACTAAGATGGGGAAACAAATCCAAAAACCACCATCTTCGCAAGTCACCAATCTCCAAATCTAGTTGTTTCCTTAATTTCTTGACTATGTAGTTCAAAGATAGTTCTACTTAGGACAAGGATCTTGAAATATATATAAAAGAAAGGATAAAACATCCTTTTTTGGGTATTTGTAGTTATCTTCATAAGCATGTACATATGTACACAAAATCTAGATAGATCATGTTGTTACCTCGATTTCTTTGTTATACTATTCGACAAAAGTCCTAGATAAAGATGTCACCTAATGAGATGCTAAATTTGTAAGATAATTAAAATATGGATGTACAAAGGCGTTATAAGCTTTTGACAAAATACTAACGATATAAGGTATGGAGTGTAGGTTTTTCATCGTTTAGATATGTGTTTATGTTTATGTTTTTGCTTCCTTAGTATGTGGATGAAAATGAAGCTCTTGTAATAATTACATTCTATGGAAAAATATTTGTTTTAATAGTTATTTTGATTTGTTTTGTAAATAATTTTGAACAAATCTCAATTCAAAAATTCTTCAAAGCACCTATTACACACTAAAGTACGATTGCTAGTTTTATTAGTTGAAATTATTTATATGAATAACCATAAAAAAAAGATAGATACACATTCAACATAAATTTTAAAATATGTTTTACTTAGACAAATCTAAGACAAAAATTTAGTCTGTATTTATCCGGTGATTTTTTAACTTTGTACGTATACTGTGTATTTTTCAGCGACCACAAATTTAAGTGATAGCCTTTCGTCCACACCGATATTTGTGGAAAAGAAGACTGAAAAGATTTGAGTCCACGAATAATTCTTGGTCAATGGCGGAAATAATTGGAATGAAGTGTTAAATTTCCATTTCGACACGGCATTTTGTCGTTGAAGGAGGACCCATGAGTTCGGTAGGCGTCAGCATCACACAACTTTTCCCGTGACTGGAAAATACACCGAAAAGACAAAACGTGACTGATGGCACTCCTCTTTCCTTCCAACTCTTCACACAACATCATTTAAGCATGGGAAGGGATTTATTCATTATTCACTTCCCCTTTTGTCTGTTCTCTGTTAACGTAAACATGGAAAGTAGTGCTTTTCCATATTGCAGAGTTGTATTTGCAATCATCCAAATATTATGCTGCTTCACCTCTTCACCTGCAATTGCATGCCCCCTCCATGAAAGAAATCTTCTTCTGGATTTCAAGGCAGCAGTTGTGGATGACTATAATCATCTAAGTTCGTGGCAGGGATTCAACTGCTGCAGTTGGAGGGGAGTCAGTTGTGACCTCCGCACTGGCCACGTCACTCGACTCGATTTTGGAGGATACGAGTTACATGGTCGCATAAATTCATCCACGTTTCGACTTGCAGAGCTGAAACACCTCGATCTCAGTGACAACTGCTTCAACGGTAGTTTTGCTGCTCCTCATGATGGAAAGTTGAAATCTCTCATTTTTCTCAAGTTTCATGTGAGTTTGGAAAGCTTGTCAAATTTGCCAAGCTTGAAATATTTATCTCTTTACGGAGTGAACATCTCTAGAAGCAAAAATTGGGGTGAAGCTGTTGGTAGTCTATCCAATCTTCAACAACTCACCTTGTCTTACTGCGGGCTTGGAGGACCGATTCCAAATTCCCTTCTGAACCTCACCTCTCTCCTCCGTCTCGACCTCTCATGGAATTCTTTGTCAGGGAAGATACCTGCTTGGTTTCAAAATGTGACCGCCCACTTGCTCTCGCTTGATCTCTCTTGGAATGACAATCTTGGAGGAGACCTTTCTTTCATTACACAACGAAAGTCTTCTTTGTCACTGACCAGTTTTGATCTCTCATACACAGCCATGGAGGGGCAAATTCCATCTGCTATAGCCAATATGTCTTCTTTGCAGCATCTTTATCTGTCAGGTACCAGAATTGAAGGTGAGATTCCAACCGCCATATGGAATTTGTTGTCCTTGCAAAGTCTTGTTCTGTCATCTACCCGGATTGGAGGTGAGATCGCAGCAGCTATTGGGGATGTGTCGTCCTTGCAAAGGCTTCAGCTGTCGAATACCAGAATTCAAGGTGAGATTCCAGCTTCTATAGGCAATATGTCTTCTTTGCAGCATCTTCGTCTGTCTAATACCTCAATTGAAGGTCAGATTCCTCTCTCTATCCTCAATATCTCTAGAATTGTTTACTTGGACCTGTCCTACAACAAGTTAACAGGGGTAATCCCACCTTCATTGGACTCGCTTTCCTCCCTTGAAACTCTTTACCTGTATGCCAACCAGTTGAATGGTACAATTCCATCTACAATCTCAGGTCTTGTTAACTTGAGAAGGCTTGCGCTCGACTCCAACAGTTTAAGCGGCTCTATTTCCCTTTCTCTATTTGATAATCTCACTAGACTTGAAATGCTGTACCTTTCTTCCAATCAGTTAACTGTGAACATTGATTCAACGTGGATTCCAAAGTTTCAGCTTTCCAGTTTGGGATTAAGCACTTGCAATTTGGATAGGATTCCATCGTTTCTCGTGACCCAATATGACTTGGTCTATCTGGACCTATCCAGTAATAGGATCCCAACAGATATTCCATCATGGCTATGGGACTTACCCAGTTTTTTAAATTTGAATCTTAGTTCTAACCAATTAACAGGTTCGCTCCCGTCTAAACTAACATCCCCGTATTTTGGCTATCTAGATTTGCACAATAACACCCTACATGGCGCACTTCCTCTTCCTCTTCTTCATTATTTTTCTGTGGTTGACCTGTCGATGAATCAATTTAATGGTACCATTCCTGCTGAGATTGGTGCACATCTCGCAAGTACACGGTTCTTATCCTTGTCGAGGAATAATCTCAGTGGAGCCATTCCAGTTTCCATTTGTACTTCACAATTGCAGATTCTTGACCTTTCCAAAAATATGCTAAGTAGTACGATTCCTTATTTAACAAGGAATTGTTCTTCTCTCACTGTTCTAGATTTGGCGAATAATCAGCTAAAAGGCGGAATGCCAACAAATTGGGCAAACCTGAAAGAGATTCATACGTTGAAGCTCAATGGTAATTATTTGACTGGAGTTATTCCCTCCTCTATTTCAAAATGCCCATCTCTACAAGTTTTGGATTTGGGAAATAATGACTTCGAAGGTGTCATCCCCCACTGGATTGGAAAGCTATCAAAATTGCAAGTGTTGCTGTTAAGGTCCAATCATCTTCATGGCAGTATCCCACGCCAGATAATTGGGCTTCCAAATCTTCAAATTCTGGATCTGTCTGGAAATCACCTTTCAGGAGTTATTCCAAGCGACCTTACAAACTTGCTTTCAATGGTCAATGCGTCGCAGAGTAATCCAGACCATCTAGAAGAAGATGCTCGAAGTTCTGCTGGTACGTACACAAATCAGATTACAATTTCCTGGAAAGGTTGGGATGTTGAATTTGTGAAAGTTCTTTTCATTCTTAAATGCATTGATCTTTCAAGCAACAACTTCTCGGGGAGCATTCCTCTCGAAGTGGGATCCCTTAAGGGGTTGATAGCCCTTAATCTTTCAAGGAATCATCTCAGTGGCCGAATCCCCAAAACGTTGGGAGACATGGAGCAGCTAGAGTCTCTGGACCTCTCGCTAAACAGGCTGAGTGGGAGCATTCCATTAGAGCTTCAGTTGCTGAGTTATTTGGAGTTTTTGAATCTGTCTTTCAACATGCAGCTTGATGAGAAAGTACCCCACGGAGGGCAGTTTCTAACCTTCGGGGAGTCGTCCTACTTGGGCAATCCAAAGCTAAGTGGCATCCCATTCACAAATATATCAGTTTGCAACAACTCCTCTGGCTATGAAAACTGCACAAAGGTCGAGACAATTGGTGACGCAGAAAGTTCAGATGCTGAAATGATAGAATGGGCAGTTGGACTTGGGTTGAGTTCTGGCTTGGGATTTTCCATTGTGATTGGAATATTGACATTCAACATGAGGGCTAGGAAAAGAGCCTTCAATTTGTATGATGTTGTAATTCTAGCTATTGATAGGTGTGTAAGTGGAGGAAATAGATGAAGGTAGATAGCATTGTATAGAGTGTTTTGTTAATATATGTATTACTTATTATTAATATATGTTTACTATAAATTTGTAAGGCGTGTAACAAATTGTTAGATTAATATAAACATTTGAAAATTAAATTTATAAAATTTCATATTTTTTCTTTTAGTTTATGTCTACTATCAAATTTATAAGCATTTACTAATTAAGAAATTACTGGTTGAAACTTCAATTTATAAAATTTCATATATATATATATATATATATATATATATATATATATTAATTTCAGCATTTTTTTCTTTTCAAAATTATAAGAAAGAAGTGTGCTTAAGTTATTTTCATGCTATTGTTTTATAAATTAATGTGTAAAATGCATAAATAAGTAATTTTAATATATTTACTAAAATGTCTAATACTATTATTTACCTATTTCAATTAAATTCAAACAATGGTTGAATACAGACAATCTTAATGACATCGTAATCTAATCTATAAGAATGATGTGTGTGTGTGTGTACATATTTACGTAAATAAATATTAATTTATATATATATGTATGTATGTATGTATGTATGTACGTACATACATACATATATACATATGTGTGTGTGTGTGTGCACCAACACACACACACACACCTAATTTTTTTTATTTGCTTCATGAGATTGAATATGTCTCACTTTTTCTTAATTATGAGATTCATAAGTAAGCTAAAATATAGATTTAAAAGATAAATATATGAGTAAAGGAAATGGACAAGATGAACATGACTATTTGTGGAAAGGAATTAGACACGATTTAAGTCAATTAATAACCAATTTTGGATTAATGATGGAAATAATTGGAGTGAAAAGTAATCAAATCTATTAGATTTCCACAATCCATGTAAATGTGATTTTTAGTTTCTAGATTCAATTGTGTAGAGATTTTTTCTCATCAACATTTCAAATCAAAGTATAATTTTTTATATCACCGCTTTTTGGCACACCATTATTTTCCACATACCCTCATACTACAATGGATACAACTTGAAAAGGATTTAGCTCATTGAGTAAGAAAAATGTTCTTAGTAAGAAGAATATTCTGACAAACCTAGTAAAACATAATTCACCCATAGTTACTCCTCCAACTAGAAGTTTCCTTAAAAGGATTGTCACCAGCTCCACTGATAAAGACCATATCTATTAAAAAAGAAAGATTTTGTGAGCCCCAAATTCAATTCTACAAATCTTGGAGGGTGGGTTTCTGTAAAGGAAAATCTAAGTGAGATGCAAAATAGATATGGTTCATCAGTTATAAAGAAGGATTAAAAAACATCTATGATTGAACAAAAAATCTTTTCTATTTTTTTTACTTCTCTTAGTGTAACAAGGATTGCTTTGAATCACTTACATGCCCTTATTTGAAATAATTTTCTCATTTAGCTTTGGACTTCATGTGATATTATTGTCCTGCAACAGTGACATCACCATTTTCAATTATGTTTGTAGTGTCATTTCATTTTGTAACTATGAAAATCAATTTTTTTTCTCATTATTTGGTTGTCCTTCTCCATTTTTGCTTACTGTCTTCCATGACTCATTACTATGATAACAACATTGTCACTATTCATACATTAAGATTATATATTTAAAAGGCAAAATAAACCTTCTTTATAGAATAAAATATTAGTACTTGGTCTAGAATGGGATGATTGTCTAGTTTTGAGTAGGTGTTATATTTTAAAACCATTTTTATTTTCTATATGACCTAGAACAGTGAGTCAAAAAATAAAAAAATAAACAATTTGCATGCTTTATTTTTTCAAATACAACTACATGGTGGATCAACATATCAATAAATATACTTCCATTTTAGTGAATCATTCTGTTAAATTTGTTATTTGTAGATTGTTATTTTTTCAAAAAAAAAACTTTACTTGCAAAATGAAAACTATATGTATTACATTAGTGAATTTTAGTTCATCCCATGTTTTCATAATGTAGAAAAAACATTTATGCATGGGAAGAACATATTTGGTTACTTGACAAGGGAAAAAGAAAGAAAGAAATAAAGATTAAAGGGAGCAAAAACTTACTTTCAATATAAGGAGAAGTTGAAGAGAACTCGCATGGAGATGCTACCCCATTATCATATCCTAGGTACATGCAAATGAAGTGGAAGCATCCAAATTAACACATAAAGGTATACGTATTTCATATGGTTAGCTCTCAATCTTTTTAATGGAGAATTCCATATTATCAAATAATATAATGTCAAATTGGAAGAAAAAATAAAAATTAGTGACACTTCCATTGTTATTCAATGAATTGTTGAAAAAACAATCTTTGATACAATCTAATATAGGAACAATTGCAATACTCACTTTCATTATTTTGGTCACAGAATCATCTCTCTTAATAAAAATAATTCTCTGATGTGTTTAGAAATCCATCAAATCAAAATAAAAAATTGATATAATGATGTTTGAATTTTACAATAATAGATAGTTCCTAGAAAACCATTGAGTAAAGGGGTATATGAAACTATTGTTACAATAAAGTGAACATACATAAGAGTATGACTATAGGAAACAAAACCACCAAAAACTTAGGTGATAATGCACATAGGACAAGGCTAGATCATGACTAAATTTAGATAAGATTGGGAAAAAAGGGCTACATATCTATTTCTTTGCTCCATAAAAATTGCTCTAGGAAGGGCTCACATACAGCACAGGAACCAATCCAGCTATTTACCATCTCTTCTAGGTCATTTTTTTCCTTACCTACAATAATTTAGATATATAAAAGGTTAGCTAGTAAAATAGGCTGATCTAGAGATTCAATGCATTATTTTTTATTAAATATATTTACTCACATAAAACCAACCATCTACTTCATATTCTATTTCAACTTCCTCTCTAGCTATTAAGTTCAGTTGCAAGTGAAACATCAACCAACAAAGAGTTAAAATAATGCTTGATCACATTTATCCATTTCAAAATAGGAACACATAACACTATCAAACCTTTAAGGAAAAACAAAGATACTCATGCGAAAGTCTAACTGGTGATCTTGGGATGATGAAATTGTTGAAAGGTTACTTAGTATTCTTTATACAAGTATAGACTTATCCTCCTAGTAAAGTTTGGTAGACATACATTAATGTTTCTTTCAATGTCCAAACCTCATTCTTAACTATTATGTTTGTAGTATTTGAAATTGCAGAAATGTCATATTGACCAAAAATTGTCCTCAAAGAACTACTAATATATAATTCATTTCTAGTTTCTCAAATAGGCATGCATGGTGCAAACCAAGAAAGTAGTCACAAGCTCCATAAAACTAACCAAACAAATCCATATGGTCAACTTCTCATAACAAATTGCATAAATAAGCCTAAGAAATATGGGATAGTTCATCAGTAAGAGTTTTCTTGTGCATTTCAATTAAAAATGATTACAAGGAAAAAACTTATTTCATTTTGCATGTTAATACAAAGAAATAAACCTATTTTATAGTTTCCATAGAAAGAATAAATCTAGTAGCAACTTGCAAAACTTCAAAGTGAGCCACCAAAAGGTGATCTAGAAACATATGATCACCTATTTTAACCTAAATTATGAAGAAAAAAATGTTCTTAAATGATATGTGTGACAAAATATTCATATTCATGCAGATACGTGTGACAAAATATAACAAAAAAGGTTCCAAACCTGCAAAAGTGACATTATTTTCCCATCTTCTCGTGCAGGCTATTTTTCCATCACATCCAAAATAAGATTATACCACTCTGAATCAAGAATGTACTTGCAGCTATGTTCTATATGCATGGATAATAGGTGGAGCTGAAAAAATGTACCATGTTTACATTTATTTAATAGGTCTATTAATTTTTTTAAATGATAGACCATCATGAACATTAGAACTCTAGTTGCTATGGCCAAGAGAATGTCCTCAACAAGCCAACACATAGAAAGCCTTGATTTTTGTTCATGTTGAGGACATTACCCTTGCCAATAAGAGTCAATTTTATAATGTTCATGATGGTCTATAACTTAAAATTCCTAATGAAGGACCTCTAACAAATTTATGCAAACCTATTGCATTTCTTAGCTCCACCTGATGTCGTATGCATATGAATTGAGATTGCATATTGAACTATGGCCTCCTACATTGCTTGAAACTAAGAGGTTCATATAGTTAGTTGTCATGAAATCATAGGTTAATGTTGAGCTTCACATGGTTTCTAGAATAGTTTAATATTCTCTATTAATCAAGGTGAACCATGTGAAGGTGGAAGCTCATTTTCCCCCAACCCCATCCCCCCCGCCAACATCTAAATTCCTCGTTAACATCTAAGCTCTTTAGGAAAGGATCAATCTTTAAAGTACCTAAAAGTTGGGATACTCTCAAGGGAAGTCCATCTTCATTGCTCATGAGCAATTAATCACAGTTATTTATTGTTCTCATACAACTAACATGGGTACATCTAGGAATGTTCAAGTGAAATAAACACATGAAAAATGAGAGAGAAAATGAAGAATCTACTCACTGATAGGCATTGCCATTGCATTTGTGGCCATACTACATGTTGAGTGGTTTTTATTATTTTATTATTGGGATTCTAGAATATGTATGCATCTAGATCAATAAGCACCTTTAAAAAAATCACACTCTATAAATAAATAGACAAACAAATATGTGTGCAAATATATATACATATACATATGTATATATATGTATACATACATACATACATACATACATACATACATATACACATACTTGTATACATAAATATATAAATATATAAATACACACACACACACACACACACACACATACATACATTTTCATATGCAATAATATCACCTTGGAAAACTATATTTTATCTTGCTAGCTGCTAACAACTGATTGTTTATTTTATTGTACCTAATTTGATGATAGTTCTACATGAATTCATAATCAACCTAGCTAATCAACAACAAGACCAATTTAACTAGGTCATGGCTTGTTTCTTTCTAAAAATATCTCCTATGATATGCTTTTGTAAAATTTCTTGTGAACACTACCAATTTTTCCTACTCTACATTATTTTTGCGCAGGATATTGAGATAAATCACTTAGCATGGGTTTAGCGGATTCTGGAACATGTATGTAGCTGGATCAATTTTTCTTTTGTGTTAAGAACTAATAAGCACCTCAAAAGAGATCTATCTCTATACATACATACATACATACATATATATACATAGAGACACACATATGTGTGTGTGTGTATGTATATATACACATATATATACATAAATAGAAGCTTCTTCATTCACACACACACACACGTGTGTGTGTGTGTGTGTGTGTGTGTGTGTGTGCATAAACATACATATATATAAAGAGAAGCTTCTCTAATCACCTACTGGGGGAAATATAAATAGATACATGTTTAGAAGGAAAAGAAAAGAACATTTAATTATTTCATATTATTTTATTTTCTAAATATATTATTATATTTTTAATTTTAACATTTAGTAATTATTTTCTATTATGGAACATTTGAATTTTTGTTGATAATTATTAATGAAGAGTTCAATCTAATTTATCTATTTCAAATTTCAAATTTCTTAATTTTTTTGTTGAAGCTTCTATAATAAAAAAAGCTATTATGACATACAATTTCATTCAATTTAATTTCAATCAATTTAATATTAACAATTTAATAGTTAATAGAAATATTAGTTATGCTTTAGAATGTGGTATTTACTAAAAAATATCATCTATTCTAAAAATTTATTTTCAATAAAGACAAAAAGAACCTCTCAAATATAACAATTCTTTATAATAAACTTAGATAATTATCTAATATTCAATAGATTTCTAGTTTTAGAATAAATAAATATTTTAATATATAATATTATCTATTTCATTTTTTTCTTGTAGACATACTTATCATTTTCACATTACATATAATCTATTTAATGTTCTATAACAATAAACTATATGATACCAAAATTTAATAAAGCTAATTGTGTATAAGAATTTGAATCTAAATTTTAGAAATCAACATTTTACATCATACATCATGATATTTTCTTAGGAAAGTAATAGATCAAGGCTAGGGGAAGTAGTTTTGCTAAAGAGTTTTTTTTTTGCTCTTTAAGCACATCATTCCTCACCTAAGATCAAGCCCATCAAGGGTGATCCAATGGTTTTCTCTCTCATTATGAGAAATTATTAAGTAGATTCTCTAGAGTGAGATGGTGACCTGAGGGATTATCAAGTGTTGGTGCACCCTCTTGGCTCTTGAAATCTTAATAGATATTTCGCAACAAATTCTTTTCTTTGAGGACCTAAGTAATTTAATCTCTATGGCTAATGTCCCTCCTCAAGAAACTATGAATATTTGGCTATGATCTGTAGCACAACATCTATGATGTAAGAGTCTACTCTTTAATTTTATATGATGAATACAATAGAATAAGCATATTTTTAATGGAAATCTTGATGCAAGTAGATATCGAATCTATTTCACAACTTTGTATGAAATGGGCCATGATGTTGTTCATGGCGACTGAATTTTTTTCATCTAAACACATTAGTCAAGTATTGATTCCATAAGTAAGGTTTTGCGTTTCGGTTAAAAATTTCTAATGCATAATAAAACAAAACATTTTATTTTTTTAGAAAGTATAATATCAATATATTTTTTAATATGAAGGCTAGTAGTCACAATTGATTTCCCTCCAATTGTGTTCCTCTTCACTTCAACAACTCTTTATGTATTTGATATCTATAAATATGTTATTGTTGTATCATTATAAATAACTTTTATTAAACAATACAATCCTTTTCTCAATGTGGATGGAGCCATAATTTGTGGCAAACCAACAAATCTCATGTTGTATTTATTTGTATTTTATCTAGTTTATTGATTTGCATCTATTTTTTCCTTCTCACATTCAAATCCTTTCAATTTTAATTAGAGCACAAGCCATAAAAGTTTGGAAATCAGTGTTGAATTTCTAGAAAGATGGAGGATGCGAAAGTAGAGAAATTCGTAGCAAAAAAATTCAACCTTTGAAAGGTGCATATGGAGTCACTGTTAATTAAACAAGATCTCTCTTTCACATTGGAAGGAAAGGAAAATAAAACAAAATCTATGGTAGATGAAAATTAGGAGACTTTAGACAAGAAGGTGAAAGCATCAATTTTTCTTGCTCTAGCAAACAACATTCTTTTTAATATCATCAATGAGAAGACTACAAATAATACCTATGGGATAAGTTTGTAGGCATGTATGCAATTCCATCGGCTATGGACAAAGTCTTCATCATGAAGAAGTTGTATAAACTTAAGGTAAAGGAAGGTGGAATTATTTCCAATCACCTTAATGATTTTAATACTCTGATGTAGAAGTATCCTAGGGAAGTCAACAATCTTTTATGGAGGAGCTTCAAGCTTGGATTTATGGAGTTATGGTTTGTGTGGTTGGGGATTTGTTCAAGGAATATTGGGAAAATTTTTCCTAAGTGCACATGATGATTGGAGTAATCATCTTGGAGTTAAAACCATTTTGGTGACTACTAGTCATGTGTTCTTAATTTATTGGAAGACTTTGTAGATTGTTTTAGTGAGCTTCGATCTAAGGGATTTGGTGTATGCACTCTTGGATTTGGATTGTTGGATGGCCCATGGATCTATGTCTAAGTGTGTGTATTATTGTGTGGTCATTGAGTTAGTTATGCATTGTAAATGTGGGGCATTTCCTAAGTATTTCATAATTCTATACATTTAAAGTTTGTTGCCAAATTAACTTCTGGCTTGATGGCATATTCAATGTGAGTGTTTATTTAATGTCCATTATTCTAGGCCAACATGTGGCTTGGTTTAGTATAAGTTGAGGGTCTTGTGGAGTCTAGAGTAATATATTTCATTTTCACCATGGAGAAGAAGAGCAGTTGAGAGGAGCAAATCTAGAAGAAAGTGTGGGCTTGGGAAAACAAGAAGGTTTCTTGGTTCCTTGAGAGCACAAGTTAGATTCTTCTTTGATATTCTACCATATTTCAAATATGGGTTAGCTAGTGGTTGGATCTTGCAAGGTCTTGCAGAATTACTTATGTATATGGTCGTAACTTGAAAGGCCTTATAGTCAGGCATGTTGAATGAAAATCTTATGATTCTACTATGAGAGTTTGCATATTTGGACCAAAATCTTAGTGTTATTATTTATATTTTTCTATGTAATTTTTTTCTATGGAATAGGACATCTCCTTCCTTGTACTACATCAAGTGGTATTAGAGCCTAGTTATACATTTAAGATGATTCACATAGTCTTACCCCTTTTTATGTCTCACCTTCACTTATTTTTAACTAAGGGGTCTCCTATCTATCTATCAATTTCAATCTAATTGATCTATTCTATAGGAAATTTTAATGGTTATACACTTTATTCTTGTCATATTGATTCTATTTTGTTATTGGTCTTTCCATTCAACCTCTACATGTTGGGTGGCTATCTATGTATTCAAACCTTGCATGATATTAGAACTTGTTGAGTGCCTCTAGATAGACTTCTGAGATATTGTGTATGTATTTTGGTGGATTTTTTGTTGGGATTGGGGAGAGTCCTCTTTGAGGCTTTCTATTTCCAGTAAAATTTAGAGCTTTCTATTGCATATAAGAGCTCACCATTGTTATCATGAGGTATAAATTAGATAAGTTCACCCAATATTTTTTCTAAGTATTAAAATATTATGTAGTAGCACATTATTAGATGGGGTGGTATTTATAGATAATATTTAGGAACTTACTAGAAATGACCAATTTTTTCATATTTTATTCCTATAAGACCAAAGATGTTAAGAAAGTATGTAGGATTACTAGAATGATGATGAGATAAAAAGAAACCTAAATCTATGATGATTTATAATTTTTTTTAATTCTTTAATGGAGATATTATTTTTATTATCCTACAGTAATTTAAATGAATCAAGATGTTAGTTATTAAATAGACTAACTTTGTAATTTGGAATATCTTGCACTCTTAAGTTCAATCAAATTGAAAAGAGTAAGGTTCAAATATGCATGCATGCAAGATAACTACATCAATTATCCATTTGTGAATATATATAAGGATGATGAACAGTGAAGAATTACTATGAATAGTTTTGCTTCTAATTGTGATTATTTTTCAATCAACATTTTTCATCACAATTAGTTGAAAAATGACAATTGAAAGTTATAAATTGTAAGAAGTAAATAAATAGAAATCATATCAAATCTTCATGGACTATGGACAATTAATGGTGAAGGTTGTTGATCATGTTTAGGCCCTTGAGATGTGTGAGAATTTAATGAGACCATGTCAAAGGAAACTAAACGTATTTTTATAGTCAATGGAACTCATCTAATTTTTGTCCTACTGATGGTTACAATAATATGTGACTACCATGTACTTGGACTTGTTAGAGAGACCCATGACTACCACGTACTTGGACTAGCTAGAGAGACCTAATTAATATGTGGTTGCCACTTATTTGGACTTGCTAGATTCATGTAACTATGGTAGAAATGATGTATACATACCTTACCTCCTATTGCATTTAAACTGATGACCTCTCTTTCAAAAATACAATTTCTTCACCACTAGGCCAACTAAGCATGTCAACACATCTACCAATCAATACATAGAAGCTAACCTAATTATATGAAAACTAAGGTGTTAAAAACGGGACAAGATATTTTATTATTATTCATAAACAAAATTAAATAGAAAGCTAAAATGAAAAAAAGGGTTAAGATGTATTTTCCAACCCTTGAAGAATTTTTGATAACTTATTGTTCTTCAATGATTGCAATTTATGTGAAAGGCTTCTATGGTTCACACAAATATATATGGAAGAGAAGACTGAAAATATTTGAGTCTACTAGTAATTATCATGATATTGCCATTAGGATTTAACTGTATAGTTTTTGAGTCAAACTTGTTGGCTCATGTTTCACTTATGTGAGCACCAGCTAGATCCAATGATTGCTAAGTGTTATATTTATTCTCATGAGAGATAGATTCTCATAAAATACAATTCAATGAGTTTATCTCAAACAATACATAATTAAATATTAATAGCAATATTATAATTTAACTTCCTCTATAAAAAATGTCTCCTACTTATCCACTCTCTGCTAGTAATTCTTTGTCAACAATAGAAATAGTTGGAATAAAAGGTAATTACAATCGAGATCCACACAATTAATTACCCATTTTGACAAGACATTTTTTTGTTCAATGAGGACCAATGAATTTAGTATGCATTACCATAACAATACTTTTCTAATTGAAAAAACCCACGAAAAATGGCAAAATGTTAGTGTGGATGGAATACTCTTTCTTTGCATACATGACACCCCTCTTTCATTATTCATTAACTCACTTCCCCTTAAATATTTCATATTGTCTTTTCTCTATTAAATTATAGATTGTATTAAAGTGTAGATTGAAAGAATTTTAGTATCCAAAAATCATGGAAAGTAGTATGCTTCAATATTGTAGAGTTGTATTTGCAATCATAACAATAAAATGTTGCTTCACTTGTTCACCTACAAATGCATGCCCCCTCCTTGAAAGAAATCTTCTTCTATATTTCAAGGCAACAATTGTGGATGACCACTTGGAGTGGAGTTAGCTGTAACACCATGATGGTCACGTAAATTCATCGATGTTTCACCTTGCAAAGCTGGAACACTTCAATCTCAATGGCAACTACTTCAACAATAGTTTTTCTACTCCCCATAATGGAAAGTTGAAGTCTCTCACTTTTCCTTACTTGTCTCATTATGAAAGTCTTTTTGAGGTGAGGGAGCTTCACATGAGTCTGGAAAGTCTTTCAAATTAGACATGGCCATCCTCCATTCAAACTGTATAGTTGACCAATTTTCAAAAAATTAAAAAGATGATACATTTTTCTAGTGTTTGGTCTTCATGATTTCCATAGTTTGTAGTAAAAAACAACAACAAAATTGGAAAAAAATCACCGTGTTTTCATGAATCTAGAGAAAAAAAAGGTTTGACTTTGTTTTTTCTTTAGTACATTTTGGATGGAGATTAGCCTATCCCTATCAAATCTGCTGAGTTTGCAATATATTTCTCTTTATGTAGTGGACATCTTAGGAAGCAAAAAGTGGGAGGAAGCTATTGGTACTCTTTCCAATCTCCAAAAACTCCACAAGGTGGCCTTGGAGGACCAATTTCGAATTCCCTGCATCAATTTATAAAATATCATCTATTTTATTAATTTTTTAAAATAATAGTATAAAGTGTTTTATTTTTCCATTCAAAATTATAAGCAAGAAGCGATCTTGATGTTATTTTCATGCTATTATTTTATTAATTAATTAATCTGTAATATCTATAAATAAGTAATTCAAAAATATATATTTATTAAAGTGTTTAATACTAATATTCACTAGTTTCAATTAAGTTCAAACAAAATTTGAATATAGACAATGTTAATGACATCTTAAGTTGATTTATAGGAATGAAACCAAAATCTCTTTTTTTTAAACTTTTAACCACATAATGAGGTTGCATAGGTCTCATTTTTTATCTATTTCATAGCAATTTAGTTAATTGCACGATCTCTAAATATCATGTAGTACTAATAATCTTGTACATGACAAGTTAAAATATATATTTTTGACAAATGTATGAGGAAAGGAAATAGACAAGATCAACATGAGTATTTGTGGAAAGAAAATAGACAAGATTTAAGTCCACTAAAAACTAATTTTGGGTCAATTATGGAAATAATTGGAGCGATCTCTAAATATCATGTAGTAATAATAATCTTGTACATGACAAGTTAAAATATATATTTTTGATAAATATATGAGTAAAGGAAATAGACAAGATCAACATGAGTCCACTAAAAACTAATTTTGGGTCAATTATGGAAATAATTGGAGTGAAAAGAAATATGAATCAAAATCATGTTTATGTAGTTATTTTTCAAATTGGCATGCCACTTTCTTATTTAAAACATGATAGCTATCAATAGAAATTGGAATATTAGATTTAGAAGTAATGCCTAAGGAAGAGTAATGTCTTTATAAACCAATATTTAACCATCATAAGATAGATAAGTAAGAGATATTTATTTAATCATCATAAGATATTTATTTAATCACAATTGCCTTATTTCCAATCATATCTTTCTTTTAGAAGTAAAGATAATTAGAATATGAGTGTCCATCCTACACAACATATAAATTTTTAAAATAGTAGAGCATCAATTAACTAATTTTCTAATTCACTTATATTCTTATGATCTTACAACAAGAATTAGAGATAAAATAGCTATGTTGACAAATATAAATAATGATATTACAATATATTTAATGATAATAATGATTTAAAATAAGATGTATAGAACATTACTTTTATGATGAAATTTCAATATGTATATAACTATATTAGACATTAAAAAAATCAAATAGTATGAAATGTAACATGTGTAATATAATTTAATGAATATAATGAACATAATAATTAAATGTCATTAACATTCATATTTTGAGCATAGATTGTCTTAAAGAATAATAAAAATTTAATTTTTAAATAATAGCCATATTTTAGCACCAACATAGAATGTTTTCATAGAAAGGATTGATGTTCCCAATTCTTAAAGCAATATAGGTTTTTAAAAAAAACTAATTCACTATAATTTAACAAACACCAAATGTGTCTTAGATTTATTGGTTTATCCAACTAATAAATATAATTAAATTTGGATTTAGTTAACAATTAATATGATTAGATGAGATTTGCTAGTAGATAGTTATATTTACATATCTATGAAAATTTTGATTTTAATATTTTTAGTGTTGTTTTTTATTAAAATAATTATATAGCTTGGTATGGTAAAGTCTCTTCCTATTATTGTAAAAGAGAATTAGGTACAAAACACAATTCTAAGAAAATAATAGTCACAATTCTGAAATAAGAACAATTGCCTCTACTTAAACAACACAATACCCCAAACTATTATTACTACTGAACTCAAAGACATAAGCCTATTCTCCTAATCTAGTCTACATCAAAATTTGTTGGCTTTCTATACACATGCTAGCTTACAAAAATCTCAATAGATAGAAAAGATAAAGAAAAAATATAAGATATTTCTCTATACCCCCAAACCAACATAATGGAAGAACATAACCAACCCTTCCTAGAAGAACCTAACCCATTTCTTGGGTCTTGGACCACAAAGGTCAATAAAAAGATATATGTACAGATTGAGATTGATAGTGAGTCATCTCTCCTCTATTTCTTTCTTCATATGCTTTGCATCTTAAACTTGAGCCTTAATAATGCAATTTATTTTGTATCATTTACGAGATAGACCATTCACTATCTCTTCCATATCTCTAACAAACTCCAAACTTCAATCCTCCCTGGAGTCAAGAAGAGTGGGGAAATGCAAATCAACTAGAGTTACATTGGCTCCTTCCGATACCCAAAATCCTTCACACCTCATATAAGGTTGGAACCATTCAAACATAGAAGGTGGCAAAATGGATGCAACCTTCAATGGGAATATGAGGTTCTTGTCGATAATCACCATCCTTCCCTTGAGCTCATCTATTTCAAAAAAGACAATGAGGTTAGTGTAGAAGTAAAAGATGGAAACATCCTTTACAACAAGTCAATCAAGAGCATCACTAGATTCATGTATTTTTCAATAACTAGAAATAATGGTCACATTTCATTAATAATAATGGCTCATCTAGTGAGAATCTTGGGCATATTGGCATTCATGGCATTGGACATCATAACTCTAGTGTTGTTCATTTTATATATTCTATTTATAAGAGTTTTCATACAAATAATTTAATGGAATCTCTTTCTATTTTGCAAGTTGTGCAAAAAAAATTTGCTTTTGGTTGACACAAAATTATTTGTGAGTTAAACTCTCAAATGGTGGTAAACAGTCTATTAACTAGATAGACAAGTATGAGAATGTTGGGATTTATCCTTAGTTATTAGACAAATTCTTCAGATGTACAACTCCTTGGATTCATTTACTTCACTTATTTTTTTAGAAAGTGGAAAGTAATAGGATTCTCTAGTGCTCTCACTTCTGAGTTGGATTTGTTTTTTACTCCACTTTTTCATAAAAGAATATTATCGTAAATAATAGTGAAATTTATCACCAAAATTAATTCAAGACATTTATTAACTAAAATTTTCAAAATAATGCTTACATATTTTTTATATTTTTAACATTTTAAAGATAGAGATGAAAATCCTATCTATCAAACAGATCATAAAATATGAAAGTGTAAAGAGAAAAATTGCATTTCTTTAATGAACGCGGTGAATGGAAATTCTATTTAACTAGTGATGTGATGGTCAAAAAAAAGATTGAAAATTGAATAATCAAAACTTATCAAAGCATTCAAAGTACCTGTTGGCCCGCAGACCACAATTTACTTAAAGTTTTCTTTTCTCAATGCGACGGCGATTTATAAAGAATATTATCTGATCTGATTTTTTTTTTCATGGTCACCATTTTAGGTGAAGACATTTCACTGTGGAGATTCAAGTCTATTACCAATTGTCAGTCAATGATGGAAATTATTGGAATATCAAGTGGATCAAAATTTAGATAGCTTTTGGTTCAAGGAGGACCGATCAATTTAGTGTCCTTTACCATCACACGACTTTTCCATTGATTGAGAAAGGCACAACAAATGACAAATGACAAATGACAACTTTCCCTTTGACCATTCAACCATGACAAGGGATTTATTGGTAAAGATAATAAGAAGTTTAGTGTCTAGAAAACATGGAGGGTACACTTCCATATTGTAGAGTTGCATTTGCTATCATCCAGTTCCAGCAATACGGATTTATGAATCTAATGCTATCTACATTAGAGCTGATAGTTCTGATTTGGTTACTATAGATAAGAGTAAGCTATTGCGCTTCCAAGTATTTATTAATTCTATTTCATGCAGAAATTAAAGAAAATGATTATATATAATAATATAAAAATGTCATTCACCTGTATGAAATTCTTCAATACGGTATGAAAGAGAACAATGGATATTCTCATTCACAAATAAAAGGGAATTAAAAAAATGAAGATTGAAAGAGACCATATATTTTCAAGAGAAAATGGGACTAATATATTGAATTATAGATCCGATTTAGGGGAAATCTTTGTGTCATCTATGATTGTATCTGGGACTTCTTCTCATGCGTTATATCCCCATCCTCTCATTTCCTGAAGTTCTATTTATCTTTTGTTAGAAAAGAGCACAATTACGAAAAGTAATTGTCAAATATATATTCTATAGCACTATAATTTCATAATAAGATTAAAAAAATACAATTTCTACAACAATACCAAAACTATAGCACACTCTTAGAATGAACGGCTTAAACATCACGCACTAAGTCTTGATTCCTGGTGCAAAAGTGTTAAATAGTCAAAATTTGAATTACTTTTCTAGGCTTAATTTCTTCCTTAGTGTGTGATGTTTAAGGCTGGCCCTCTTAGAACAGAAGGAAAAAAAAAAGCCTTAGAATTTTGTTCATTCAATCACTACACAATCTGTCAAACTACTAACACTCGATCTTTTTCTAAATGCATTGTATCCTAACTAAAGCACGATTGACCAAAACTGATCCAAGGCTGATTGAAATAGCAGTGGAAGTCTCTTCTTTATTATAACTATCATTCAAAATTGGAGTTCTATAAACTTATAACTCCTTATTACATGCAATGGCAAATGAATTAAAAATTTCCTAATTTCTAACTACACTATATTGATTTTGCATGCAACAATGGTGGATTAAGAAATGTAAGTTATCATTGCTATATGAAGAAATTATCATTTCATCCTTAATTTCTTCAGCTCCAAATACTCCCAAAAAATTTCATAGATATTCAAAGCTTTCTTTTGGTAATGCGTTAGTGAGGATATTAGCTAGCTGATCTTCAGATATGCAATAGTCAAGATGTATTTCTCCATTTCTAACAAATTCTCTTATGAAATGAAATCTTGTGTATGAATGTGCTTTCTCCTTTTGTGTAAAAATGGTTCTTTGAAAGTGCAATGGAAGATTTATTGTCACAAAGAGTTTGTGTTAACTCCTCTTGTTCTTGAAGTAGATCCTTCAATATACTTCTCATCCAAATTGCTTGACATGTTGTTGATGCGACTGCTACATATTCTACTTCAATTGAAAAATCATTACTATTGGTTCTTCGTTGATGTCAAAGAGATTGCACCTACACAACAATGAAAGATATATCCAGAAGTTCCCCTTCTATCATCAAGATTACCTAAAAAATCACTATCTAAATAACCAATCAAAACAAAATTGTTAGTTTTGGAATGTAAACTTTCATATTCTTTTGTCCCTATAACATATCAGAGTATTCTTTTTACAACTTTCCAATGTGATTCTTTTGGTGACTCCGTGAATTATGAGATCAAGCTATTAAGTTTCTTGAATAAAGTTGGATTAGCATATGGCCCAAAATCATTTTTGCTAAGTTTTGTTCTTGTTTAAAATTGGAGTTGGTGTTGGATTATAACTCATCATATTGACTCTTCATAACACATCATTGACATATTTTGTTTGACAAATAAAGATCCCTTTATTAGCTTGAACAACTTTAATACCCAAGAAATATCTCATCAATCCCTAATCAGTCGTTTCAAATTCTTCCATCATTGATTTCTTAAACGTGTCTCTAGACAATATTTTTAGTGAAAATCAAATCATCAACATATAAGCATACAATCAAAATTTAACCTTCTTTATTTATCTTTGTATATAGAGTCATGTAAAAACCATTACTTGTCATGTATGAATCAATTCTATTGTGCCAAACTTTAGGGGCTTGCTTCAAACCACAAAGAGAATTTTTTTCAATTTCCACACTTTAAATTCATGCCCATGTACCTCACAACCAGGTGGTTGTTTCATATAATCTTCTTCCTCAAGAGAACCATTCAAAAAAGTTGATCTCACATCTATTTGAAAAAAAATCCAACCATTTTGTGCAGCAATCGATAAAATCATTCCAATTGTATTAATTCTAGCAACTAAAGAAAATGTTTTATTATAATCAACAATATGGTAAGTGCAAGAAGTTGGGTCTCACTTTTGGGCAAAAAGTGGAAGTGTTTTTCCTATTTTTGAAATTTCTTGTCAATTGATGTCAAAATTTGAGGCATTTAGAGATTGAATATTAAAAAAAATAAAAATTAAAAAATTTTGTACTCGAAATCTACTTTTTGAATATGTAATTTTTGAATATACACATGATAAAAAAAATTTTTGGTATGGATCATTAAATTTTTTTTTTTCAAAATGCTTGTCTCAGGACCATGCAACACTTGTGTACGAACACCATAATTTGACACAAATAAATGAATTTTTGTAAATCATTTTAAATAAAGTTATCTAACACATCAATGATTGATGAAAATATTTTTCCTTAATTGTTTATTGAATAATGTTTTTATTACTAATTTTTAATTGGCTATAAAAGTAAATTTTTAAACCTCTCATGTATGGCCACCATAATTTGATCAAAATTTCAAAATTTTCAAAAATTCTTTTTTCCAAAAAAAAAACCTCAAAAGAATTATATGTAGATTGATGACATATAAATTAATTTAGGAAAAATAAAAAAATAAAAAAGTTATTAAAATTTTAGTCAACATCACTATTTTACATTTCGGTACTACCTTTAATTAAAAAATAATGCAAAAATAGTAAATAAAATTATAACACTATAAAATCTTTATTTTTAAAATTAGGATAGTGAGAACTCTAATGGGTTTTTGTTTCATAAAAAAAATTGATTAGGAAAAACTTCTAAAAATTATGGCAAGGCCTGAGTTTGTTAGTTCAATATCTTAGCCAAATCTTGAGAGGTCAAGGTTAGCTTGGTCTCACCAAGCTTATCTCGAAATGAAATCTGAGGTGCGAGAAAATAATCTTGCCCCATGTTTTAAAAATTAGGCACCTGTTATTTGAAATTCAAATAAGGGGTGCCCATTTTGAAAAAGTAAAATTGGCATTTAAATTGCAATTAAAATCCCAAAAAAAATGGGCAATTGATTTTTGAAAAATATCTAACACCTATTTTTTTTTTAAAATGAGTGCTTGTTTTAAAAAAATATATTTTTTATATTTTTTCAAAAACAAGCACCCAATTTTTTTTAAAAATGGGTGCTAATTATTTAAAATTTGGAATGGACATCAAAGGCTAATATGGGTGCCCATTTTTAAAAAATGGTTGCCCATTTCTAAAAGAACATGATCTCAATCCATGGACTTCTACAGTTTTGAGACTCAACTCTTGCTTCTACCCATCATATTGTTGTGAAAAAACTTTTGCTACCAATCTAGCTTTATATCTTTCAACTTCATCTTGATCATTAAATTTGGTTTAAAAGACCCATTTAACTCCAATCCTTACCTTTGGGTACATCTATAGGCTCCCATGTATCCTTTCTTTTTGTGCACTCAATTTCTTCATCAATGTCCTTGATCCAATGTTCCTCCTTAACCACTTCCTCAAGACACAATGGATCACAAGAGAAAAATATAAAATTTGAACAAAATTCAAACTTGCTTCTTCTTCATTGTAAATATCTTTCAAAATTCTTATCTTATTACCTTTTCTTATTGAAGGTGTATTACTTACACTTTGAGAGTTTTGATTTTAATGATTTTTTGTTTGACCTTGCACGTGATTCCTTTATGGAGTGCTTGTTCCTACTTGATTTGGCTTATTCACTTTCAGTTCTTGCTCTTCTTCATTAGGTATAGGTACTCCAATTGTGATTACCTTATCCATGTTTCTATCCCATGCTTCTTCCTCCTTAAATATGACATCCCTTCTTGTAATCATCTTCTTTGAAACTGGGTTATATAATCTATAAGATTTTGAATCCTCACTGTAACCAATGAAATGCATTTTCCACTCTTATCTTCAATTTTCTTCTTAATTCAACTAGAACCAAAACATATACAATAAAACCAAAAATTCTAAAATGAGATATAGAATGTTTCATACCACTCCATGCTTCTTGTCTCAATTTATCTTTCATGCTCTTCGTAGGAATTCTATTCAAGATATATACATCACATGCAACAACTTCAACCCAAAATTCATTAGATAACTTCTTTTCCTTCAACATACTTCATACCATGTCTATTATGGTTCTTGTTTTCGTCTCTGGTACACCATATTATTGTGGTGTGCGCCTGGATGTAAATTGTCTATTGATCCCATGATATCTACAAAAATCTAGGAACTCATTAGAATTGTATTGCCCACTTCTATCAATCTAAATATTTTGCTTTTCTATTCAACAAGTGATTTGAACTCCTTAACATTATTGAAAGCCTTAGATTTCTCCTTTAGGAAATAGATCCAAGTTTCCTTGCTAAAATCATCAATGAATGTCAAAAAAAATGAAATTCATCTGAAAGATGAGGTTTGTGTAGGACTATATATGTTAGTATGAATCAACTCCAAAAGATCTCTCTCTTAATTAAACTTCCTACAAGAAAACTCTCTCAATGATTCTTTTCCTTTATACTTGACTTTCACAAGAATTAGTAGGTACACAAACATTTGACCATATTATTGTTCTAAAATAAACCTAATCCATCAAAATGAAGGAATTCATAGCTCAAATGCCACAACAATGTCTTATCTAGGGCTTCTTCCTTCAAGTTAGCTTCTATGAATCCTTGAATCCAATGGATTTGAAGAAGATACATCATATACCCACTAATCTCAACTTAGTAATCAACCTATCTCTATAATTTTTATTCAAGATTGTGCATGAATTATCCTTAAAAATAAATTTATACCATTTTAAAGATAATTGACCAATACTCATTAAACTGTGTTAATAGAGACACATAGCAAACATAAGGGATAAACATATTTTCTCCATTTTTAGGCCATACATGAATAACATATTTTCCCATTACAAGTAGTATACTATCATTTCCTAATTTTATTTTAGATATTATAGAATCAACCAAAATCGAAAATAATTCTCTATGTCATGCCATGTGGTTACTACAACCACTCTAAAAACCATATATACCCTTAGAAGTTTCTTGTTTCATATTTCATGTTATAAAAAAATGACTTGAATTACTATTTGATACATCTAAATAATTTGCAACATGATTATCTAGCTCTACTTGTTTCTTCATGCTTTCATTAGCCAAATGATCATAACTCTTAGAATAATAGCACTTGGTATTAAAATTATCAAACCTCAATGACTCTTGGTTTCTATCACATCCTTTGTTATTGAAACTTTGATTAGGCTAGTTTATCCTTCCTCCTTGATCTGTACTCACTTGCCTAGCTTTCCCTCTTTCTCTTACTTTGAAATTTGATCTTCTTGTTCCTCTTGATGAAGTTTGAGCTTTGAAAGAATTCTCAAAAGATGAATTATTATTTATGTTAACTCTAGACTCATGAGATAAAAAGGAACCTATTAGTTCATCCATAAACAATATCGATAAATCTTTTGATTCTTCAATGATAGCTATGATAGAATAAAAATTACTAGGAAAAATTCTAAGAAACTTCTCAACCACTTTTTGATCATAAATTTCATCCCCATGTGTCCTTAATTGATTAACAATATTCATTACTTCAGTAAAGAAATTGTCTATATTATCGAATACATTAATATTAAGATCCTCAAACTTTCTCCTTACTATTTGTAATCTTTCTACTTTCACCTTTGTTGTACCTTGATAGGAAACTTGTAAGGCCTCCCATGCTTTCTTGGATCTTGTTTCTCCAAAAAACCTTGAAAATAATGACTCATCCATTTCTTGTTGATTGAAAAACAAAGCCTATGAATCCTTCTTCTCTTTATTCTTCAACAAATATTTTTCTCCTTATGGAAATGCCTGGTAGGTTACCTAGTCTTGCGGTTCTACAAAACCCTTCTCAACCAAATTCCATATATCTTGAGAGAAAAATAAAACCTTTATTTTAATTTACCAAATAACATATTTCTTACCATTAAAAATTAGACTTTGAGGCTGCAATATATTGCTCATCATTGCCATGTCTTGGAATGTAATTCTCCAAATTTAGGTTGAGCTTCCTCCTTCAATGCAACCTATTCAACTCCACAATAACTTTTCTCTGATACCACTTTGTTAGAAAAGACCACAATTCAAACAAAAAAAATCACCAAATATATATTCTACAACACTATAATTTCATAAAAAAATCATAAATATAATTGCTACAACAATACCAAAACCTTAGCACACTGCTACAACATAATAAAAAATAAAAAATTATAATTTTATTCATTCAATTAGTACACAAAAATAATTACACTTTCTCCTTTTAAATAATATCTCAAACTACTAACGCTCAGTCTTTTCCTCAATGTGTGGTATCCTAACTAAAGCATGATTGAACAAAACTGATCCAAGACTGATTAAAATAGTGGTGGAAGTCTCCACTTTATTATAAGTATCATTCAAAAGTGAAGTTTCATAAACTTAGATATCCTTATTACATGCAAAGGTAAATGCATTAAAATATTCCCAATTTCTAACTATAGCATATCAATTTTGCATGTGATGGTGGTGGACTAAGAACTGTGATTTATCACTGTTGCATGTCAAAATTATCATTTCTATTAGCTTTCACATATATAATTTTTTTCTTTGTATAGGATGGTTTTAGCCTCTAATTTTATTTGAAATTAATATTTTAATTAAGCTAAGCAATTTAGTTGGAAGGTATGAAAGTAATCTTTCCTTAACACACACACACCTTTGAACTCCACATAATCATACCATTTGAAATATAGTCAATAGTACACAAATTTATTCAAATTATATCTATTTGTCTCTTGTTTACATAATATAGAGACTAGAGTGTGTACCTATCATAACTTGATTCCACAACTCCAACATATTTAAAAGTTCACTGCATGTATCTTAAATAATATTTTGCACATTATATTGATTCTCTCTCTAGAATTTGTCTCTCTCCAAGTCCAAGAGCTCTTCCTCTAATTGGCCAATTTCATCATCTCATCAATAAAACTTGGCCAATACACTAGATTCTAGCTTTTCTTGCTATATTCTACTGACTTGTTATGCATGTAATATTTTATAATTATGTTTTGATGATAATATCTACATAATTAGCCAAAGAATGTTGTATTGTAAATGATAAGACTTTTTCATGTAAATCTTTTCTTAGACAAGGAAATCATTTGGGTCATTTGGACCTTACAAAATATTTAAAGAGGGGATGAAAATTTGTTGGTGCAATATAAGATAACCATTATAACTAGTAATTGAATTTTAGATGAACAATCAACACAAGCTTGCAGGGAAGTAATTAGAAAATATTACAAATAAGCCTATCTTGTGAGCCTATATGGAAAGGTTAACTAGGTTTAGATGGTTTAAACAATTGAATTGTGGTTTTGTGAATTCATAATGTATTTTGGATGGGTAAAGTCAACCCTTCATGTAGTCCTAGTGAGATATAAATCTCACAAATCAAACTTCATATTACAAGAAAAAGTCATCAGTAAAGAGTGAATAAGAGGAGAAAGAAAGTCTTATAATAAACAAGCTCCTTATCACTATAGGTTTCAACTTTCTGCATAAAATCCTGAACACACTATTCTTACAATTTTATTTTACTATAAGTGTTGTATCAGCTATAGAATTTAGGGCTTAATTTTGAATCAATCATGTATTGCAAACATAAATTATTTACATTCTAGCATGATACAGTCCCTTGTAAATAAATTTATAACTTTGATTGACATAACAACCCGCTTGGGGTTACCTCCAGAATTTGCTTGTCAATAATTCATAACGGTTTGAACAAAAAACTATGCTAAAAATAGAAAGGCAATTATTGATAAAAATAAATAGGAGGTAATTTTGATAAAACAAATAGGGGATAATTTTGATAAAACAAAGTAAAATTTTCTAGGCTATTGACCCTAGGGTATGAAAAACAAAACCCAACCTATGTTGACCTAGAAAAACTAGCAAGAACATATGAGAACATACCACAAGATAGAAAACATTCATATATCAAAGGATTAGTAGATAGATTCAATTTATCTTATGATCATAAATTTCCTTATCAATTTGATATTTTTTGCAATTGGTTTAGGATAATATATCCTAACTATTGATGTGTTTGGGTTTGGAAAGTAACAAGAAATTGTGAGCCAACATTCTGCAAATAATTTTCAATATTATTATCTACAACAACCTATAAGATATAATTATATTGAGAAAATTTTTTATCACATGCAAGAACAATTGTTAATGATTAAAAGTGGTTTATGTAAATCATTTAGATACATGATCTACTTGTGCTATATATTTTTTTATCCAAGCATCATCAAATATTTGAAATAAACAAGCTTTAGCTTGATTTTGGTAAACCAATAAGTTAGTGGGCACTTGTGATAAGGATGAGTGATAACTAAGGGTATTACAACCACTTTGTATACATATTTTTGGTGCCCATGTATCATAAAATTACAGGAACTTTTAATTCCTAAATTTAATGTGTTTTTATAAATAATGGATTCAATTGGGAAGTCAAATTTAATTGGTTGTTTGGTACTTTATGGAAGAGTACAATGTATTAAGGTTTTATAGTTCAGCTATAGAATCCTACAAACCTCCATTACATGTAATAGAGAGTGTATTTGCATTGGAACATGTATGGTAGATAGAAAAATTATACATCTATGTACTCTTGTATAGTCAAAAAAAGAAAACCATATTTCCTTCTATGTCTTTTGGATGTGGAGGGTTCACATTAGGGAGAAAAGAATTCAATGTGGAACATGAGTTTTGTACAATTTCTAAATTTAAATTTGCTAGGTACTAACAATATGATCCAATAGACATAATTGGTACAAAGCTTGTACAAAATGGGAACTTCATAAGTAAATGTCAATATGAGAGTATTCCATTGATTGAAATTTTGAAAACATGGAATTCTTGTAAATGGTCAAAAAGAGATGGAGAAATGTGTTAGTGAAAATAATACTTTAATAGAGGAATTGTTAGGATGAATTAAAAAGTTGTACAAATAAAAGAAAAAGTGCATCCTTTGACGTCTTATAGTTTCTACCAAAAAGTGGATCATTCAAGTAAAACATCCATATTCTAGATGCCATAAATAAAGAATATGCAGCTTCACATTGGCCTTGAGGAAAAATTACCACTTTTTTGGAAATGAGGAAGAATTTTGAAGACCCTAAGACCTTTGGAGATTTTGAAGACTTTTCTAAGGATGAAATATTTAGCAAATTATGGGATAGTGAGCATCTAGATGTAGCAACTAAACAACATGACTCTAATGATGAAGATTATAAGTGTGAGATTTCTAAGGATCCTACATCCACTACCACAAGCACTAGTTCCATTGAATCTACTCCCCAAACTACTCCTATTACTAGTACATTTCTATATCCTCCACCTGAACCATATGTTGTACTCAATCAAAAGATAAGGGAAACTTATGGAAGAGGAGCAATTTTTTAATTTAATAATGGGTTATTCAGGTGATGGTGTCTGGGCCCAATAGGTTAAGGATCTTGGTAACCACTTCCCATAGTAGAGCGACTAAAGCATAATCATAAATAATTTTTCGGAGATGATCCATTAGGTTCATCCATTGTAACATTGTATTTCTATTGGAAATGACTATTAAATGCATGTCTTATACTAGTTTGTATCCAATTACTAAAGAAATAAAATTATTTTAGAAAACTGACATTTCAATATATAATTGTTCCTTCAAAATTTTTCATTTCTACCTTTGAATTTAATTTCTACAATTGAATTTGAGTATTTCTATCTAAAAATTCATTTTTTTCAAGCATACGATCTAAGATAAATTCATCCTAGCTAAGTTATATATGGTCTCACACTTTTCCAACTGGAAATGACTATTAAATGAATGTTTTATAATAGTTTGTATGCAATTACTAACAAAATAAAATTATTTCAGAAAACTAACATTTCAATTACTCTCAAAAAAAATATAAACACCATTTTATAGAGCTCCAAGTCAAGAATATTCTCATTTAGAGTTTATAGTTTTTTAATTAGATATAGTATATTATAATTAAAAAATTCTACAAGCATATATTCTAACACTCGAAAAGATGTCAATTTTGAGAAGGAGAAAAATATTGAGGGATGTCAATTTAAAAAAATAATTATATAGCATTCTAGAGGAGAGAGTCCTCTTCCAGAATCCATAATTTTTCTTTTGATAATAGTATATATTTTTTTAAAAATGTGGTGGGAGATGAAAACTATCGATTTTAGGTGAATAAAATTTTGAATCATTATAAAAGAGAAAATATAAGTCTAAAGACAATTTTTATTTTTGTTTGTTCTAGCTATATATGTTATCTATAACATAGTTTGAGATCAAAGGGAAATAATTTTATTTCCATATAGTTTTGTGGTGGGAACTAGACCCCTAATTTTTAGCATTTTTCAGCAACTGAAAAAAGATGTATAAAAATTAGGAAAATATATAAATTCTTATTCCAAATGATTATTAAAAATTCTAGTCCTAAAATTCATTTATTTCTACACATTTCATTGTTTACTTTGTTTCCGAATTTCAAGTAATAATACCAGTTTTATATCATTAAAGGTCAACATTTATATTTTTGTTAGCCTTTTTCTTTACAAAAGGGTGATACAAGTTTGTGCTTTTACCCATGAACAAAAAGCTAAGTGATCTAAATATGTAGAAAGAGATAAAACTTAAGAATTTGAAGGAATAATTGAAGGAAAGAAACATAAAACTTAGTGGCAATCATGTTAATACAAATGCATATGTGAAATTCTAAGAAATCAGGAAAAAATTGCAAGAAAGAAATAAATGTAATTTGAGAATGAATAAGCATCTTCACTAGATATTTTAAAAAATTTGGAGTCTAGTGGACATACAATAGGTTGGACACACAAAAGGGTCATCCAATTAAGACTTCAATGTGTGTTTGCATTATGATGAAAGAGCTAGTTTGACAATCCAAAATTTGCATTATAATCTAGATTTGGGTCATTCATTTCAACAAAAAATCTCCCTCCCATTACATAAACATGTACTCTCATATTTGGCCTCAACGTATTTGGTGGAAGGTAGAAAGTCATGCCACTATAATATTATTTCAAACGATTATCTATATGTATGACCCCAAATATTGTACATGAAACCAATCCTCCATCAAACACTTCTCCTCACATGCATGAAAGCTTCAATGCTCAAGTGACTAATGATAGTCAATTCAAAGGAAAACAATAAAACTCTTATTTTAGGGGAGAAATATAATGGTCAATCAAATGGCATTGCTATCATAATTGTACTGGCTAAGTCTTCTAATATTATTCAATTATTCTTACTAGGTCTCCAAATATCATTAGTTGTAGTGAAAATTTGTAAAGGGAAGTCAATTCTTAAATGGTTTTCCTTATCGAAAATGGACAAAGCTATAAAGAAACAAAAATATATTAAATCCATTATGCTAAATAACTTTAAAATCATCAAGGAAATGAGGAGAATGAAAATATGTAATTCTGAGATAGGTCATGCATGTTCTCTTTTACTTTTTGCACAACAAGACTCGTTGTCTACAATTTAGTTATTTTAAAAAGAATCATATTCGTTATATTTCTATATAGTACCCTATATAACTATAAATCATACAATATCATATATTAAAAAAATGTATTAGATTGTTAAATCTAGGTTGTAAATTGTAAGAATCTAATATCACCTATATAATTTATTTTGTAATTGATTTTATGAACTATGTTGTGTAGTATAGGTTTGGAAACACACATTTTAGGTTATATATCATGATTTTATTAGATTGAAAAAAAAGTTTTCAAAATTATTTTACATAATTTGGTCTACAAAAAATATGAAAAAATTGAAATACAAATTCTAAAAACACAATACTCACTTAGTTCATACTAATGTATTGAAAATATAGTCATAATTGTATGATTTAAATTTAAATTATTTTAATATAATTTTACTTCTAGTTTATTTTTCTTTAACATAACTATTTTAAGTCAAAAAACTTCATCATAGAGTAAGGGCCCATCAATTATGGTTAGCTATTTTTAACTATTAAAGTTTAGTATAAAATATTATATAATTTTTTCATACAAATTATCAATATTTATATTAAAATATATTTTATGAATTTTAAAATATGTTTTACAAGACAAATCTAAGCCAAAAATTTAGTTTGTTTCTATCTAATTGTTTATTAACTTTGTACGCATACGTATTGTTTTTCAATGATCACATTGTTAAGTAGAAATCTTTCATGGTCCACACCGATATTTGTGAAAAAGAATGCTGAAAAGATTTGAATAAAATGTCATCTAAATCACAATCTCATTTCAATTTTGACGCAGCTTTAAATTTTTTTTGAAGGAGGGCTGATGAATTTGGTACCCCTTAGCATCACACAAATTTTGGAGAAAACCAACACATTTGGACTAAATTTTAGTTTTCCAAGTAGAGTATCAATACTTTTTAAATAAGCCAAATGTTGAGTAGTTAACATGGCAAATCAAGTTGAAGTTTGAGAAACACAAAGGCATTGTAATAAAAAAATGAGGTCTTCGATTTGGCCATGTTAAAAAATGTTGTATAAATTAGTTATTTTATATCATGCGCTGAATTTGTATTAGAATGTACCCATGCTTCAAAAAAGTAAAGATAATCAAATTAAAATCACTTTTTTCGTTGTTGAGGAGTACAATTTACCATTGTGTTATAAGTTCTTGCCTTTAAATATTGTTATTTATTAAGTTTGAGTAGATTCGAACCCAAGACCTCCCAGATAAGAGGCTAACAACTTACCGTTGTATTGTAGACTATTGCCTTTAATTATCTATTAATCTAAATTATAAAATATTCACATATCTAATTATTTGAAAACATAAACATATGTTTATAAAACTTATTATATTTATTCAATAAATAAATGTTGACATCCTAAAAATATACTCAATGGATAAACAAAGAAAATGGAATCAGTTTATATTATTAGGCCAAAATACCCTACAAAATATAGGCTTTCAAAAAAATTCTTCTATAGGAAGGAGGGAGACTTAGAATTTGTTTTTTCAAAATTGTTAAAAGCAATATAAAAGTTAACTTTTTTCATGGCTAGATAGCCAGTGGCAACTTTCTCAAGCATAAGCTATCCAGCCACAAATTTAGTAGTGGTTGGATGTATGCCAATGCCTACCATCCATACCTCATACATTTGTATTATACACAAATTCACATTCAGTTGTATTGTACATAAATTTCCATGCAACTCAGTTTGCAAAAGAATAAAATGATTATTTAAGGTTGTCAAAAACATTATTTATGAATAAAGTGAAAAAATTCATCCTTAGATTAAATTTAAAGAATGTTTTAGTGGAAATTTTGAAAAAATTAAGATGTTTATAGTTTTTTTCATACTAAAATGTTTAAATTATAAAAATTATTTAAAATTCTAATAGAAAATATC
This sequence comes from Cupressus sempervirens, assembly GCA_028749045.1. Taxonomy (NCBI): domain Eukaryota; kingdom Viridiplantae; phylum Streptophyta; class Pinopsida; order Cupressales; family Cupressaceae; genus Cupressus; species Cupressus sempervirens. Next base: position 721,956,462 of record CM053790.1, on the reverse strand, counting down.
ATTTAAAACTAAATTTCAAATATTTATATATTTTTGAATATTAGAATCTTAAAATAAATATCAAACATTTAAATATTTTTAAAATATCAAAATCTTAAAATATATTTCAAAAATTTAAATAATTATATGATTGATTTTTATTGTTACATAATTGTATAATAATTTTATTAAGGTGTATGAAGTTTTAGTACAAATTTATCATTCTATAGTTGAGTAAAAAACTGGTAAATGATTATACTATAGTAAAAAAAAAAACTTATAATGTATCTATAGTGTTTTATTATTATTTGAAAACTTGAGGTGTCATAAATTTAATTGATTTTGTTTTAGTTTTTCTAGAAATATTTTATGAAGATAAAGTTTTATGATCGTTTGACAAATTGGAATATTATGAAGTTTAATTTATAAAATGTTTAGTTGTTCTTATTAGTATAGAGGCATTGTTTTAGTTTTCTTAAAATTTACTACTAACATTTTCCTTATATTATAAAAATCATAAAGGATAATTGTGTATTTGAATAATGTGAAGAGTTCAAAACAAATCACTTGTGAATGCCTTTTAACTAAAATCTAACAAAAAGATATTCAAATAACATTATAATATATTAAGATAAGACTAGTTTTTTATATATTATATATTATATATTAAGAGTTCAAAAGGAACAACAACAAGGAGGGAGGCAAAGCGTCAACCAACTATCCGAGGAGCAACAAAAGGGAATAGTCCACCAAATGAGACCACTATCTGAGATACATATATATCATAGCTATACAAAAAGACAAGAGAACCAAAATAATAACAAAAGGAAATCTAGTCATGTGCAAGAGTATCTTCAAACTTATCAATCGAGGCAATCCACCCTAGGGGACCCTCCATCCATATAACTTTTTTTTGATCTAGCAATTGGTGAAAGACATGGAGATTATTAGTAGAGGGGTTTTTACTATTCTTGATCTCTTGCATGAGCTTGTCAAGGGCTTCAATTAAATCCCACCTTATTTTCCATTATACTGGCCAAATCGTAACCATTCTGCATCTCTTAGATAAACATGGTAGGTTGAGCATCCCTCAGAAATCTAAGGAAATTCCTTTTTTCCATATTCAGAACACAATAGACTTGTGAAACAATTTTAAAATATATGAGATTTCTATGAAATCCAGTAAGAGTCCTGGCAAAACCTTGGAACTTAGCATCATTTCTACATTTCCATATATGCCAAAGGATTAGCGATGAGAGAACCTACCAGAACAAGTTAGCATCTTTTCTAAGGCCTTCAATAAAACGTGAAATAATATCAAATGTGTAAACATAATGAGTAATGCATACACCAAACATGAGCCAGACTTCTCTAGAAAAAGAGCAATCAAAGAAAATATGTCTCATAGTTTCAGGAACTCTGCAGATAGAACAAATATCAATTTTAGCTTGCTGATTTCTTATGGGGAGTCTATCCAGCAGGAGCTGCCACTTAAAACATTGAATTTTAGGCTGAATAGGAGCTTTCCATAGTTTATCAAACATTTTATGCCAATCTATGGAGGTAAAGGAACAATACCAAATGTCATTAAGGTGGCAAGAAATAGAGTTATAATGATTAAGAAATCTGTAGATATCTTTAGCTTTGACAAAAGTGAGGAGAGTACCATCTTGCCACCTAAAGGAAAGATATCGGTGAGAGTCTATATTAGCGTTATGGGGGAGATTAAGCTAAGAGCAAGTCATTTTGATAATATTGTAAGTATGCTTATGAGAAGCAAGAAGGTCATATTGATTGGCAAGGACATCCCAAGTAATAAGCTAATTGTGTTCAAGGATATCCATGATATACTTAACACCTTTGTTGGCCCAAAATCTAGCCAAACAACCTTTAGTTAAAGCAAGAGGTTTTCCCTGATGGAGAAGATTCCACCATAGTGATTGCTCACCTTGAAGTTTGAAGTTATAATCAAAGGCTGAGTTATTAATATAGTGCTAAATGTTCTCCCAAGCTTTCCATATGGAATAGAAGACCCAAGTTCCCTTCACAGAAACATGGAATTTGCCAAAAATCAGATCACAGAGGGGGAGATGTTTCCAATATTTAGCAATTTTAGGAACACCATTTTGAATGTTACTTTTGATAAACACTTTCCAGGGCTCGTTACCATCAAGGGATTGAAGGATCCATTTAGAGGCAAGAGCCATTCCCTAAAGCTTGAGATATTTCAAACAAAGCCCACCTAGACCCTTCTCTAGATGACACCAGACCCACTTAATAGAATTGGCTTTCTTCATACCTTTGCCATCTAACCAAAGAAAGTATTTGATGCCCTTTTGAACTTTGAAAATCTGATAGTTACTAAACATCCAAATGGAGGAATAGTATATACTATAGGAAGAGAGAATCTTCTAGCAAACTTGAACTCTCTCAGCAAGGGAAAGGAGCCTGTGATTCCATTTATTAATCTTTCTAAAATTTTTATCTTTTATCCATAACCACATATCTTTGAGGGAAGGGCTCATAGAAAAGGGGATACCAAGATACCTAACAATCTTGTTAGGTCCCCCCCCAAGAAAAACTAAATTTGTGAAGCCAGTCCAGAGGACGATCATGCCATCCTAACAAAATAGATCTAGAGCTAGAAATACGAGCTCCTAAAGCTTTACCAAACATATCAATTTCATTGTAGAGGCAGATGAAGTTATCCAAATTGAGCTCTAAGAAAATAGAGGTGTCATCAACATATTGAATATTAAGAAATTTGGAGTCATCAGGAAGAGTAATACCACACACCTTAGGGGAGATGGTGTCATCCTTAAGGATATAATAAAGAGCATTGGAAGCAATGAAAAAAGGAGCAAGAGCAAGAGGGCACCCTTGTTGAATAGATTGAGATAGAGGAATAGGATTGGACAGGGCGCCATTGAAATCAATCATGGCAGAAGCATCTTTTAGAAGAATTTGAATATACTTACAGAAAATATTGGGGAATCCAAAAGATTTTAACATCGTCAAGATGAAGCTCCATTCAATTTTGTTGTAGGCTTTCTTGAAATCAAGAAGAAGCTTCAATGGCTTCCTAGCTAGTAATGAGATTCTCAAGGATGAATCTACCTTTAATGAAGCTAGTTTGAGAGAGCAGATAAAATTAGGGAGAATAGCCTCTAACCGAGAGGCCAAAACTTTCACAAGAATTTTATAGGAAACATTAAGTAAAGTGATAGGATGCCAATTTTTGATGAAATCTCTGTTTCCCTCTTTAGGGATGAGCTTTATGATACTAGTGTTAATAGCAGTCCCCAGAGTACCATGTGTGAAGGCCTCAAGGTATAACTCATAAAGGTCCTTGGAGATCCAATCTATGTTAGCTTTGTAGAATTCAGTAGGAATGCCATCCCGCCCCGGGGCTTCCTTATCTTTTAGCTTGTGGATAGCATCAACAATTTCTTGATGGGAAACAAGTCTTTGGACAATAGAAATATCATCCTCAGAAAGCTTCTTAGGAATAAGCTCAGAACATCGAAGTCTCATCAACCTTGAATTATCAACATCTTCAGAAGTAAATAGGTTTTTATAAAAAAAATTGAAGGCCAAAGAAATATCCTGGCCCATAAGAAGCTCCTTATCATTATCATAGATTCTATCAATTCTTTCATTTCTTTGTTTATCTTTGAGCAAATTAAAAAAATATTTAGTTCCTTTGTCACCAAACTGAATCCAATGATTATGGGCTCTGATGTAGACCCCTTTGGCTTTAATATGTTGATGTTTCCTGAGCAAATTCCTGGCAAGGGACACCTGCTCAACAAAGTTGGTAGAATCTGGTTGGGATTGGATATTGGTCTCAGCCACAAATAGCTATTCAAAAAGCACCTTCTCGATATGTCTGTGATTCTTGGCTTTCATTTGGCCAAAGGTTTGAAAAATCTTAGTCCAAGAAGAGATATTAAGCTACCATCTATCAATATGAGACAAGGACTTATTTTGCAAGTTGATTTAAGTCTAATCATATTAACAACCATGATGACATCCTGATCTTCAAGAAGAGAAGTATTAAGGATGAATTTATGGGTGGAGCTACAATCCAGAAGGGGGAGGGGCCTAAAATGAATATCAGCCAGGGTGAGACAATGGTCATATAAGGTAGCAGGAAGGACAATAACAGGAGATCCGAGATGATTTGGAGAAAAGGAGAAGAAGTTGCTATCAGCATAAAATTTGTCAAGCCTAGAATAAATTCGGTTAACTCCCTATTGAAGATTACACCAAGTGAACCAAAGAGCTCTATTCCTAGGAGCATCTCCTTCAAGGGGATCGAATAAGCGAAAGTGGTGCCTAAACTTATCCCAGCCAAACTTTTCAGTATGTTTCCATTGAAAGGGGGAGCCACCAATTTTATCTCTAGGACTTTAAATCATATTAAAGTCTCCACCGAAAAACTAAGGAATGTCAGGAAGGGAAGTCAACCAATACCAAAGGATGATTCTTTCATTATAGTCATTAGAGGCATATAGGGAGCAAATTCTAAATTGAAAGTTATCAAGGTTAAAGGTCACCTAGGCAGCTCTGTTGCAAGGAGAAATTCCAAAATTAGTTATAGATTGAGACTACTTAGGGTTAATAAGGATAGCAACACCCCCCTTGCCCTTGGTATGCTTAGTCACAATCTTGAAGGAGTCCTTATAGATAAAATTAAGGGCAATATCTAGGTTGAAACCAACCGCCTTAATCTCTTGTAACATTATGATATCAATTTTAGCCTGAGAATCCACAAAATTTTTAACAATAACATTGTGATTAGGAGACTCAAGGCCTCTCACATTCCATGACACAATATTCATTGAGAATGCATTTTATTGGAACTAGTAAGGGGATCAGAATCCCCACCTTTCTTTTTGTTTTTAGAACCAAGAGGTTGACACTTTTTCTTCGACCCAGACTTAATCAAAGCATCTTCATCCTCACTGATATCATCAGTAAGTAAAGCAGAGTCTTTAGTAATCATATCAGAGCTTGCAGGGACAAGGTTAGATGTGGCATAAATAACTTCAATAACCATATTCTCATCAAGTTCTATGAGGGAAGACACAAGGGATTTTAGAGGAATCTCTTCTGAATTGAATTCAAAGCTAGAAGGAGGACGAACAATGTCAGGGCTAAAATCCCTATTCTCCTCCATGGGGGGAACATTATTATGGAGATCAATAAGGCCAGAGGGAGAACACAATGGATTATTTTCAAACTGAGGTTGGAGAGATCTGAGAGCATCAAACCTGTTAGTACTTGGAAAACCAACATGAATGTGCTCTAGAGCTAACTATTGAGCATTCTTTCATTGCCGTTTGCACTTTTTGACCATTTGGAAATCATCAATGGTAGCTACTTTAGTAGAGGAAAAATAATCAGTCTTGGAGCCAGAGCGTTTGAGGCCTGGTTATTAAAAACCTTAGACTCTGGTTTTTGGATTTGAGTATTAACAGAGGGAAAGGAAGAAACATCCTTACAACTATTATTGTTTATGACCTCCTTGGAATCACCAGGATTACAAGACACAACCATGGGGGGAGTCAAATTGGAAACAAGCACAGGGGTATTCACTTTTTTAGAGATATCTAGGGTTTTAGTCGAGGAGACCTTTTTCTTATTAGCAATAATGGGGCAACTTTTCCTTTGATATCCTTCTTTCTTATAGAGAAAGCAAGCATTTAGGCTGCCTCAAATATCAATAGGGCAAACAAAAATTTCACCACCAATATTAAGATTTAGGTTTGGGGGGATATTAACCCTGGGTTTGATAGAGATCAACATCCGAGCATCTAGATTAGGCACCAATCTAGATGTTTGATCTATGCGGATAATCTTGTTGAAATTATCCATCAATTGAAGAAGAAATTTCCAGAGGAATGGCGGAACCTATTTAACAATAACCCACTTAGGGAATGACAAAGCAATGATTTCCTCATTAATCACATCTTGAGACCAAGCTAGAGCATGGAAGGATGTTTTTCCAATAGTCCAATACTGCCTTTTCAAGGCCTCAGCCTGCGATTCATGAGTGCTGAAGAAAATAATATATAATCCCTTTTGAATTTGCCTACAAAAAGAAATTTTTAAGTGTAACTTCAAATTCCACAGGCTATGAAACCAATCATCCATGAATTTTTGGGGAGGGCATTTATGAATATCCACGCAGGAGAAGAAAATAGCAGTAGAACTTAACCTACTTTTCTCCATTGAAATCTCTTGCAACATCTCATCATTTGGCATAATGAAAACATGTTCCAAAGAGTTGCAAGAACTCTTACCTTCAAATCTGAGTCATTCACATAGAGGAGCATAAACAAATCACGTAGTAGAGGAGACACCATTGCTGGGAGGGATAACTGTCTTAGGAAAGGATCTCCTTGGTGGATTTTCAGGTTCAAGAGGAAAATGTGAAACAATTTCGGCATCAATGGAAGACTAATAACAAATGAAAAACCACAAAGCAAAGAAAATTTAATGCAAACAAAGATAGTTGCAGAGGGAGGGAATGAAGGTACACTGCGTGGAGGAGATATCTCCTCCACGTAATCGCCACCTGAGGTCTGCGTATGGTCCAAAAATTCGCTCCAGACTTCAAAAGTTTGCCTTCCCAATCATTATTTTTAAGACTAGTTTTTTCACATTTATTATTAATGTTCAATAATAAATATCATAACTATTATTTAATTAAAACCTATTACTTTAATAAAATTTAAATTAATTTTGAGTTTTCATCTTATTTATAATTTTATTAAACAATATATGTTTAAAAATTAGACTTCTACAGTAAAATGCAATAATGTTCAAATAAAAATTGAAGGCAGAGGTTCGGCTTGAAGTTGATAGCCTCTTCGGGTCTGATTTAGTATCGTAGGTTTTATGGTTTATACATATATAGCAGTTTTGTTAGTACGCTTAATGATCCTTTGGTTTAGACTCTCAGCTTGATATATATGTATAATTTTTATAAAGCTCTATTTTAAATCTCCAAGACTTATCCTTTTGATAATGTGAACAATTTGAAATATACTTATAATATATGGCAACCTACTATGATCTATTCAATTTTTTGTTTCCGCTGGATAAAGCTTTACTTTGAGGGTTTGTTACCCTAATATTCCTAATTAGGGTTGCTTCTTGTAGATAGTTCCTCTCCGGATGTGACCAGGTTTGGCTTTTAAGTATTTTTGGTTTTGTTTTATCTCTTATATGTGATTTTTTTTAATTTGATCTGTAGTATTCGTTCTAATATGGCTATTGCATATGATCAACGTATGCGATTTCCTTCTATATGTTGAAACTCTTAGACCTCAAGAAATATAGAAATCATTTTTTATGAATACTCTGTTTTATCGATAGGTTAATTTATTTCTGTTCGAGGATTTAGATGTTAGCTTGGGGCTGATTAAGGATCGATAATATCAATGGGCAGGATTTTACAATCTCAAGTATTATCTCAGCTTAATCAAATTCATTTATGGCTTTCCCTCTTTAGGAAACGTTCTGGATGGATAGTCAATGCCCCTTTCTCATCCCTTGCCAAACTGCCAATGGTAAAATCGTGGTTTGAGAAAAACTCGGAAAGTATAATGCTCCCGCCGAAAACTTGATTACCGCGTTCATATAGGTAAACACATGTATTAAAATATGAATTGAAGTATGCAATTTCAATCCCCCGTTTGTATACAAGGATTTTGATAGTAGTCATTCTGTCTACATTATTTCTCACTACTGAATGGGAGTTTCACTTGACAAATCTAAGCTGAGATCAATTTAGTTTGTACCTATCACACCTAAGTGAAAACCTTTCATGGTCCACACAGATTTGTGGAAAAGAAGACATGACTCTACTAGGAATTCTTGGTCAATTGTGAAAATAACTGGAATAAAATAATTGAAGTATGCAATTTCAATCCCCCGTTTGTATACAAGGATTATGGAAGGCTCCCATTGTCATCATGAAATGAACGGTTATGATTTCGATAGCAGTCATTCTGTCTACATTATTTCTCACTACTGAATGGGAGTTTTAGCTACGACTTTCAAATAAGGAAACTCCTACAGAAAATGTTTCACTTGATAAATCTAAGCCGAGATCAATTTAGTTTGTACCTATTAACTTTTTATGTATACCATATGTTTTTCAGCTATCATACTTTTAATTTAAAACCTTTCGTGGCCCACACGGATTTGTGGAAAAGAAGACATGACTCTACTAGGAATTCTTGGTCAATGGTGAAAATAACTGGGCACAATCTACATTTCCATTTTGACACGGCATTATGTTGTTCCTGGACGGCCGATGAATTTGATACACGTCAGCATCTCAGGACTTTTCCACTTTGAAAAATACAAAGCAAACGACAAAATGTCAGTGTGGATGCGACTTTTCTTATTGTCTATTGTCTGTTAACATAAAGATAGAAACAAGGAGAGGCATATATTGTCTAGCAGGTCTGTAATTTGATGATCACCCTTGTGTCTCATAACGATTTTTTAATGACGGTTGGGTCATTTTAGTGACCTTCATCTTACACTTGATTCAAAATATTGATTGTCAATATTTTTTTATTTATGAATAATTTAATATAATATTTTACATTGAATTTAATTATCAATATGTTTTTGTAATATATATAAAAAATATAAAAAATCTATGTAATAAAGTATTGCAAATGATCTAATTTCTATTTTTTGAATCGAACATGTGATTTTTTAATATACCACTCAAAATAGAATAACAAGATTTCTACGAATCTAATTTACAAGTTTATTATATTCATTTGAAATTGTGATATAAAACATAAAATAATATAAACAAATATTATCAACGATCAACATATTTCTTGACTTTTAGTTCTTCCATATCTATATGCTTCGTTTGATTTTTTATCATTTATTTCAAATCGATATAAAATACATTCATTAATGCATCTAGTGTATTCAACCTATCTTTTCCTATCTAACATCTTTGATGATATTTTGTTTTAAAATCCTCTTTTACAATCAACATTACTTGTTGGAATAGTAAGAAAAACCTTCCATAACTTCATCATATGAGGATGACTTCTATGTCATTATTCTGTATTACACAAGACTGTGCATGATCTTCAATTTTTGACCCCTTACATCTCTCCAAAAGTTGTTTGTGTTATTCCATTTGAAGACATTTTTTGAAATACCTACAAAAAATAATATAGTAATCATATGCAAAACACTATTTTATACAATCATTGGATAAATACATAAATTAATTTACAATGTAATTGTATTATGAAGAAGTCATCATAAGTCTATTTCCAAGATTCACTATGTTCTGAAGAAAAAGATTGAAGCTACTGTAAAAGTGAAATATAGTTGTCTCTTCATAAGAAATGAAATGATAGTTCTTGTTGATATAATTTTTGATATAGATGTAAAGAATACAAAACTAGAAAATAAGTAAAAATCAATAACACAAAAAAAAAAAAAAAAATTCTAGAAAAATTTTCTAAACTTATGTATTTGACTTTTAAAAAAAATCTTATTAGAATATATTTTTAATATAAATTAGAAATATATTTAAAAAATTAAATTAATAATGTGTGTTTCTAAATCAAAACATACACTAAAATTGAAACAATAGAAGATTTTAAGAAGATTCTAAATTAATATTAGTATATATTAATAAAATAAATATTGATAAGTAGGAGATGATTTCCACAGCTAGTCAAATTGTGATGTGAATATCAGGATTTAACTATGTGATTTTTGAGTCAAACTCGATGACCCATGTTTCATGAGTAGTGATTCAACATGAATCAATCTCTCATGAGAATAAATGGAACACTTAGCACTCATTGGATCTAGGTGATGCTCACAGGGGTGAAGCACCGGGACTTCCCGGGAGGTCACCCATCCCAGTACTACTCCAGCCTGAGCGCGCTTAACTACGGAGTTTCCTCCACAGTTAAACCCAAAGCTTGCAACCCCATTTGCAAAACCTTCACCAAGTGTTGTGCCTTATGAACCATTCAATAGAAAGCCCCTTAAGCTCATCAATTGATAAGTAGGAGATGATTTCCACAGCTAGTCAAATTGTGATGTGAATATCAGGATTTAACTGTGTGATTTTTGAGTCAAACTCGATGACCCATGTTTCATGAGTAGTGATTCAACATGAATCCATCTCTCATGAGAATAAATGGAACACTTAGCACTCATTGGATCTAAGTGATGCTCATAGGGGTGAAGCACCGGGACTTCCCGGGAGGTCACCCATCCCAGTACTACTCCAGCCTGAGCGCGCTTAACTACGGAGTTTCCTCCACAGTTAAACCCAAAGCTTGCAACCCCATTTGCAAAACCTTCACCAAGTGTTGTGCCAAAATAAATATTGTTATAAATTATTTTATTTAGGACATATTTCATATAAATTATAAAATAATATATTTGTATTACTAAATAAAATATTAGATTTCCTATAAGAGATTTTGACAATTTATTATAAATTTTAAATGTAAAACTTATCCCTTTTTTTAAAAATTAGCATGTCAAATTATACGGTCTAATAATTTTCTAGCCTATCATATATGGTTCAAAATGGAAAAATGGCCAATACGACCATCGAATTCTAGGCTTGGACTATCTAGTTCCTCTTATTACTAAATATAGTAAAATTTTTTAGTTGGAGCAATACTCATTCTCTAGTAACCAAATTTATATTTAGGTCATTGATAACATGCAATACACTTGGTGAAGATGAGAAGCCCACTAGGCATTTTTGCATTCAACATGTATTTTGAGGACAATGTTGTTTAGTTTTCAACTAAACGAGTACATTATTGTTTTTGTTTAATATTTAAATATTTATTATATATGCTAATTTGAAAAAAAAAATAAGGTAGAAAAATTAATTTAGAATATTTTTAATAGAATTAGAATGCAAATTTCTATTGATTGTTCATATTTTAAGAAATTTTAATGGTAACATAATTTAAAAATTTGTGATATAACTATTTTTTACTATAAGATAATTTTTGAAATGACAATGAGATTAATTTTTATTATTATTGGTTCAATATACAAAAATCATATATCTTGTTTTGTAGATTTCATAAAAATTAGTTATATAAATTTCAATGACATCTTTAGATAAATATATTTCTGACAAGTAATTAATTAAGAATTTATAAATCATAAATTTAAAATTTGCAATTGACTCTATGTTTACATGTTTTGAATCATTTAGTGTTTTCCCTAAATATTCCATGTATTATGGGTTTTTAGCATTTCTAGAATATGGTAGAATTTGACATTGATTATTTTTAATGTAAGAATTTTAAATCATTAAATAAAAAATTGTAGTTTTTTTGTGAAAAATTTCACGATCTCCTAATTTTACTAATAAATGACATAAGGTAGGTTGGTCATGATGAGTAATGTATTTTAGTTAGGTGGGTTAAGATTATTTTCATATTTTTAAAACAAATAATAGTTAAATTAAAAATTATTTTTAACAATTTTCAAATAGAGCTAAATATGAACACTATTGTTATCAATAGTCACAATAAGGTGCTACAAATAATTAAATTTTAAAATTGATTGCAACATATGTTTTAAAAGTAGAAGAGTTTAGTGTGCAGATGTAAAATTGACTTTGAAGTCTCATTTCAAGATTAAATGAAACAAATGTAAACCAAGTGAAAAACATGTACATAAAGAATAGGAAATTTGAATTTACTCTCTTCTAAGCAAATAATTCAATAGCTTATATTTTTTCATTCATTAATGTTTTAGATGGTAGTCCATTATTAAGAAAAATGTGCACTTTATATTTCAAGCTCACAGTTTTGCTTAAGTGAAATTATTGTAGGACACAGGCTCGTTGCCTTTGATTGAGTTATTTTTAAGGTAGGAGTTTATCAATGTCGATTTTGGTAAAAAGCCTCCCCTACCATTTACAATTTAGAAAAAGATAACAAGTTATTAGCAAACAAAGTCTTTCAGTGTTTCTTAATTTCATCAGATTTTTTTTTCAAGTAATAATGGGTTCTCTTTAAAGCCTCAAGCAAAGACTACCTGATGCTATTTTTTGTTAGTAATAAAAGATCTTCTATTGTTTTTTAATTGCTATTCGGATGTGCTTTTTAAAAATGAAATAATGCATCTTTTTGTTTCACAAAAATTCAAATTTTTAATAAGAAAAATGATACAACTTTAAGAAATGTATATTTTTATGATCAAACAAAATGAAATCTCAACACTTGATTTAGGAAAGTATTTGTTGGTCACAATAATATTTGTGGTAGCATACATCCATGAAGTTTAATTTTATGTCTAATTATAATAAGTGGAAGCTATGACAATATTTTGAAGTACAAATGTGTTTGTAGGTTTTCTTTTATTAGAATAGAGAAATAGATAGTGTTAAATATATATTATTTAATGTGTAAGAAATTTTGATATTTTTTATTAAATTATCTTTGTCAAATACTTAAAAATTAAAAAAAAATTCTTTGTTCTATTCTATTTTGGGTTTTTCATATGGATTTTCTCAAGCTTGTGTAGCAAACAACGAGATGATTCTACCCAAAGTTCTAATTATCTAATTAGGCAAGAAGATGTTTTTTAGTTCTGGAAAGCTAACTAGTTGCCTAACTAATTTGAGAAGAGACTTTATTCCCAGGAAACTTAATGCTAAATTGTTTAAGAGTTTAAGATGACCCCAGAGAGTTAGGTAAATACTCCAACATTTTGCTCTCCATAATTGTAAGGTTGGTCAAGGAGGACGTATTTCAAAGAGATATTGGAAAACTTGTCAATAAGTCACTCTTGATATGCAACTCTCACATCTTTCTTAGTTGATCAATGTTCAATAGCTACCTTAACCTATATGTATTAAATAAAAGGAGCTATGTCAAGGAATCTTGATTTGTAATGTAAGGAGGATAATATTCTAATTGTGTAAAGTGAGAAAGGCTCAAACTCTCCAACTTTATCATGTCTTCCATAATGTTTGAGTCTAAGGTGAGTTCATATAATCCCTTTAAGAGGAGATGTTGTAGCAGTGTGAGCCTCTTAAAAGAGATTGGTGACTTCCTAACATAACATCATATAAGTTTTGGAGAAATTCAATTGGTAAGCCTTCAGTATTCAAGGAAAATAATTCTTAAAGAATAATTGTTTGAATTTTAGCAAGTTCAAACTTATAAACTTGAAAATCAATTTCCATATTTTGCATAGAAGTTAGAGAATGTAATTTTCTATTCTAGAACTAAGCACCACAAACTGGTGTCATAGTCTATGATTTCAAATAGAGACTATGGAGAGGGTTGTACAAATAAACATACAATGGATGAGAAAGTGGAATGAACAAGGTAAGGCATACGGTATGCTTGGGCATACGGTGAGGGTGTTGTTATATTTGGACTAAGGAACCTTTTGTGATTACGGTGGAATATGTTCAACTTAAATTGATAGGAAATTTTATAATTGTACAATATAGTGGCAGAAAGATACAGGTGGATAGTGTTATAATTCTGTAGTACATCAATGCATAATGAAAAGATTGAAAATAATACAAATTGATACTTCATACATTTAACACTTGATAATTATTCTACAAGAGGTTTGTAGATTGAACTCAATAGCCCAAATAATATTTGATACTAAATATTATAATTGACAACTAAAGAATATAAAAAATTGAGTATTATTTTCATTGAACATTGTACCATGTTTTTTGACAAGGTTTATAGTCTCAGCTATATAACTATGTAACAAGTGCATTTCATGCATTGAACACTATAACATGATTGAAGAAGTTTTTAGTCTCATCTAACATCAAATAATTTACAGAGCCCTTGCAATAAGTATATAAACACAAGATTTATAGTCTCATTTGAAATCATAGTCCTGCTATACAAATGTACATAATGGAAGACATTGAAAATATAAAATTATTTCTACTATACATTCAACACTAAAAATGATTACACTATACATTCAGAACTAAAGATGATTAACCAGTGAAACTCAAATTCTATTTGATGCAATCTCATGATATCCATTTGTTTCAATTATTTTTACCTGCTTGGATTACAACACGACATTTTGTAAGCTACATGATCTAATTTTGTTTTGCTTCAAGTTAACTAAAACAAAAACTTGTAAGGAAACTCTTATAAATGAAATTCTCATTTAGTCACACCTTTACTTAACTAAATACTTGGTATAATTTATTGAGCCTCTCGCATGTGGTAAACATAGTACAAGCACCATATATATAAAAGAATTAAACAAAACATTTTGAAAGCATATGTAGATAGGATGACTTCCTGGAAGAGCAATATGTATATTGGTGATGGTGATAAATGAAGATTAGAAGCAATAAATTGTAGTGTAGTAAATTGAACTATTTACTTGTGATTGATTAATGACATATAACTGCAAGTTGAAATATATTATTGAATACATATGGTAGCATTTATGATATTAAAAATATTCGTACACATACTATTTTAAGAAATCTACATAAACTAAATTTGGTCCATCATGAAGAGAGTTCTGTGGTAGTTACTATATTTTCTTGATAGTTTGCGGGCTATTAGATATATATATATATATATATATATATATATATATATATATATATATATATATTATACACTAGTAAATAGTTTTAGTAAGAAGGAATTAATATTGTTCGACTAATACACATGGATGCATTATTAGAGTGGATCATATTAGTTCACTGCAATTGGGTAGTGTCCTGCAATATGGGGGAGAAAACAAGTTGTTCTAGTCAGTGGAGGGGGGATGATCTCAAAGCTTTGAATTTTATTTTTTCTTCTATGTATACTATAGATGGGCTTGAAGCATATCACCTTTTACACCTATTCATGATGGGAGAGGAGAGTGGAATTTTTGACAATATTGTTTTGAGTCATTGTGAACCTTTCTTTTATTGATATTTTTCACAAAGTGAAGAAAATTTTGGATTTGTTCTCTATGTAGTCTTCATATTTCATTTCTACAATTTGTGGCACCAACTCTTTAATTATGGAATGGTCAACTGAACAGTAAATAGTCTACTTGTTTTTAGTAGCCAAGACTATTTTCAAATGGATCTTCTATACATAGTTGACATTTTCATTACACTTGATGGAGTGCTTAGATCCTTCCTCGAGAATGTTGAAGCAATCAAACTTGTAATTGCATTGTGAGTAGAAGGTAGTGAAAGGATTAGAGAATGGATTAATGACTCTCAGAATGCCATAGACCTATTTGACAGTTAATGAGTGTTAGTAAGAGGAGTTACCTTTAATTTTGAGAAAATAAATCTATCAAAATTATTTTCTATTACCTCATATGTATACTACAATAATTCATTAAGAATTTGAAGAGTTCTTGAATCATTTAACTTGTAAATGTATGTAGACATTCCTGTACAGAATGTATGTTTCTTTTACCACCTTTGTGATAATTTTGTGGAACATAAGTGTTGGAGTTTCATTACAATGTAACATTTCATCTACTAGAGCATGATGATGACCCAGCTTTGGATGTAGTTCAAGTTGCAATACAGTGGTAATGCTAGCTTTATGCAAAGATGGAGGGGAAGGTTTATCCTAATTATCATATGCATCATATTATTATTGGTTGTTCATAATATTTGTACTAAAATAGTTACTTGTGCTCTGTCATCATCACCACAGCCATCTTTGAGCTCAAATGTTGTTATTGATCCTATTTTCTTGCTCCAACTACTAGTGCTTGAATAGTTCCAATTGGATACTCGTTTGGACTATTTAGTAGTTGATGAATTCTGTAGCTTGGAATGAAGTTGTATTCCATGCAAATCTGAGGAATTGTTTCAATGGTGGTGTTCTCTTTCACCACAATTATATAGTCATAGTCACCATGGTCATAATCAGATTTTGGCTCCAACTAAAAATCAGAAATTTGTATGCCCATCCCTATAATTAGTTTAGCTTCATATTGCTGGACCAAATTAATCTTCACATTAACTATTACTATTATCTTTCCTTGCTATCTATGACATTAGCACGAAGCACGTCACGAGTCTTGTTGATCTTGTCAAGGATGTATTTGTACACAACCAATACATCCCCTCCAAAGATTTTGCCAACTTTTCTTTCATTAAGTTCTTCAATTGAAATAGTACTAATTGTTTTTACCTTTGACCTATGTATTGCCATTGTGTTTCTGTCAAGTCTTTTTTGTTTTTTAAAAAGAGTATGCACTAAATTTTTATAGAATAACTTTATACCTTTTTGCATTCTGATCTCGTTTAACCATTATTTTTTTCCCAATTCTTTTAGCTGCTTCTAGTTTGACTTGGGTAGTGGTTGCATCATTTTTTTGTATATTGGTTACTTTTGTTGTACCCTACAAACTGCAAAACCATGATTAAATAGCTATAGTTTTGTAGTCACTAAAATGCAGGAGAAAATAATTCCTTTGGAATTGTATTTATATGTTTTTTCTATCATCGTTGTCAAATAGAATTATTATAGATGTTTGACCCAATCGCAATTGATTTGCATGTTTCTTTTGAATGTGTCGTTGTTTATAGTAGCTTGGTTACAAATGCTGGGTGGATTGTGAGTAAAGTTGAAAAGTGTTCGGTTCTGTATGCTTCCAATTTGAAAATATTACATAAGATTGAGTTAAGATTAGACCATATATGGTCAATAAGAGAATGATCAGTACTATGTGTAGTATTTAGTAGGAGTTTGAGATTATGGTTGTGCATGTAGGATGTCAGACCTTTGCTTCTACTATTTTTTATTTGCATATTGATGTCAAAATCTCTTACTATGTACAATATCAAGTATTTGGTTCTATGCTTTTGACTACATTATATAGAGCTTGTTTTATCTCCTCTAAGTAACTATGTGGTCTTGCATAAACATTAGTTATATGTATTTCTTTGTTCTCTATTGCTATCTTCACTGTTAGGGTTTCAACATTTGTGGAGATGCGGTGGTCAGTTTTGGTAGTAGTTATAGTTTTATTTGTTAAAGTCATTAAACCATGGATACAAGTAATTGAGAATTGGTTGTACAAGTTGGTAAAATAGACTGGTTCTTTCTTTTTTGTGTTAAGTTCTTGCAAGCATATAATATCCAAAGATATTATATGGTAGTCATTGGTTAGGTCATATATATGTGGATGGTATCCATTAGTGTTTAGTGTGCATAAGGTCAAGTGTGATGATGATGTTAAACATATTTTGTTTCAGTCAAGCTTCCATGATGAAGTTGTCTGTAGCTATTCTATTTATATAATAATGGTCTTCTTCACTTTGAAATATTTTTTCATAAGAGGCTTCACCAAGTATAGGCTTTTAATTGTTCATGTTCATGAGAGGGTTGTATATGCTAGACCATATTGTTTTACTCCTGTTGGATCAAAAATAAAGTACTTCAATTGTAAGGCTTTGGGATCAATGAATGGTACAAACACAAGTGAGTTGCATGGGAACTTGTTTCCTTATGGTTATATTTTTATTTGACATAATTTGTAGTATTGGTCTTGCTATATACAATATGGGTACCCATTCATGTTGAATTTCATCATTGTAGTATGTTGTATAATTTATTCATTGTTGATGCCCTATGTTTGCATCATTAAACTTGATCCAAATGATGTCATTTTTGTCTTTTTGCTATATAATTTGAATATACCATCTGAGCCATTAACAATACCATCTTTGATGTTATAGTTACCTAAGTATATTTCTACTAAAACCCCCAACTTTACGTGTATTTGACTTGGGAGTAATGTTGTATGGGTATAAAGGCATATGACATGGGATTGTTCTTCAACTTCATCAATACCTTTCAATGTAATTTTATGACTAGGCATGTTTGACAGCATTTTATTGTTCTGTGCAGCTATATCTAATCTATGAAAGAAAATATATGGAAGTGTAGAGTCAACTAGTATTGGTTTTAGATAGTTTTCATTAAGGTATTCTATGTCCTTTTTTGTTTGAATGCCTATACAGATTCTATTCAAAATAAAAACAAGTGTTGTAGGGTAAAAGCACAAACCCATGTCACCCTTTTGTAAAGGAAAAGGCTAACAAAAGTATAACTATTCACCTTCAATGACATAAAATTGGTATTATTATTTTGAATTTGAAAATAAAGTAAACTAATGAAATATGTAGAAATGGATGAAGTTTAGGATTATAATTTTTAATAATTATTTGAAATAAGAATTGATATATTTTCCTATTTTTTATAGATAACTTTTTAACTATTGAAAAATAGGGGTCTAGTTCCCACCACAAAACTATATTTAAATAAAATTATTTCCCTTTGATCTCAGGAGCATGTTAGAGATAACATATATAGCTAGAACAATAAAAAATAACAATTTGGATTTAGACTTATATTTTCTCTTTTCTAATGATTCAAATTTCAACTCACCTGAAATCGATAGTTTTCATCTCCCACCACATTTTCCAAAACAAATCTATTCTAATGATGAGAAAAATTAGACATTCTAAAAGAGTACTCTCTCCTCTAGAAGCTCATATAATTTTTTTGTGTTTTAATTTTTTTTTCTTTCTCAAAATTGACATCTTTTCGAGTGTTAAAATATGTTCTTGTAGAATTTTTTAATTACAATATACTAAATTTAATTAAAACACTATAAATTCTATATGAGAATATTCTTGACTCCGAGCTCTATAAAATGGTGTTTATATGTTATAAAAAAAAAATTATTTAAAAAAAATAAGAGTTATTAAAATGCCACTTTTATGAAATAATTGTATTTCTTTAGTAATTGGATACAAACTAATATAAAAACATGTATTTAATAGACATTTTCAATTAAAAAAGTGTAAGACCATATATAACTTAGCTAGAATGAATTTATCTTAATCATATTTTTTAACAAAATTGATTTTTAGATTTAAATACTCAAATTCAGTCATGCAAATAAGTTGGCCTGAAAGGTGACACGGCTTTATACTTTTACCCTGCATCTTTTTCTCTCATTGTTGTTGCCAAAGAGTAGCACTTTATATTATCTTTCCAAAAATTGTAAGGCAATAGTTCTTTAGTACTTGGTTTTCTTTCAAAAATGTTGGAATCTAAAATGGGCAATTCTTGGTATAGATCACCACAGAAGATTGTGTCCAAACCCCCAAAATAGCATGTTGGTTTTTGTATTATATCACAAGGTGTAAGTCAATATATCTTAAGAAGGAAGACCCTACTAAGGATATCTCATCAATGAGAAGGACATGTAGTTGACAATAATGTTTGCACATCTTGTGTAAAGGCTCACTACTTAATGGGATGAATTCTAACTTGTTGAATGGAAGGTGTAATGCAAAGTGTATTGTAGCACCACTAAAATTATATGTTGCCTTCCCTATGTCTACAACTATCAACCCCTTTGGTTTTGTTGAGTCATTATTTATGTCAGTACTATAATTTCGAATGAGTGCATGGTATATAGACTTTGCTATAAATGATTTTCATGTGCCAGCTCCACCTGTGAGAAATAGGTGTATTGGGGTTGCTATATTTTGTTCTTTTCTTATTAGAATATCTTTAACTATCATTTTTTGTTTGGTATTAAGTGGCTGATGTAATTTTAGGTGTTCATTGTTATCAATTATCTTAGGATGTTTGCCTATTTCAAAACTAATATGCAATGGATGACCTATTTTTTTGTTTGAGAGTCTTGAAACATGTCTTTTACAATGTCATAATTTTTATTGATTGTATTTTTTTTTTTTTAGGATTTCATTCTTCACTACTCCAATCTCTACCATGTACCTCATTCTCCTCTTTGTCAATTTCTCCCCATTTCATATTGACATTGTAGACAATTTTTTCACAATTATCTTCAACTATTTCCTTGTGGTGCTCATATGCAAATTGCCAAGTTTCAAAGTTATGTAGGAGTGTGTCAACATTTACCACAAATGGGGGATATATAGGAGGAGAAGTTCTCTATAGTAGTTAATTGGATCGGTATGCTTGTTGTAATTTATGTAACATATAATGTTTGGTTTTATTTTCTTGCTAATTACATGTTTGCTATTGTGATATTGTGAGAAAAATTTAGCAAAACATATATGCTTTAGAGATTCTAAATATTGAACATAATAATCTATAACTAATTTAGCCATCACATTTTTAGAATCATCTACCTCATTCTTTAATTGTTTTATATATTTAAGCACAAATACTCTCTCCTCATCAACTCTTGTATCAATAAATGTACGCTTTTGCGAACTTTGATTACATGGCATTGAGAGCACTAGATATGTTTCTTGTTGTGTTAACATTTGTTGTAAGTTTAGTAAAGTATTTCCAAGTTTTCTTATCATGTGAACTGCATCTCTATTAATTTTTTGATTGTCATTTCTTATTTTTATAAATGCATTTATCATTTATTTGTCAACTTTTCTCATATATGAACTACAATACACAGTTGCAACATATGCGTTAAGTACAAATTGTGCATCTATATTTGTTTTCCATAATGTAGGCATTGCCTTTGTAAAACTATTATGCCAAATTTTACAAGGTCTTCTTCTCAAAAATAGAGTAGGCCAGTCTAAAGTAGATCATATTGAGTTGATGTATTTAGAGTTTGTTAATAGTAGTTTTTTGACAAACATCTCATATGTCCATGAACTATCATAGTTATCTTTTTCCAAGATTGAGAAAACATTTTTTTCTTGTATTAATAGTGATTCTATTTTTTCCATTAAAGTATCTAATATCATTGTTTGTGGAAAAAAAGGTATTGGGAAGTTGTATCGACATTTTTTTGATGTCTTCTTACAATTTTTTGTATGATGATGCTTGTGTAATTTTTCTAAAGAAGGCTTTAAGTGGTCTACACAATAGTTTGTGTAGTTGTCAATGAATTTGACTATTTCATTGTTCTTCTTTCTATTGTAAATTGGGGAATTTTCAACCCAAATAAATATATGGTCATGTTCATTTCCCCTATTTTTAAATTCAGTGATTGAGAAAAAGTCATTAATTTTTCCAAAAAATAAGTGATCGTTGAAAATCAATTTTTGTAGTTGTTGTACTCTATGTCGGTAGTGTCATCCACATGTGATAGGGTCTTTACATAGAAGGGTGTCTAAGTCACAATTAGCGTAAACATTTCTTTTACTATTGTGTATTTCCTTGTCAATTTTTTTTGTAGAATTTAAATAGAGTGTTTCGTAATGGTTCCCAATTTTGCTCAGCACTTGTAAAAGTGAGGAAAAAATTAGGAGAACCTAATTGTCGTATCATAGAAAAAACATTTTTCTTTAGCATTTGGAAATAGTCTGGAGATATTCTAATTCTCTTGAAACCTACATAGCCAATGTTTGATTTAAAAATCTTTTCCAAGTTATGTTTGTTCTTGACATCTTTGGCAACTAGTTTCCTACCTTTTAGTTGACCTTTTCTGATTCTCACCCACATTGTTGAGAGGACTTGGTAGATGATTATTTTAATTATTTTGAAAAATAGGTTTGTCATGTGTAATGAAAATCCAAGCTCCCATTGTGCAATTCTTTAATAACTTAACTTTTCAAAGGTATGACTATTGTGGGGTAATCCAAAGAATAAGGTTGGAAAATTCATTTCCTTGAAATGTTTATCTTTGAAAATTCCTATTGGATAAAATTCTTGCATGGGTGCTAAATCAATGATTTTGTCACTCATGTTGTGTATGCTTATAGCATCTGTAAATCTATGTATCAATGTGTTTGTATGATTTTCATTGTCTCTATCACTATTTGAGTTAGTTTCACTTGAAGTATTGTCACTCATTGATTGAGGTTCTTGTTCTATCTCATGTAATTGTAACCATGATTCATTTATTCTCACATTTTCTACTTTATACAATAATGTTTCTATCAATTCATACATAGCTTGCATTATGATATTAGGTCAAACCATTCCTTTTTGGAAAGCATTCTTGTATTCAAGATGTCTCTTTAGAGAAACTACAAAAGGTGATGTGTTATCTATTGTTTGGGGAAGTTCTTTTTGGACAATGTTAAGATTTGTAGGGACATTTATTATAGACCTAGTCAAGCCCATTTGCGGCCTTCTATGTCCAAGTTCCCATATTTGTGCTAAGGAAATACTTGAGGATACAAGCCTTTCCTCTAATAGAGTAAACATTGTTACATGTCGCAAAGGTTTGTTTCTAGAAATGTTTTGAGGGGTTGCAAATTTTGGGAGAGTAGATTACTTTAGAGATTTGTAACATATTTTTCATATGTTGGAAGTGTGAGATGGCCATTTACATTTCCTCAAGATTGTATATACATGTTTCATTTATTTGTTCGATATCTTATATATCTTTCCTAAATTTTAAAGTCTCACAAACTTCACAAGAATGTTCTGTTGTGTCCTGTATTGCAAGTTCATATCTTACTATTGCTGTCACTTGTGCTTGCCTTCTTCTTCTCTTTTTCTTTTTAGGGCTTTTTTTCTTGATGTGTGTTGAGCTTTCCCTTATTCTCATAATCACTAAAAGTAGTTTTACTTAATTGCTCATTGTATTTGTTACACGATATCTCTTTTTTTCAGATGTAATTTTTTATCAGCCTCAAACTTGTCAAACATTTTTTTTTGAGACCTATTCAAGTCACTTTCTCTATTGTTATGATAACTATGTTCTTGTAGTTGTTCTTGTTTATGTAGTGGATTTTGTATGCCTTGTTTATTTGCCCTTATTATTATTTTCCATTTATATAATTTTAGATTACGGCGAATGTGTTCCAACCTTTTCATTTCAATCAGAGGTTCAAAATGTTTGTTCCATGGATTTAAATCATGAAAGAGTAAACAGTATCAAGATTCACTGAAACTTTGATTGAAGTCAGGGTATTTCTTCCCTATTGTCAATGAGAAAATAAAGATATGAATATTTAACCACTTTGACATCTAGTGTATATAAAATATGTCTCCCCATAAACAATTTTCATTTCTTCTATTTCTTTGTTGTGCAAGGAGACGCATTCTCCTTAAATAAGTGTTCACATTATTCACATTATGGAGTTCTTCTATAGTAAGAGGATGCAATTCATGAGTATATGGGTAAAGTGATTCTAGATCTTGTTTTCCAAGACATTTGCAAAAGTAATCTATTGTCCCATTGCATAGTTAAATAGAAGTTTTGGTGAAATCAAGTAAAAATATAACAGAGTCAAATAAGCAATTGCCAACATTGTATTTGGACTCTTGCAATCTAGATAGTCCTTTCTTTGTAAGCTCTGCAACAATGTTGCAAGGTTGATTTTGATATTTCATCTTGATATGTACATCTACTAATAGACTAAAATTAGTAAAATAGAAAGTCTTCTTTATTTTATGTCTCTCTTGTGACTTACTATACATCAACAATAATTTTTTTTTAAATTAGTATGCTCTACTTCCAAGTTTAATGATTTTGTGAATTGTTCACTACTTTAATCTTTTTCTATATACACCCTTATATTTTAATTATTATATGTTAGCATTGTCTCCAAATTGACACTACTTTAACCAAATTAGTTATAGTGTTAAAATTATCTTGATGGAATTGTTTAAAGAAAAAAGCATGATCTTATATTAGGGTCAATGCAAGAAGCTGGGTCTCACTTTTGGCCAAAAAGTGGAAGTTTTTTTCTTGTTTTTGAAATTTTTTGTCAATTGATGTCAAAATTTGAGGTATTTAGAGATTGAATATTAAAAAACTCCAGAAATAAAATTTTTAGTATTCGAAATCTAGTTTTTGAATATGTAATCTATTTGTGCATCCATATGATAGATTAATTTTTTGGTATGGATCTTTAAAAACCACTTTTTCAAAATGCCTGTTTTAGGACCATACCATGCTCGTGTACGAACACCATAATTTGACACAAATAAATGAATTTTTAAAAATCCTTTTAAATTGAGTTACCTAATACACCTAAGATTGATGACAATATTTTTCCTTAATTTTTTATTGAATAATTTTTTATTATTAATTATTAATTGGCTATAAAGGTAAATTTTAAAACCTCTCGTGTACGAACCACATAATTTGATCAAAATCTCACTTTTTTCGAAAAAAAAAATTTAACATCAAAATAATTGTATGTAGATTGATGACATATAAATTAATTTAAGAAAAATTATAAAATAAAAAAGTTATTAAAGTTTTAGTGAATGTCACTTTTTAACGCTTACGAGATAGTTTTGATTAATAAATAATGAAAAAATAGAAAATAAACTAATAACACTATAAAATTTACATTTTTGAAATCAGAATAGTAAGAGCTATAATAGGTTTTTGTCTCGTCAAAAAATTCAATAGGAATGACTATAAAAAAATTACGACAATACCAAAAATTGTCGATTAAATGCCTTAGAAAAAAAAGGATCACAAAGGCATGTCTTGGTGGGACCAAGCCTATCCCATTCCTTTCCCCAAGGCAAAACCCCATGCAAAAGTCGGGAGCCATACCAAATTCCTGCTCACGTCTCATGAATCGGGCACCCGATTTGTAATTCAAAAATTGGGTGCCCAATTGGTTTGAACTGTTGTACCCAATTTCTTAAAAATCGGGCACCCAATTCTTTTAAAAATTAGGTACTCGATTTTTAAAGAATTGGGTGCCCAATTTTTAAGAAATTGGGTACCCATTTCAAATGTACCCGTTGGGCCCCAAAAAACTGCCCCACCGACCCAATTTCAATGATTGAAATGATTGAACAATAGTTTTGACCTGCAACACTAAATTTTGTCACACTTATTCTATTTTCTTGTCCTCTTATACAATTTATAGGCTACTGATTCAAATTTAAAATTGGTGCAAACATGGGATCAAAACAATGAAGAAAGAAGAAAGTAAGAGTTCTGACAGATGAGG
Source organism: Cupressus sempervirens (assembly GCA_028749045.1). Classification (NCBI taxonomy): domain Eukaryota; kingdom Viridiplantae; phylum Streptophyta; class Pinopsida; order Cupressales; family Cupressaceae; genus Cupressus; species Cupressus sempervirens. The sequence goes on along the minus strand of CM053790.1, from coordinate 721,931,561 downwards.
AGATTGCAACAAATAAAGAGAATGAAGCACAACGTCAACAAGAGAGAAGACAAAGAATTAGAGACTTGAACAATGTTTCAAAAGAGAAAGATATTGAGGATACCATGATGGATGAAGAGGTCAAAGAAGAGAACCCAATACAAAAAACTTCAGGTGCACATTCTAATCATGCATTCAATATAGGTGTGTCTCCGAACCCTCAAATTTTCTCTGGTGATGAAATTGGTGATTTTTTAGAAGCAAGTTACGATTTAAATGATTTAGATTTTCTTCATGAGAAGCAATTGTCAAACGATCGTGCACAAAACACTCCAATTGAAATGCTTTCCCTGAAAGAAATACCAAGAAAATTTGAAAATGATATTCAAATCCCAAATAACAGTGAAAATAGTAAAGTGTCTGAAAATAAAAATTGCATGAATGTAGACATAGAAACACCAACCACTGAAAAAACATGTCAGGATGATGGTAAAGTGTCTGAACATAATTTTCATATTCCTAATGATGTGTTAAATAATCTTGAGGGATTGGTTTCATGGAGACAAATTAGGACACATGCTAATAGATTCTATAGGCATTTTTTTTATAATAAAAAATTTAGGTTTCAATGTCAACTAATGTTGCAACTAATTAAAATGTCTAAAATGCAAAAAGTAATGAGAAGGTTGGGAATGTATGCAAAACCCAAGAATAAAAATGATTCTTTAAAACAAGTTGTATCCACTATTGCTAGTGCTTTTGATGTTATTGGAAAGAGAAGTCGGTCTAAAGATAAGAATGCAACACGATGAGCAATAACAACAACTTTAGTTAACAAATCAACATCTGACAAAAGATTGATTACCAACATAAGTGGATATCTTAATGTGAATCATAAGACTTTAGAAAGAGCTGTAAAGAGAAGGGTTAACTTTGAATTTGATCCAGTAAATATTTTATGGACTTCTAGTGGTAGACTCCCGAGATGTGATATGAAACTTACTAGTGAAATCAAAAGTTTGATTGAAATTTTTTGGCATGATAATACAAGAGTATCACCTAATCCAAGAGATGTTCTTAAATTGAGAATTGGGTCAAAAATACGTGATCCACATCCTAAACATCTTTTGGACATGACTCAAATAAAATTGTTTAAAAAATTTGTAGATGGTAAGGTATTAAATATTACCATTAGTCAAAGATCTTTTGAAAAGTGTACACCATGGTATGTAAGGATTAACAAGGAAAGAATCACATGTTGTTGTAAAACTCATATTCAATTTCGTTACCATTATGATGTATTTCAATCTATACGTGGTACCATGCATAGTAAAGAAATGTTGCAAGAATGTGGTATAAAAATACCACCTCAAACTATAAAAGATTTCATATCAGGTTTGTTTTGTAAGCCACCTAATGATCAATACTTTCTTTTCAATGCATGTCTTTCTAGTACATGTGATATGTGTGGCAATCTTTCTTTGTTAGATGAATGTTTGCATGAAAATGCTTTGACTACTTTTGGACAACAATTAGTTGAGGTAAAAAGATTCAAAACTATTGAATATCCATTGAAGGATGGGAAGATTGGAAGAAGGTGTGATCTAGTTACAAATAAAGTTAGTTGTCATGCATTTATGGATGAGTTTAAGAGTGTGATCATACCAAAATATGTTAAACACTCTCAATATTCTAGATGGCTTGATGGACAATTTCGCATATGTAAGAATAAATTTCCAATTGGTACTATAGTTTCAGTTGTTGACTTTGCAGAGAACTACACGCTTGCACCACAAGAAGAGGTACAACCACAATATTACAATTCAGTGCAAGTAATAATTTATGTTCATATAGTTTATAGGCATGCACCTGATAGTATAGTGGAGGATCGAAAAATATTGAGAGAGTACCATTTTTATTTAAGTGATAATAAACTCCATTCATCTGAGTTTGTCCAATATTGTTTCAAGGTCTTTTATGATAATTTAAAAGAGAGACAAATTCAAATGACACAACATTGGATATGGTCAGATAATTGTACAGGATAATTCAAGAATGCTAGAATATTCTATTGGTTGAGTAGGACACATAAGCAAACTAACATCCAACATGTGTGGAGTTTTTTTGAGGCTGGACATGGTAAAGGAGAACATGATGGTGCTGGTGCATGTGTGAAGAGAGCCCTTAGTAGAGAGCAATTAAAATTTGAGGAAAAAGCTAAATTCAAAAATGCACATTAGATTGTCGAATGGTGTAACAAATATTTATACACGAGATCAAGTCAAAACTCTACAATCAAACGTTTTTCCTACCTAGTTGAAAAAATAATATCCCTTCAAGATATGATTGTGATACAATTAGTGGTTCAGCTAAATGGCATTCATTTAGGAGTTCATATTCTAACACTTGGACTATATGGATTAGGGAGCTTGCTTGTTTTTGTCAATTTTGTCTTACAGGTGAATGGGAAGAATGTGAGAATATAGAATGGGTTGAAAATTGGAAACAAAGATCATTAGCACCTACTGACACACATTTTGAAGATGATATAGTAAATGAAGGCCAGAATGTTACTTTTGCATCAGAAGACTATGATTGTATTTCAGACCTCATAGAACCTAGTATGGACAATTTAATTAGATTTTTTTGTGATCTCATGCTTCAATTTATATAATTTGCATATGTACACTCATGTGATTAAAGTGTTTCTATACTTTATCTTATCTTGTAGGACATGTTTATGCTATTATTGCACCTAGTGATAATGATGAACAAGTTGAGTATTGGCTAGCTAGATGTGTCTAACCTAAGAAAAAATTGACATGTCATCAAGTAGATGATGATGGTTTTGAGTATCCAATTGGGTCTGTTGTTGTAGCTAGCACCTGGCTACGTAGATACCTAACAAGAAGAAATGGTTTGCCAGCATTTGAAGACTACCAAACCGAAAAGAAGATTTTACACTATTCTCATTTGGTTGTGGTAACAAATATCAAATTAGAAAGATACAAAGGGAGACCCGCCAATAAGGTATTATGGACAATTTCAATGGATGAGCACGAGACAATCATAGATGCATTGCAAAAGAGAGAGGATGCAGATGGTACAGTGGGATTACTACATTTAAATCAAACACATGTAAGTTTTTTCATTATTGTATTATTTTTATATATATGTACTTATATAATTTAATTACATGTATGTTTGTGTTCTCAATACCAATTTAGAAAACTTATATACCTCTTATTCAGGTCTCAATTACAATTTATGCAAATTTAAATGTTAAAGTAGATCAAACATCAACATATTGTGCAATTTCACATAGTAAGTATATACAAATTACACATATATATATTTACATAGTTTAGATACCTTGAATATTAATTTATGTGTTTATTAACATGTGTGTTTTTGTTTTACATTTTTATTTTACAAGGCCTCATTTGAAGAGATGTGTTCAACCAATTTTATGTTTCAAATGAGTTCACTGAACTATAAATATATCATTGACATTGTCTTACATATATTGTGAAATATGTCGTACAAACTAATTCAAAAATGAGAGTTTACTTCTATTTGAAAGTTAAAGGTATGTGCACTTGATAAATTATAAATTAATTGTCAATTTAAGTAATGACCTCCTATTTTGTTCCATTACTTTTATATTCAAGCATGTTTAAATTAATGTTTGTTTGAAGTTTCAAATTACTATTGATTGTAATATTAAAAACAATTCACTTGCACATGATAATTTAAAGATCATTACTCATTGTATTGATTATATGTTAGATCATTAATCATTGTATTCATTGTATTGATTATATCTTACATTACCAAACAACACATTAAGATCACTTATGATGTACATTGTTAGGTACGTTATCCATACATTTGTGTCTTAAGGGGACATGAGAGTCCTAGTAGGTTATGTTATGTCTGTTATAGGCTATGATAGGTATTCATATGTTTACTACCACATAATAGGTCTTATTAGGTGATAATGAGTCTTACATTACCAAACAACACATTAAGATCACTTATGATACATTGTTAGGTACGTTATCAATACATTTTTTAATCTAGTAGGTCAATTTTATTTGTATGAATCTCAATGCATAAATTTGATGTGATATTTATCCAATAATTCTCTATAGATAGTTAAAATTATTTTTCATCTTGCATATATACTTACAAAATGTGTCATATGTTCATGAATAAAATATGTCAGAATAAAGAAAATGGTTTCAATATACTTTAAGCATGGTGAAACATAGTAATATATGTACTACATACACAAGCATGATAAGAAGTCATAAAAAAATAGTACATGGTCTAACATACATCATAACATGTTCTATGAAGTGAAAAAAATACATGGTCTAACATACAGTTTTAACTATCCTAACACAAAGTGTATACATCATAAATAATATATACATCATAAAAACACAATCTATAGGTGCCAACAAGACCTAATCTATCTGATCAAATCTCCTCTTTGCTCCATGCGAAGAGGACTCAAATGGATCATCATGTGTAATATGAGTCGTCTCGTCATGTTGAACACCCTGTGAGGTAGATGTATCACCCAGTGTAACATGAGGTACATCTCATCATGAACATGCTTAATTGAAATGGGTCTCAAAATCTAGCTTGCAAATAAATTAAATATTCACTACATAATAAAATAAATTATACCAAATGAGATGGGTGTCCCTCAGTAACGGGAGGAGGCGCACTGTCAAAACTACCAAATGCAGCAGTGGTGAGGTCCTGTAATTAAAAATACATACATTTTTTAATTTGATTTTAGAGCATAATGAACTATACATTATGTACATAAATCACAATACTGACCTGAAATGATGATGTAGGTACCTCCATCTGGCTAAGTCTTGTGCTCTCAGCAACTCTCATGGTGACGTAGTCCTAAAATTATGGATACATAAACGTTTAGTCAAAATTAAATATACATGAATAATTACAAAGTACATAATTTGTACACTACATTTTTTATACACTATAAATTTAACATGTATATATAATGTATATATCATACCTAAGTGGTAGCCAATGTCACAGATGTGTCTACAGGTATGCTAGCATGATAATCATAAGATGGAGTCAAAAATAGACTATACCGAGGCCTGTATGGATGAGTATGACATCCATGCTCATGTTCGTAAAATCAAAACACATAAAATATATATACATGTGAATCAAAATTGTTTAGATTATAAGTTAATAATAATGTATATACATAAAAATAATACAAATTATTTGTCTTCAGTCAAAGGTTCATACCGCATGTATTTGAGGCTGTGCCTCGGTGGTAACTGGAGTAGGACTTGTACTAACATCAATATGTGTAGATGCAGACAATTCCTACAAAATCAAATAAAAAGAACATATGAGCACATGTTATTAAATTCAAATTTGAATGTACATTTTTATAGTGTAATTCAAAGTGCATACCGTATAAGGGACGCCAACGTCTGTAGGTCTCGAAAAAAGACTATACTGCCTCCTAGGAGGAACAGTATCATCCATCCTCTATTATTTGAAAAGTACAAATTAATATAGTTAATACAATTACACATGTATGTAGAAAGCAAATAATTATGTGCACTTTATATTTATATTTATATTTATACTATTATCCACTTTTTAATGCAAACTATAAGTGTAGATCATGTCAGGTAATGAACTATTACATGTGAACCCAATCCCTAACCATATAATAATCCTAATTCTAATCATAATCCATAATTCATTACCTTATGAAGCTTTGGCTATCCATTTTATTGCCAGAGTAATCCCTTGGCTATCCAAAAAATGTTCCTAATAGATTTATATAGAAGACCAAATTGATTTAAATAAAATGAGCAAGAAGAAGAGAAACTTACACCCAATATTCAAGGAGGGAATCTTTTAACATACTTGAATTCTACCAACCAAAGTGAGATAATTAGAGTTCCAGTTGTTGAGTTTTCCAAAGATTTTCTTGTTGATATAAAGACACATTTCATTTATATGTTAGGGTTTACTACAAATGGAATCCCTAGGTACCTAACCGCTTAATTATGAAATCTCCATCCAATACCATATTTACTACACAAGGTATGGGACTCAATATTTAGCCCCAATAAGATATATGTAGAGACATAAATCTTACTACCCAATACAAAGAAAAGAGGTCCTATTTGATCATTAAATGACTCGTGTTGCACTCTTCTAGCTTAAAAAGAATAAAAATATATTATCAACAAACTATGTACGTTAGATACTTATTAATTATTTGGAGAGTAGATCCTCTAACTTTTAGAGACAACTGGTTCTCTCTAAGGAGATAATGTAATGATTCAATGTTCAACAATAAAAAATAAAGAGGATGCAAGAGGACACCCTTTCATAATTGATCTAGAGAGTCCTAAAAATTATGATCTAACCCCATTAATTTCTTTACTAAAACCCTGACACCAATCATAAGAGAGGACACCATTTGACATTTAATATTGGATGGAGGGCTTGCAACATCATCATAGCTAAACTCCATTCCACCCTTTTCTAGACATTTTCATAATCAATTACTTGAGCATGCCTACACTCTATCCTAGAAATGTTATCAATCCAAAGTCTTCCAATAGGTTATCAAGTTCTCCAATATGCATAAATATCCTTAACAAAACACTTTTGTGTAGGGTTAATGATCTTGGGTAGGATATCTTCTAGTCTAGAGGCTAAGACCTTGGCAATAATTTTTTTGTATGATATGTATTTGGGAGTGTCCTATCTCTAATTTTTAATGAGATTCTTATCTCCCCTTGGGGATTAATTGATTACTTGACCTAGGGATTTTATGAGCCCTCCGTTGATCACTTGATAAATTTTATGAGCCCTCCATTGATTACTTGACCTAAGGATTTCTCATTACTAATTTTTTGGATGGAGGAGTTGATTTATGATAGAAATGGGTTTATCACTTGGAATAATGCATCTTCATTCTAGGAATGATGGTTCTCATTTTATCCCTATCTTCTAAATCATTTTGAACTATCATCGTCTTCTAACCAAAAAAATTGATAGTAAAATTAGGAAAAAGATCTTACTATATATCACTAGGGGGTGGGTATTTCTTTTTATAGAATAAGGCAATATTTTGTTATGTGGCCTTCCATTCTGCAAAGGTAATAAACATTTAGGCTACCCATATAGGAAAATAGGGAACAAATAGGGGAATCTCCAGTCTCCAAAAAAAACTTTTAGGCACTTTCAACCCAAGATAAATAGAAATTAGCCCACCCTAACATAATTATCTAGTTAGAGATTGGGGTGTTAGAGTGCTTCAATACCCTCCTAATTAGATATTACATGATGAATACTCACTTAGGATATAAAGGTTTAGGCATCTAGTGGAAAGACAAGTTATTCACTTCTTTAGCTATATTCTTAGGCATCCAAGGGTCTAGTCTAGGCTCCTACTCGCACTGATGTGGACACCTCCACCTCTTGATGGTCAGGGAGGGTTACTTAATTAGATGCCTGATTTGTTCAAGTCTCTTCTAATTTTTTTATGATGTATCATTTTGAGACCTTGATATCAATGTTTAATTAGTTTTAGGATTAGGGTTCAATTTGGTTTGTATTGTTTGATTAGGTTTACATGCTTAGGTTTTAATTAGGACAAGAGTTAATAAATTGAATTAAGTTTTAAAGTGCTATATTTGGTTTTAGATATAGAATTATAGTTAGAGCTTTTAGATTAAAAACCAACATTAATTCAAAAAAGTTAGGTTTGAATTTTGTTTTAAAGTGTTCAATATATTATTGTGTTCTAGTTTAGGGTGATTTGGTTTAGTCTTAAGGTCAATGTTTAACTTGGTTCAATCTTCTAGGGTAATGGTTCAATTTGGTTAATGGTTGGGGAAAGGATTTTTAAGGTTAAATTCAAGGTTTCTACTCTTAAGTTGGGATATATAATTAGGTTTATGATCATGGTTTAATTCAATTTGGTTTATAAGTATAATATTAATTAGTTAAGGGCTAGGGTTACCTTTCCATCTTAGGGTTTGACATTTATAAAATTAGTACTCAGGGTAAGCTAGGAAAGTTATTTAATTATTTATATATTACCTGGTGTAGGTTTTATCAAATTAAGGTTAAGGTTAAGATGATAGTAAGGGTTATGATTAGAGTTAAATTCAATACAAATTGACATTATAGTTAATCCTAAATGACGCCCAGCCAAGGGATCCAAAGAACTAATCAAAAGTTTTACTAAGCAAGCAATAACATACATACAATAATTTACATTTATAAAAAACATAAGAGATTGCATTCCTTAATGAGCACATTTACATTTCATTTTTAAATAATTATAAACTACTAAAAGTAAAATAAATAACACATCCACATGAAAGAATATTAACTACTTCAGTTCAATCCATTTAAATAATTTATATACATTTGTTCCACGTGCCACTTGGAAAATTAATTCAAAATGCACAATCATCCAATGTACATGTCACAAGATATGAAAGGCTGAAAGAATATACATTTATAAAATAGTTTACATCATCCATTTTCGATCCATGAAACAAAGTATAATACAATTTAAGTAAAATCATTTTAAATACTATAAGTTTTTTGTTTGGATTCCTTGGCGGGCTGTTATGTGATTAAGTACTTTATATATGTTTAGGGTTTTATTTATATGGTTAGGTCGAGATTATAGTTTAAACAATGAATTTAGGTTGAGGTTATAGTTAAAACAAGGTCGAGGTTATATTTATTTGTAAAATTATATGTTTAAACAATGAATTTACATCTAATCTAATCATTCAACATTGTAATAAATACATAAATTAAATACATTTCAAAACATCTAAAATAATAATTTTTTAAATAAACATTTACGAAACTATATTTTAATTATAAAATACAAAAATTTAAACATCTAAGTTCATTAACAATGTAAATTTACAATTTTACGTACATATTAAAAGTGAAAAAACAATAAATTGATATAAATTTTAAATTGAACATTGAAAAAACTAAAGTAAAATAATATAAAACATATTAAAATACCTGGTGTATCAAAAACTAGTAGCAAGGGGTAGTCAGTAGGGCTGAAAATCGGGCTCCCATATGCGTCTCTAATTGGGCTCCCATTTTTGAGGTCATGAAAATGACCTCAAAAATGCCAAAAAAGCAGTTATATAAACTTTTACAAATCGGGTACCCGATTTGTAAGCAATCGGGTACCTGATTTTTTAAAACTCGGGTACCCAATTTGTAAAAGGGCGGGTGCCCAATATTTGAGCAGCTCGGGCACCCAATCCGGTTTTCAATATCGGGCACCCAAGTTTTAAAATTTGCCTCAGGTGCTTGAAGCTTAATTTTAGAAACGGGTACCCGATTTCTAAAAAATCGGGCACCCGTTTTTGAGAAGTACAATTTCGTGGATCTGACTTCCGTGGAGTTGCGACCCAATTTCTTGCGATCATCCATTATGAAAAGTTAAAATCATACAAGACTTAAGACAACAATAAGAGCATTAGATGCCATAGTCATGAATATGTAATCATTGCATTACCATATTGTTAAGGTGCTTTTATTCATATTATAATTCAATTATACTAATTTTTTTTACAACTTCAATTGTTGTCCAATGATTATGAATATAAAAGGTAGTGAAAGGTTAGAGGACATAACATTGCTTCCTTGTACTTTTTTTTAATTCTAAATCTTTCAATTTGAGAATTCCCATGTAAATGTTTACTATGCCAAGGTGGACAATTATTCATATTTGTAAATGTCAATAGACATTATGCATCATGTACTATAATACTATCAATTGAGATATCATCATTTTCATGTTGACTAGAAGAAGTTGGCCAAAGGGATATCATTCATCTCTCCATAAATAGGGCTTTTCATTTCTGTTTAATTATCCTTCCTTTAACTAAGAGAGTCTGTCATTGTTAATATGTGACCACTGGGAGTCACTTCACTATTTTCTCCCAAAATAATTTCTATGAAAATATACACAATTTATTACACCTCTGATGGGGAGATTTTCTTTTTTATATGCATTTGTAGATTTCTCATGAGTTTGAAATGTTCCAATCCATTGTCATCATTTATTCTTTGGGTCCATTATCTCTACAACATAGTGACCAATAGTGACCCAAAGGTCATCTCTTCAAACCCTTGTACTTTTTGTGCTTGGAATATTATCCTCTACCAATAGAGGTATGTTTAATTTTCAAAAAAGTTGATGTCTCTTCATGCTCTAAAACAACAATTGGTATTGGTGTCAAAGTAATCATGGTTGTAATTGCTTAAATTGTGAAGAGAATAAAAAAATCCACATAAAAAATATTATTTGAATAGATGAAATAGGTAAAAATCATTTTTTTCAAACATTGTTACCATCCTATGTTATAACAACTACAAGGTTAGTTGTTTATTGGAAAGGGTTTTTTAATCAAAATCAAATAGAAAACATATTGTCTATACAATTATGCTTGATACTTTAAGACAACTTATAAATGAATGATGAAAATGTGTATACCATTATAATACCTAATTTTAAAATAGTTTAACTACAACATGCACTTATTGATTACATTTGGCTATATAATCAATATAAGATCATCAACATTTACTATATTTGAATTTTAAAATGTTTTCTTTATTGTCTGTAAATTTGTTCATGGCTATAGACATTACAAATATTTCTCAAATACATAGAGAATTACATAGAAGAGTATTATGTTCAAAGAAAACAATGAGATGAAAGTAGGTGTTTCATTCATAGAGAAAAATAGAACCAAGAGAGTGCATAATTCAACTCCCAAAACTATTTCAAAAAGTTCCATTGTCTTCTGACAATTTATCATAGATACTTGTGATCAACTTGATTAGCTCTTGATGTAAGACTAAAATTTAAAGAGAATAGATGTCTTCCTCAAATGTGTCAACCCTACCACATGAATTTATTCACTTCAACTAGCTACTTGAAATTTGATTATGCCTCAATGTGAAATTGAAGAGAAGATTTATTTTATATATTCAGTCCTACATCTTTCTCTTCAAATTCTCGATGTGGTTCAATAAGGGAGGAGTTTGAAAAAGTTATATAAATAAAATTATTACTTAACATAAGTTCAGAGAAATAAATGAGAATTCATGTATAGTACTATACAAAAGTAGGCATAGACAAGATTACGACTGTATGTAGAAGAGAATTTTGCATGTTTTTGCTTTAATTTTGAACAAGATTTTGTTGTAAGTAACTTAAATTAAAAATTTTCTATTAGATCCATCACAAGTAAATCTATAATAGTTGACCTTTTGAACGCATTCATAAATTCCATATTGTCCTCACAACTGGGCATTGCAAAAGACACATTATTCTTAAACTATGAGATTTCTATAGAAGGAATTTACATATTGAGAAAAGATAATTGTGTTCCAATCTGATGAAATCATACTCATAGTATGCTCTCATATAATTTGATTAACAACATATGAGACATGATTTTTACAAGCATGTTACTCTATTTTGTGTGTTTTTGACTTGTTTATTTTGTACACTTTTCAAGATTTTTTTGTTATCATTTACCACCTTGCAAGATAAACTTATGGTATTGGAGATCTTATAGAATGACCATAGAAATATCAAGGAGAAAAAAAATTAACATAACTTTTTTTTCATCGAATCAAAACATTACATGGAATTTATTCTTTGATCACTAGTTCTCCTTGTAGAAATGGTAGAATAGTCTATTTCTATAGCATTATTGACTATATACATATCAAATGCAATTGATGAAATTGTTACCAGTTCATAGTAGCAAAAGACATAGTTAGTTAAACTTAGATATGAACACAATAATGAGATGCAAATGAGCATAGACATATTGCACTAGTATTTTTTAACCCACAAAAAATGGAGCCTAATCTTATATATCATATGTATTTACTTCTGGCAATTATCATGTGGTAACAATTAATTCATCCATTTAGGATGCGCCATCTTCCAATATCAGCTTCAAGATGAATGCTAGGAGACATGTCACTATTCACAAATTCAATTAAATAATAATATGAGTAATGGTGCTTTATTGTCTTAGTTGCTAGGGCTCCTATTTCATCACCATACCATTGTCCTACAAACTCTATAAACTGGCATGTCTTATAATCCATTCAAGTAAAAGAGTTGGATATGATATGAGAAGATTTATTATGCATACAAGTGTGTCACCTTCAATAGCAGTCCTAAATTGTGATAGCTGACAAAATAATGTTTTGCATGCTGGATTGAAAATATTCATCAAATCTTTTATGTTGTGATTTCCTTGAGGGAAATGGATTATAATATCTTGACAATAAAATATGATATGAGCTTCCCTATATACTCATACTATATATTTTAGGTAAATCAATTCCCCATTTGTCATGAATGGAGATAGAACATGAATTTTATTGGTCTTTGGTATTGGCTAATTGTTTCCCCATCCATTGTATGAAAACATTGCTATATGGTTTTCAAAAAAATATCTTTCCAATATTTTTCTTTGGCATTCACTTGGAAGTTGTAGGATTTTTTCAAGGACACTAGATTGAGGACTTTGAAAGAGATGATTTGTTGGGTAGTTTATTGTACCAAATGCATTAAGAGTAATCATACTGAGATAATGTGGATAGACAAAACCTATTGACAATGAGAAACATCTCTTAGTTTTTGGGAAGCATCAATGAATTTTAAGATTTATCTTAACTTCAATGTTATTCTTTTGTGGAAATATTATTGATGGAAAACTAATATGAATCTAACTAATTTGTATTTTTGTATACGTAAATGACACATTTTTTAATCAAAAGTACATTAAAAACTCAGATAATGCAAGAGGAGGTTGTGCATTGTTACTATTTACATATGTTTAGAACTAGAATGCATTATGCTCAAGAATGTGATGGGTACATATGGTCAAACTAGTATGTCACAGATAAGCATTTGGAAGAATATCAATGCATTGCAAACAACTCAAACTCCACAAACTATAAATGCACTCAAATTCTATCACAACACAATAAAACATAAAGATTAACCTATTTTATATATTCTTATAAACTAATCGATTCATATTGAGCTTTGTAAATATCAAAGTGCCCATCATTGCTGACAAGCACAATACTTTGAAAAGCTTAATTTTTTATTCCCCAAGCAACTAGAGTTTGTCTTTGTAATCTCTTTTGTGATAATATTTGGTGGTGTCTAAGAAATGTCAAGTTAAATCCAAAAAATGTTCATATATCTCATAAATGATATAAACATCCATTGAACAAACAATTACAAGAGAAGATAAAATATGGAAAACATAAAGTTTTACAAAAATTAATACTAGTAGAAGTGAAACTAATTTCTGATTTAAGATATAGTAATTGTTACTTTATCAATATTGTAATAGATGAAAATTGAAATTGTATTTGGAAAGGTTGGTATGGAAACATACTAGATTGTTGCAATTGATGATGTTAAATCTATTGAAAATTTGAAGTACTCTTAACACACTCCAATAGATCATAAAAATCAAAACATTAAACATTATGAGCCATGTAAGATTTCCATAGATTCAATAAATGATTTTTTTTAATCCTTTTGCAATATGGAAATAACTGAATGTTTAAAAAAAATAGTACAAGATATGATAATACATATCCATCATTGAATATGACATTATTACCAAAAAAAAGATATATTACTCTATAATTAGACATCGTCTATAAAAGAATAGATCCATTGATTAATGTCTTCCTTTCTTATACAAAAATTTTGAAAATGGTTTGCACAATTCATTGTCAAACTATTATTGTTTCAATGCAATAAGCTTACATTTTAATCTAGATGAGTCATTGTCTTCTATGATATACTATAATTATGTATGAAGACACATTGGCATAAACAATACTAACTTAAAATGTCCACCTTGTTTCAAGAAGATGACAATACATATTTTTAATATCATAACATTTTTTTACAAGAATATTTTCACTACACAACTCATTCAATCATCAGATTTATCTGTTTGATGGTTACCAATGACAAGAAACTCTCCCATAAAATTTAAAACCTCAAACCCCCCTATGTAGTACATGTCAATGGAATGGAACTAAAGGATACCCAATATGGTCAAACAACAAGAGAGACATATGCATTTTTAGGAATATCATTGCATTGCAAACATTTGCAATTCTTAGTGCATCTTGCTCAGAAAATAGGGAATGATGAGCATGCAATGCATGATCCACACTAGATTTACTCTTAGTTTTGATAGCAATTTATAGGGAATTAAACACATAGCTTGTAAAAGCACAAGAGCTTAAAGTTTCAAGTGAGAACAAGCCACCTATGGGTGCATTACTCATCTCTATTACATATGCATTAATATATGCATTGTAGTCTTTAGGAGGTCTAAACTAGTTCTTCACATATCCATTTTCTAGTTGATTTACAATTTTCTCATTTTTAAAAAGATCCATGTAATTGGTAAGGAATTTCGAAACAATTTCTAAATAATGTATTGTTCCATAATTATTTTGTAAAAAATCTTTGCCAAAAATAATGCGCAAGAATTTCTCATCATTTGTGTATTCTATAATAAATACATTTTCCAAATATGTTGATTCAATTGCACCACTCAGGTGACAATCCCAATCACCACCTAGACTTGGAATATAAATGTGATCACACATTGTCAGTAGACAAAATCTGCTAGAGTTTATTTGAAAATTAGATAGGAAATTGTAGTATCCAAGCTCTTTTAGATAGTGAAATATTTTAAAATGGACATTGATGTCACTATTCCCCAATCAAATGTCAAACAACATCAGCATATATACAATTTACCAATCACTATTTTAGTCAGCAGACAAGATAGGTGTACATGAAATGTTGAATTTGCTCATTTCTACATCATAATCAAAAATGTTTTCAAAGTTTTTACTTACATGTTTTTAATATTTAATGTAAACAAAAAATAACAGTAATGTAGAACAATCTAATGTCGCAACTACTACTATGTGTGTGTGTGTGTGTGTGTGTGTGTGTGTGTGTGTGTGTGTGTGTGTGTGTGTGTGTGTGTGTGTGTGTGTGTGTGTGTGTGTGTGTGTGTGTGTGTGTGTGTGTGTGTGTGTGTGTGTGTGTGTGTTCCAAACAGTGCACTACTATGATATTTGATATTCTTATTGGTCTACAATTTCTTAACATCTGTATATTTAACATTAAAACAATAATACAAAATCTTTGTATATTAAAGTAACCCTATTTTATTATCTTACACACCCTAAGAGGTAATATATCTAAATTTCTATATAATACCTAATTTATACCTAATTAGACCTACAATATATAGGATGGAAACATAGTGTTCACCACTTAATAAATGTATATATATATAAATATTTCTTCAACAATTTAATTCAAACTACATGATCCATCATATAACCAAAAGAGAATAGAACAAAGAAAAGTAAAAAAAAAATATTTAACACAGATAATTAAATAAAAAATATCAAAAATTCTTACACACTAAATAATATATATCTAACACTACTTATTTCTCTATTCTAATAAAAACAAAATCCTTACAAACACATTTGTACTTCAAAATATAGTCATAGCTTCAACTTATTATAATTGGACATAAAATTCAACTTCACTTGAAGCATAGCTCTTATTTCTACATAATGATTGTGATTAGCAAATGCTTTCTTAAATGAAGCATAAAGATTTTATTTTCTTTGATAAAAATATACATTTCGTAAAGTTGTATCATTTTTCTTATAAAAAAAATTGAATCATTGCTAAACAAAGAAATGCATAGCTTCATTTTTTTAAAAGAACATCTAAATCCTAATTTAAAACCAATAGAAAACCTTTGCATATTAAACAAAAGATATTTTATAATGTTATCCACCCTAACAGGTAATATATCTAAATATATTTTGATAAAATGTAGACTAGCTACCGTTTTCCACTAGGGAGGATCAATTTTGATAAAATGCATACTAGCTGACGTTTTTCGTTGGGGAGGGTCAAATCAAAAACTATATTTTGTGACTTACTTATTTGGAGAACATGACTACAAGCTCATGCAACAAAGGACTAGTTGATTTAACCTTTGAGCTTGTTAACAAACAGAGTTTGCATACACTTAGTTGATAAATATAAAGAGCCTATTTTGGAAAGGAATTGGAGATATTTCTTTCTTGATAGAGAAAATGGAATTGTTTAAGAAAAAATAGTTTTAGAATGATATTCTTTTATGACAGAGAAACTCTTTTCTTTCCAGAAAAAAATAGCATCAACCAGTCTTTGCTTGAGGCTTTAAAGAGCACCCATTACTGTATGAAAATAAAATCTGATGAAATTAAGAAAAACTAAAAGACTTTGTTTTCTTATAACTTGTTATCATTTTAGGAATTGTAAATGGTAGAAGAGGATTTTTACCAAAACTAGCATTGATAAACTCCTAGTTGAAAAATAACTCAATCAAAGGCAATGAGCCTATGTCCGTCAATAATTTAAATTAAGCAAAACTGTGAGCTTCTTGGAAATATAAAATGCACATTTTTCTTAATAATGGACTATGGTCTAAAATATTAATGAATGACAAAATATACAAACAAATTTCTCCAAGCCTTCCTTGCAATCTATAGGGCTATTAAAATTGCAAAAATATTTACAAGATATGTCATTTTCATCATTCCCTTTAAGAAATGTGGGTAATCATTTTTGTTAGCCCTAGCTGTCAATTATAATGATAAAGAAAAACATAAACAATCTAATTTTTTTTTTACTATTTCATTCAATCAAGACATTTAAAAATAAATCAGGGTTTTAGACTTCACACAATAGGCAAAAAGCTTTAAAAAATTGGTGGAAAGTCCAAATCGCACAATTTCATAGTAGGTTGCATAGAGCTTTCTAAAGTCTTTATGGGCTGACGTTGAAGAAAGCCAAAGTGGCACAAATGAATTTGAAATGACTTCCATAGTTGTTTAGTGAATTTCCCATTATTCCAAACTGAACTAGTTTTCCTAACAAATCAAATGTTGAATATGACATCGGTTGGGTGAAAATAGTAACTTAGCTTTCAACGATAATTTTAGATCAACACTAAATAATGTTGTCTTCGTAGTCATGTATGTCATTGGAAAGACTTCTACGGAGCTCTCATTATTTGTTCTACCCTCTCTATATAGGTCAAAAACAAAAACCCATTAAAAAAAATTCCTATAAACCCATCCCAAATGGGCCTTCTAATTTTTACATCTAAATCTCCCATAGGTGAAGACAATGCTTTCAAAAAAAGAGAAAAGTTTAATATTTTTGTAAAATGGTGATGAATGAAACCAATGTACACCCATAATCTTCCTACACTTAGTTGTCCTGCAAAACCCCCAACTACAATGAATGGGTTTTATTCGTCTTATCCCTCGCTATTGCAAGGGGCAAGAGTAGGAGCTATAGAGAAATGGATATCATCTTAGGGTGGGGTTGAAGTCACACCCACTTCTCCACCTTCCTCATCAAATGAAGATACCACCAGCAATGGTCAAGGTTTTTTGAGTGATATAAAGAATGAGCAACTATATGAGGCATACAATGAACTACAAGTGCTTGTATAGGAGTTAGAGAAGGGGTTAGAGGCCCCTACAATTGTGCTAGTTGGAGACTAGATAGGTGGGGAGAGTGCTCTCATAGAAGCTCTCAAGGGGTTTTGGTTAAATCATTTAGAAGGATGAACAAAGATACGAAGATCCATTACTCTACACATGAAGTACAATGCAACTACTCAACACCCCATCTGCTACCTTCTCTCTAAAGAAAATCCTCCTCAGCACCAAGGAAAAACTTTAGAGGGTATTTAGGTACATATAAATTACTACAAAGGACATTAGAGTTGACAGTGGCTTCCAAACAATAAGCATCCCACACCTCAAAGAAAACAAAGGTGTTGAGAAACATACAAAAAAATGTCACAGATTTTAAGGAAATTGGTAATCAGAATGCATAAAGAAAGAGTTTCTTACTTGAGAAGAACCAAGAACTTTGAAAATTTCTTTGAGTTCAATAACCATACACCTATCCTCGTATCTCTATTTCTAACTTATGAACACTAACATTAAGAATGATTGTATCGGATTCAACCATTTTTCAAGGGATCTTGCACTGAATAGAAGATTGTATAATTTAATTCATCTATTGTGTAGTTAGAAAAATGGATATGCGCATGAATGGAGATGTACATTGTAATGGTAAGATTTTGTTAGAATACCTAAATTCCCACATAACCATAAAATGGATATGAATGCAAACAATCACTTACCTACTATTTGTAGACAAATATCAATGCCTATCACTCAAGTTTGATAGTGTGAATTTTTAAAATGCAATAATATTTTCCAAGATTTTACAAGCACCAATAAATGTGATAAGATCAATCCACACAATTTAAGGATCAACTTTTCAGACATTTGCAAGCAACATTAAGTAATTTCTTTACAAACAATAATTTAGAGCCTATTTTCAACTAAGACCATTCTCAGTGAATGCATTTGTTTGTATCAAATAAAGTTGACAGCCCACAACTCACAAATTGATAGAAATGTGTCTTTTTCTAGGCACAAGTTTTTAGTCTTCATTCTTATCCACTACTTCCAAAAAGCACAAAATTAAAAAGCATTGGAAAATAAAAAGTTGAAGAAAAAAATTCCAAAACACTAATTGTTCATTCAAAGAACATAGAGCTTGAAGGAAATAAAAATAAATTAAATAATAAATAATTCAATGAACAATATATACATTATATAAAAATAGTATTGGGAAAAAATTCTATTACTTGATTGGCTCATTCAATCAAAAAAAAGTGGCATCCACTGGATGCATTATTGACCTGCCTATGGAAGGAACTAATAACCTGTCTCCATAAATCATGGGAAGTAGTGCCCTTCCATATGGAAGAGTTGCATTTTCTGCAATCATCCAAATGTTATGTTGCCTCACTAATTTCACCCACAATTGCATATGCCCTCCCTGAAAGAAATCTTCTCCTTGATTTCAAGAAAATCATTTTAGCATAAAGACTGATTTTCTTAAAACCCGTGTCTTGTTATCAATGTACTAAAAATATCTCAATTCAAAGACATGTAAATATAATCCAAATATTAAAGACTGGTCAAAATTAAATTTTAACATAATAATAATTCATGTGTAAAAGTTTGACTGTACATTACCAAAACAAGAATATTCCAATATTATATTTCAAGTTTGCCAATAGATAGACAAGCAACTATGAGTTGAATTAACATAACATACAAAATGATAAATCTAAAAAGGAAAATGTCCATTATTTGTTTAATATATGTTACATCCATTGGTATAATACATAAGAACTCAATAATTCATATATGATCAAATACATCCAATTAAGACCATCTTGGTGTCTCCTAAGCCCCCAGGCATAACGTCCATCTATAAATATTGAGATGGTAGTGCAAACCCACATGGTTTTACTGCCCAACCTCGAAGTGGTTAGCTCCCTAGGTTCTTCCTAAAATGTAAAGTGCAGTGACCCTTGCTCTAGAAGCCTAACAACCTGACATTGATGGATCAGAAGAATGTGGCAAAATTGTGCAAAGAAATTATATGCACAAGGTGACACAGAGTAAAATAAATATCTAACTAAACAAATTTAAATAATCACATGCCAATTAAGCTTTTAGTGTTAAAACCATATTCTTTTCCCGCCTTAAAATAATTCTCTTATTATGAATGGATCTAAATTTCTAAGAAAGAATATGCATATTCTTAGAAGGAAGTTTTAGTATAAATAATGAATTTTCCTATATTGATTTCAGATTGGGTTAAAACTACTTTAGTTCTTTCTGATTAAGGCTACTTTAGTTCCTCTTGTTTTAACTAATTTAAATAGAAGATAACAAATTACTTTTACTTTTTTTTTTTAATTTCATAGAACTAGAGATTTTGTGTGTGTAGAAATTGAATGTAGCCACACAAAGAAAATAGAATAAAATAGAGATTTTTTACACAAGTCCAACTCTGCTAAGAAGAGACCAATTTCTTTTATTCCATAGACTAATTAATTTGATTACATTACTTCTTTATATTATAGAGGATTACATATTATTCGGCCTAATTTTCTTATCTAAACTAATCATCCAATTCTACAATCATGGATATCCACTTCACTAGAAATAGCTCAAACAAATACATATTGTTAACTTCTCAAATTGATCTTCTTGCATGGGCGTGCCATTTGGAGAAGATTCAAACACAACTCGTTCTAATTGATACTTTAACTAGCCCAAATGATGGAGATAATCTTGGATTTACATTTTCTTTTAATGAATCCTTGTTGCTATGCAGTGAACTATCAGATCACACTCATGATAGAATTGGAATCAAGCAACAATGATCTAAAATAAATAAATAAACACACACACACACATAACTGCCCTTTATTTGAATAATGAAAAGATAAACAAAGCTGGGTATGCATTGCATAGACTTCAAGTAATCAAATATAGCTAAATAAAAATAATAATACAGCAAGTGAGATCTCTATTTGTAAATAGAGCCATAACAGAAAAACCAAGAAATTATACATTCATGAAATTTGCAAAGAAATACATTTAGATTTGCTCTAAAAACCAAATTGCGCAGCGATGGAAACAATTCTTGCCAATGTTGTGTGAAGGCTACGTTTTTTTTATGGTTGATGATGCTGTTAGAAATTTCAATGATAACATTATATAGTTTCCGAACTTGTTACGCAGACGTTGATTGTTTGCTGTGTTCATCCTCAAACTATTTATCCAATTACTACTATTTGGAGCCTTGCCATTTACTTTTCTGACTTAGCATCTCTATTACCCCAATCTGATTTTCTAAGTTCATACAGGTTATCTAAGATAATACATTTACTTCCCAAGCTGGTTTGACAGGTTTGTAGTGATTGCAACAATAAGGCGAATTTGAGAGCAAAGTTTCCATCTTTCTCAAATCAAGAAAAGAATTAAGTGTCAATCAAGAGTCTAAATGCATGGTTCTACTTTGTTTTGGAAAAATAAACACAAAAAAAAACTGCCTCTTAGACTGTTAACTATAAAACAAATTCAATCAAAGGATTAATTCATACACTTTTTCAAACTCATAAACATGTGCAAAACTACCACAAACAAATTCTAGTATTTTCTAATAATTTTTTAGAATTTTCTAGAAAATACTTACAAAATTGAAACACAGTTCTCAACACGTTTACAGCTCAACAATTTAAACTAAGTTGAACAAGAATTTCACAATGTGCTTCATCGACTATTGATTTAAAATCAAGCACACATAAAAAATAAAAATAAAAATAAATCGCTGGATGTTTGGATTCAGTTTTTATAATAATTCCAGGCTAAGCACTACTAGCACAAAAATAATGTTTTCTATCATTTGATCTTGAATATACTAAAGAAACTTTGGCCAATGATAACTAAAATTATACTCATTCCAATGTTTCGGCAGGGACTTAATGAGATTCCTAATTTGTAATGTAAATCGAAGTCCAAAATTTTTACCATTTAAAGCAGTGTATTCCCAGAGCGGCTTAGCTCTTCCCAACTTCTGCACCAATTGCTTTTTGTCCATCCTATCGTGTGTCTTTCTATTTACCCCTCAACTGTTCTTATTTACTCCTTTTGTTTTTGCAAACGCCGATAACTTTTCCTCTAATTTAGTTGTTTATTAATGCGAACTCTTGTTTTTCTATTTAAAATGCACTCTTTCACATCTAACCGTATTACAGAAATGCGGTTGGTTTTGGATGAAATATGGTTCAAAATAAAAGATGTGAAAAAAAAAAAAAAAAACTTCAATTTCAAACAAATTCTAATTAAATGTTATTGTTCATAGTTTTATACAATAATATAATTATATATCTATATTTTCCAATAAAATCTATAATTTTAAAGTATTCTTTTCTACTATTAATGTATAAAAAATATAATTGAATTCTAGTTGACAATTTTTTTTTCATTATAACAACATAATTTATCTGAGTAGTGTGTGCATTCTATTTTATTCCAAATCCATCCTTTCACATTCCTATTTGTCATATCAAAACCCAATGTGACATCAATATGTTAGTAACCAAAAAACAATAATTGAATTAAAAAGAAAAATTCCTAAATTAGATACTTATCATTTTTTTTTCGATTCAAATTTAAAATAATGAAACATAAATATTTACATCCTCATCTATTTTCACATGGTATTTCATCAATGAAAACTTTTATAAATGTAAATGCATCACAACTCAAAATGACAAAGATATATAATCCATACATCTATATCAACTAATCTTAAGAACTTGGTCAACAAGCATCCCAACCAAATAAAAATATTCAAACAAAGTGGATAAATTAGACTTAAAGGTAGAAGTCTAAAAACCGATTGTAATTTTTAGATGAGTATAGGAGACCGAGTTCTAGGAAGACATTCAATTTTGCACTTGAAGTCGAATCAATTGTAACTTCCACATTGGGAGAATACATGTTAGAAGGTCACATAAATTCATCCATATTTCAACTTGCACTTTTGTTGCATGGACACCTTACTTCAATGACACTTTTAATGCTCACTGCGATGGAAAATTGATGTTTCTCACTTTTCTCAACTTATTTAGGTCGTGGGAGTTTCAAGTGAGTTTTGAAATCTTATCAAATCTGCCTAGGTTGAAATACTTATCTTTTGATTGTGTGAACATCTTCTGAAGCAAAAAGTGGGGTGAAGCTTGTGGTAGTCTATCTAATCTTCAACAACTCAACATGTCTGAGTGTGGACTTGTAGGACTGATTCCCAAATCCCTTCTCAACCTCACCTCTCTCCTTTGTAAGGAAGGAAAGTAGTGTGGAATCACTTACTACACTAATCTTGAGAGGATGAGTATGCAAATTCAACTAACTATTATAGAGATTTCAATGGATAAATAAACATGCATAAATGAAACATCACAATAAGCACATAACACAAGGATTACTGTGGGGAAACCCTTCTAGGAGGAAAATCCAACCCTGCAAAAGCTACATAATGTATTGTCAAATCAAGATGATTACAATAAACTTGTAATGCAAGTTCTTATAGGAGCACATCACCATAACTCGAGCTCAAAGAGACACCTTCTAGCATTCAATCTTGCAAACATAACTCAATGATCAAACTCCTCCCCAAGCCCTCCTTATATAGTGATTTTATGACCTAGAAACAACTTGTGGTTTTACAAAACCATGGGAATAACAACCATGCCACATGTACCCATTCTTGACATTTCTACCTCCTAGATAGGAAAACAACCAAGTTAAAATAGTATTCTTGTCCATAATTTTTCCCCTACTTCAGACCCTCAAAGAAGTCATGTAATGAGTTTCTTATACTCTAAAAATAGCCCACCTATATTCTACTAGGGACAAGGAACATTTTTAACAATTGATACACTTGTTTTTGACACATAAGCATGTGAAAACTACCATAAACAAATTCTAGAATTTTCTAGAAAAAGCTTGCAAGGTTGAGACACATGTTTCTCAACATTATCCCACTTCTTGAACACCTTGCAAGAGTTAGGGGATCCAAAGTGTCATCGACTTAATTGCTAGGAGTCGAGAGGCTCATAGACTCTAAACATTGTTTGAACTTCTTTGTAGTCATGGGCTTACTTAGTGCATCAGGAACATTTGCCAAAGATTCTACCATCTTGAGTTGTACCTTGTTGTCCTTGACCATTTCTCTCACAAAATAATATTGTACATCATTTTTCTTGAGCTTAGCATGAAATGTCCCTTCTTCATTAGGCAGATTGCACTCTAACTGTCACTATAAATTATCATAGCACCTTATTTGAAATCTATATCTAAACACGATCTCTTAAGCTATATGGCTTCCTTGTAGGTACAAGTAGCTGCCATATACTCTACCTCTATAGTGAACAATGAAACCACAACTTGTTGCTCTCTTAGCCAACTAATTGCACCACCGATTAATGTAAACACATATGCACTAGTGGATCTTCTTTTGTCGACATCGCCAGCCCTAGTTGAATCCACATAAACTTGAATATCCAAGGAATGCTCATTTCTATTTTCATAAAAATATATAAAGTATTCTGAGATACCCCGCAAGTATCTAATAACTTTTGTCTACTCCATTCCAATGTGCTCTTCCTGGATTAGACATGAAACAGGAAGGTGCTCCTACTACTTAAGAAATGTCTGGTCTTGTACAAACCATAGCATATATCAAAATTTGAACAACACTCTGCTATGGTACTCTACTCACCTCTTCCATCTCCAATGGAGATGTATGACACTATGAGATATAAAGCTTTGTTCCCATAGTCATAGGAACATTAAATGGTCTGGAATCCTACATATTGAATCTTCTTATAATAGTACCAACATACTCACTTTGACCCAGCCAAATCTTTTTGTTTTTACTATCTCTTATAATCTCCATTCCAAGAATGTATCTTGTTGCATCAAGGTCTTTCATTTCAAACTCTGTTGAGAGCTGAGATTTTAATTCTATAACCAAACCTTTTCCTTTGCCAATAAACAACATGCCATCAACATATAAGGCAATAACAAGGAAAGTATCACCATCAAACTTGAAATATATACAATGTTCTAACTTTGAATGCACAAATCTCAAACTCAATACATATGTATCAAACTTCTAGTACTACATCCAAGGAAATTGTTTTAAACTATACAAGGATTTCTTCAACTTATAGGTCAAAATACTTTTTCCCTTCACCACATAGGTCTTTGGCTGTGTCATACAAATTTCTTCCTTCAAATCACTATGAAAGAAATTTGTCTTCACATCCATCTCCTCGACTTCTAGATCATAAGTTGCTACAATAGAAAAGGAAAAATTGAATGACTGTCATTTTTTCTATAGGAGATATTTTTCTCCATAATTAATTCCTTCTTTTTACTTCTCAATCCTTCCCTCTGAACCCATATTTCTTTTGAACACCCATTTACAACAAAAAAGCTTTTGTCTTTAAGGAAATGGTATAAGGTCCCATTTGTCATTCCTGAGATGCCATCTCTTCATTCATGGCTATTTTTTAGGACTCTAAATCATTCATACCAAGAGTCTCTTCTATAGATCTTGGTTCATCAATACTAGCATTCAAAGAAAATATACACCTCCAATTGTCAAGAAGATATCCATACCATTATGGGTCTTTCCTCTATCTATTAGACCTTCAAAAAAGTTCTAGTTTAGGTTTAGGTTTATGTTTAGGTTCATGATCAAGTTCTCCCTCTTCCTTTGATGATTCTCAACTTGTAGAGGTTCCCACAACATCTTGTCTTTATAAGGGCCTTGATTCAACTTTCTTAAGTGTAGTAGGAAGTTGAATCACATCTTTCTTTCCTTCTATTTGTTCTAGTTGAAATGTAATAGAAGAAGGCATAGCTTGTTTAAAGATAACACACATAGAACAAAATTTCTTTTGTTCAATAAGATCCCAAAGTTTGTATCCTTTCATACCATAAGAATATCTGATGAAGATACATTTGACAATTTTGTTGTCCAATTTTGTGCACTTCTCTTTTAGCACATGATGATATGACTTACAACCAAAAACTCTCAGATGTCTAATTAAAGACTTGTGGCCCAACCATGCTTTTATTGGAGTCTTATCAACAAGAGATGATATAGGAGACCTATTTATCAGGTAGTAGGCAGTGGGGCTATGACTTCAATCGAGAACTTTTGTTCCAGTCCAACTCCACTCAACATACTCCTAGCCTTCTCCATCAATTTCATGTTCATTCTTTTTGCAATTCCATTTTGTTGTGGAGAATACAGAGCTGCTTTCTCTCTTTTGTTAGAAGTTGTAATCTTTCCTTGGTGTATTTATAAACCAAGGTTAGACCTCCTTTATTTATTATTATAATATATTAGGATATAAGCCAAGGTATCCTAATATATTTCTTTTTTGTCCTTTTTCCACTACATCTTATTTTGTCATCTAGTGGAATATGTGAGGATAAATATGTATTGTAATTTCTAATTTTAGATTATTCCTCCTTAAGAGGAATCTCACACTTGGCCTCACACACATATGAATGGTGGCATTCATAGACATGGGAGTTACATTCTAACTCCTCTCTCTCATCTCTATTTAAGAGATGACCCTCTTCTCTCATTTAACAATGAGGTTTCTTCCTCTTCTCAATTATTGTATGAGCATTGCTCTCTATCTCTCTCGCTCTTCCTTCTTAGGCTTTTCATGCCTCATTCATAATGTCACAAGGGGTTTTCTTTGCTTTCCTCTTTCCAAATATCTTGTCTCATGGTGTTGGAGCTTGAAGCTTTCTCTCTCTTATTTTATGGTAATATCTTTTCATGCATTTACTCACTTAGATTATTTCCTGGTGTTGCTTATTTACAGATTTCTTTTTCCATTTCTAACATGGTATCAAAGCAGTTTAATCTTTGTTTTGAGTGTTTGCATGAAGGTACAATTTGAAGGAGACACTTGAGAGAGATTTCAATCGTCTTAAGATGGAAGAAATTGAATTTTTTTTGGGTTTGGCTGGTTTACCGCCAAACTTGATTAACTTTTGTTTGCTCTAATTTGTGCAGGTTACTTCTTATTTTATATTAGTTTTATATTAGTTTTCATCTAACCCCCTTTGGCAGGCTTGCCACCAAAAGACTTTCCTATCTAGATATCTTTTTTACTATGATCCAATTACTTCCCAACTGCATATTGGATTCTGATGTGTTTGACAATGGGTGCGATATTTTTTGAAGGTTTTATTTTTCTGCCTGTGTTTTTAACATATAGATTTTTTTAAAGCATTTTCCTTATTCTCTTGATCGCTTAAGTCTGTCTTTGCTCTTCCTTTGTGGAGGCAATTTTTTAATGCATTAAATTACACAAAATTTGACTATGAAAGATTAGATGTAGATTTTCAATGGGTTGTGCCACAATGCTCTAATGTAGTCATGTTCTTTGGGATTGTAAGATCCTATATTATGATATTCACTTTGATTTCTTTTACTGTCTTGTACAAACATTTGAAGAGCAAAAGCCAAGAAGTAGTCTTTCATATATATAACCTGGAAATCCTGAACAGATTATTCAGGTATATGTAGAAATGTTTTTGGCTGTCATAGGAAATTGAAAATTTTCCATCCTGTCATTGAGAAGGGTATTGGAATGCACCCTCCATTGAAAATAGGCAGATGTAGATGCATGAATCTGTTCACGGATAGATATATCTTATTGTTTCTTACATCTTATCCTTATAGGTGTTTAGAATGGTTGTTTGTGAAGCATGATGACCATTCGATCTGGTTAAGACTTTGTCCAATTCTGTCGGCAGTTCTTTTTGTTTTAGGTATCTTGTGTTGGTGTCAGATCAACACGCTCGAATCTAAGCAACCACAGAATCTAAGATTAGTTTAACAGGAACATCAGTAGCTACCAGTTCCTTTGACATTTCTATGCCTGTATTGGCATGCCGGCCTTCAGTGCAAATAACACTAAAGTGCTTCCCATTTAATGTTGCCATCTTTAATAGTGCCAAAACAACTCTTGAAAAACCATGAATAAGGATAGTACTACCATCCTGTACAAAATCTTGCCCAAGCATCGCAATAGTCTTACGAGCCTTAAAGGAGATTTCACCAAATCTTTCACCCTGTTCTATCAGATGAGATTTGCCAGCAAAAAAGTCTTCATACTCCAAAGCATTTGTCCTAGTTACGTACTGCATGAAAAAGTCACACCCAGCAGACAGCGATATAGATGTCTCAGTAAAAAATTGATCAGACAGCGATACAGAGAGGGCGGCATCCCAAAGGCCCCCTGTTTGTAATGGCAAACTGTCAAAACCCCATCTCATATAACGTTTCCAAATCCCCCCTTTATTTAACCCATTGTTGCCTCAATCTAATCCATTCTTTTGGGAACCATAGCAATTCTTCCTGGCTGTTACAAAATGACAGGGCGCCTTGTCAGCCCTAGTTTCGTGTGAGGTTTCAAATTATCTAATTACCAAGTTTGTAGAGGGATTTGGAACTCTCTTGGTGGATTTTTCCTTAAGCTCAATTTAAAAGGCACTAAAATTTAAAATCCATCTTTCTTCCGATCTTGTCTATTACTCTGACTTTTGAAGGTGCTCTGCAATGGTGTCCGGGGCCAACAATGTTGCAAAATGAACAAAATTGTATGATAGAAAGTTTCCTTATGAGAAGAGAAAAATGACAGAGCCGTCATCATCTAGCGCTGTGGCTCTACAAGCAATGGATATTGTGATCAACATGATGCGCAGGATCGAGTCCCCGCAAGATCTGCTCTCTGCCTCTGTCGTCTGCAAAACTTGGTGAACAGTAGCAGAGGATTCCTCGCAGTTGCATTCGTGGGTTCTTGACGACACACTGTCAAGCTCAGCCGTGGGCGTCAAGGTCTCAGTCACTTCCCTGCTTCCAAAAATGCCTCCGCCCTGTCACTGGATCAACCCTGCCATGGACTCTCCTTTTGCATCATTCAAGACGCCCAAAAGTATCATGCGTCTTAAAACACATCACAGATGTGCAGTAGTCTCAGTGTATGTAGTCGTGGACATTTTTTTGTGATGATTTGTAGGCATTCATCAGTAAGCCTAGAGGAGCAAATATCAATGTCACCCAAGAATCTTCCTATTACCAATTTATGGCAGATGATGCGCTTCAAACTGGCAACCTGCGCTGTGGACTGCTGCAGGGGCAACGACGTTTTTGGCGACGGGCCTCCATCGTCACCGACACCAACTCTTACAGACTCCCCGTCATCTTGACAACCCATGCCGCTCTTCGAAAACAGGACAAAATAAACTCATCTATGATGAAGATTGGCATTATGGGATCTGGGAAATTTGGGCAATTTCTGGCCAAGAGAATGAGAAGGCAAGGCCATTCGCTTATTGCTACTTCGTGCTCGAACTACTCTGATGTTTTCCAAGATCTAGGAGTCACATTCTTTAGGGATCCTCAAGAGTTCTTCAAAGAGCGTCAGCCTCCAGACTGTAAGATCGACGAAGAACTTCAGGTGCAACATAGTACGCACTACCCACTATGTCATTTAGTCTTTCATCTGGTCTGATAAAGTTTGAAAGTCCAAAATCCCCCCTTCCTCGTCTATAGAACCAATCTTGATTTGTTGAAATATTTGACGGACAACTTATGCCAGTTACGCTTCAAATCAGCCAAAACACCAGCTTTGCATGAACTGCAATCATAGCATAACTATTCTTGGTCATTGCTCCATTGAGCACAGTCAGGATCTATGTATAACACTATCCCACTCCAGACCGTTGCATTTACATAGCTGTATCCACAAGAAATTGGTGGTTTGCAACAGCCCGCCTGAATGGGATTCCAATGTTGCTGATAAAACCCGGTAGCGCAGTAGAAATTTGGATTGCATTTTATTGTTTAGTCTTTAGTCTTGCAGGCCCCAACATTGGGCCAAGCCTTGAAAAGATTATTATTTCCATTTTATATCGAATATCGGGCTGGCTACATGAATGTACGGTTGCCCAAACAAGGGAGAAGGACTACGTAGAACCAGGGCCTGCACCACTGTTCGAGCCAGGGGAGTTCAAGTCATGGTCTTTCTGGAGGGCAGGAATTGCAGAGTTTGTGGCAACCTTCCTCTTCCTCTTCTTCGATATTATTTTAGTAATATTTTCTTGTCTTTGCATGCAAGATTCTTTTTCCTTTTTGAGCTCTGATAGAGGCATCTTTTGCTTTTATCATTGCCTTTTGTCAACCTATTTTTGGCATGAAATCATTTATTGTTAGACAAGTGTAATATTCTATTTTAAATCTCTCTTACTCATTACAAGCTTTTATTCAAACTTTTTTTATAAAAATTTTTTTAACTCTTTTTAGTATATTCTTATCTGCCAGATCTGACCTCTATCATTAATTACTAAATTTTAGTTATATCTTTCTTAATGTTTTATTTCAAAAAAATTCTTTTTGAATCACTTCCAATCTTGAAGGCATAGTATGAGAAAAATGGGGAGATCTTTTCTTGCCCCATGACTTTATGTTCTTATTACTATGAGGTTATATTTTTGAACCAAGGTAAATATTGTGACTTTCCAAAATATTAAGTATGGAAAGGTGATTATTTCTTTAACCAATCTATTTTCTTATATTTATTTGAGTATATATGGGAGCCCACATATATGCCTAGATAAATATATAACTTATGACTATAATATTTCAAAAATTAATATATACCTTTGCAAAATGAATTAAATACTCATGTTTACCCTCAATGGAGTTTTATACCTGATATCTATATTTAGTTGATCTTCCTTAAATCATTTTACTTGATTGGATTATGAGTAATCTTACACATTTTCTTTCATTTTGATATTTTGATGTGCCCATAGCTGCACTTTTATGCTTTTATAGCATCATTCTATGCCCATGTTGGCACTTTATGGTGTTATACCATTGATATACATGATTTATATGATATTTTGAGTTGCATAGGGAGCCAATTTTTTCAAGGATAACTATGTAGGTCCCCTCAGTATAACTGATACATAGTTTCCTTATCTGGCCCATGGAGTATTCCTCCACCTTATATTGGTATGCACTCATTTTATATGGAGTTTCCCTCCATTTGATCCTATCTGTTCCATTTTGATAGGATAATATTTTTATGGAGTTTCCCTCCATGTTGTTCCATTTTTGTTCCTCCATGAAGAGGATGTTATTATTGGAGTTTTCCCCTCCAAATTCAGATGATTTGATCCAATTTGAAGGCAATATGTTGTTACAGCCTCATAATCCATTCTTTTGATTATCCTACCAAAAATCATTATAATTCTACTGTGATCAGCATGTCACTCCTTTATGTTATTTTCATATATTAATGTGATAATGATCTGCATACTTTATTGCTTAGATCATGAGTCATGCATGTTATGGATTGATCACCCATTAACTTGCAGTGGGATGATTCATTAAGTGGACTGTCTATATCCACATGATTGATGCAATGTTGATGCACGTATCATTAGTTGGCCTTGTCTATGGTCATTTGTGCATTAGTATAATATTCTTTTCATGAGAGCATTGATCAAGCTTTTTACTCAATTTGTCCTTGTTGACAATTTTTTGAGCATATAATTTATCTTGATATCAGGTTATCTCCATTGTTTTGTGGTAACATGTTTTACTCATTGTTTCTCTATGAGAGTTTTATTATCCTTAGTCAAAAGGATTTCGAATTTGCATATATGATGGCATTCTACTTGTGGATATTTGTCTTGTTGTTCTATTTTTTTCAGGTCATCCATCCAGGCACATACGAGACAATAGTATTTGGTGTACATTCAGATGAACTTTCCACTTCTCTCTTGGCTCTACAAAGATCTTCATACACTCACAAGAGACCTTTTGCATAATTGTCAAACATCAAGTTGCTGCTATTGTAAAAATTTGAGTTTAATACCCTTTAATGTAATTACCCCAAGTAAAGATTAAAGGGGGGTGTTAGAAGTTGTAATCTTTCCTTGGTGTATTTATAAACCAAGGTTAGACCTCCTTTATTTATTATTATAATATATTAGGATATAAGCCAAGGTATCCTAATATATTTCTTTTTTGTCCTTTTTCCACTACATCTTATTTTGTCATCTAGTGGAATATGTGAGGATAAATATGTATTGTAATTTCTAATTTTAGATTATTCCTCCTTAAGAGGAATCTCACACTTGGCCTCACACACATATGAATGGTGGCATTCATAGACATGGGAGTTACATTCTAACTCCTCTCTCTCATCTCTATTTAAGAGATGACCCTCTTCTCTCATTTAACAATGAGGTTTCTTCCTCTTCTCAATTATTGTATGAGCATTGCTCTCTATCTCTCTCTCTCTTCCTTCTTAGGCTTTTCATGCCTCATTCATAATGTCACAAGGGGTTTTCTTTGCTTTCCCCTTTCCAAATATCTTGTCTCATGGTGTTGGAGCTTGAAGCTTTCTCTTTCCTATTTTATGGTAATATCTTTTCATGCATTTACTCACTTAGATTATTTCCTGGTGTTGCTTATTTACAGATTTCTTTTTCCATTTCTAACATCTTTTAACACCACAATCTTTACAAAATGTGTCAAAATCATTTGAGAAATTTTCACGACCATAATTAGTTCTCAAACACTTTATCTTCTTTCCAATCCATAGCTTAGCCATCGCTTTAAATTCTTTGAAATGAATCAAAATTTTATCTTTTCTCCTAAAGAAGTACACCCATATTCTTGTACTAAAATCATCAATGAAATAAACATAGTAAATTGATCTACCAATAGAAGGAATATCAACTAGACCAAATAAATTCAAATGGATTAGATCCAAAATACATGAGGACTTATGAGAACTTGAGTAAAACTAAATGTGGTTTTGTTTACCATAGATACAATGCTCAAAAAAATTAAACTCAAGATTGTAATCATTTAACCCATCAACAAGGTTTTTATTTTTCAAAATTAGAAGACCCTTCCCACCTATGTGGCTGAGTATTTGGTGCCATAACATGGTCTTTTCTACAGGAAACATTGATTCGGTAGATAGAGCACCCTTGGCTACCCAAAAACCATGACCATCTGTTCAACACGAAACTCTCTCCTTATCCAACAATGTAAGCTTTTCACAAAATTATCAGAAGTACTATTTCACTCAATCGTGCATGCATCAAGATGGTACAATTTATCCATTTTTATTCCTCTTGCTATTACCATAGCACCTCTCACCATTTTCACACCTTCTTTAGAAAACTAAAATGTAAAATGTATCTTCTAATTCTACCATAAAAAATAAAAATCATATGAATACATCCATGACCAACAATATCAATAACTGAGTTATCACCCAAATACACCTTATCGCCATCAAACTTTTAAAACTTACTAAACCAATTTCTTTTAGGAGTCATCTGTAAAGACACACATGAGTCTATCAACCATGCATTGTCACCTGCATTGGTGGCCAAAGCTGCAATAAAATCATCTCCATTTTCCTTCTTTGACTCAGAATCAAAATATTTTTTCTTCTTGTTCTTCTTCTCCTCCTCTTTATAATCCTTTCAGAAGTATCCAGGTTTTCCAAAATTCTAACAAAATTGATTGGACTTACCAAGAGAATTTGACCTTCCCTTATTCTTTGACTCAGAATGGCCATGTTGCTTTTCATTCATGCCTCTTTCTTTTGGTCTTCCTTGAAGACTCAAAAACTCTTTGTCATTTAGAGAGACCTTCCTTCTCATATCTTTAGAAAGTAGAGAACCAAAAACATCCTCCATCTTTAAGATAACTAAAGTGCTCTGTATGGCCATGATAAGGTTATTCCATGAGTTTGGCAACAAACATTACAATATTTGGCACCTTTCTTCTTCATCCATCGACACCCAAACTGGCATCAACTTAGTCACCAACATATTAAAATTTTCTAGATGCTCATAAATCCATCCAGCTTCTTTCATTCTCAAAGATTAATACTTCTTGAAGAAAATCTTATTCACAAGTCATTTTTCTTGATAGTTCTCACTTAGCTTCTTCTAAAGCTTCTTTGGAGTAGGTTCTTCTTAAAATTTATCAAAATTGAATATATAAGACACAATGTGATAAGGCCTTTAGCTTTTCTATCTTTCACATCATATTGTATGACTAAAGTCAGATCTGTGGACCTCTACTTGTTCTCATCAATCGCATCTCATAGATCCTGATCAATAAATAGATCTTCCATCTTCAACTTCCACATCTCAAATTTTTTGTTAGAAAACATCTCTACATCAATCCTCCACAATATCCTTGCCATCTTTGCAATCCTACAACATAGAAATGAAAACCTTTGTACAAGGTCCCACTCAAACCTTGATTAACTCAAAAAAGCCTATACCTAAAAAATAGAACTAAAACTGGCCAGGCTTTGATACCACTTGTAAGGAAGAAAAGGTACACATAATCACTTTGTACACTAATCTTGAGAGGCCGACTATGCAAATTCAACTAGCTAGTATAGAGATTTCAATGGACAAACAAACATGCATAAATAAAATGTGACAATTAGCACATAACATAATGATTACCGTGGGTAAACCCTTTTGAGAGAAAAACCCCACCCTCAAAAACTCACATAATGTATTACCAAATCAAGATGATTATAATTCAAGTTCTTACTGGCATCACCACAACTCAAATTCAACGAGACACCTTCTAGCATATAGTCTTGCAAACAGAACTCAATGATCAATCTCCTTCCCAAGCCCTCCTTATATTGTGATTTTACAACTTTGAAACCACTTGTGATTTTACAAAACCATGGGAAAAACAATCATGCCACATGTTACCCATTCTTTACATTTGTAACTCTAAGACAGGAAAACAACCAAATTAAAATAGTATTCCCATCTATAATATTGTCCCTTACTTTAAACCCTCATAGAAGTCATCTAATGAGTTGTTTATACTATAAAAATAGACCACCTATATTCTACTAGGGATAATACACATTTTTAACAACTCATAAACCTTTTTCCAACACATAAACATGTGGAAAACTACTACAAACAAATTATAGATTTTTTTGGGAAAAACTTGCAAGGTTGTGACATATGTTTCTCAACATCCTCTATCTCAATATTTTAACCAAATTTTTGGCAAAAAAGATACTAGCTAGGTTTTTAAATGTGACTGCCCACTTACTCTCTCTTATCTCTCACACAATTACAATCTTGGAAGAGACCTTTCTTTTTTATGAGAAAGCAAACAAAAATGGCTATGGTAAGTGATAGCAACAATATGAACAAATAACCAATGGTGAATAGAGATGTTAGTTCAACAAATTGAAGGAGTAACATTTTTTTTCTTGATTAACTAATTGTAATGCAATTACCTTTTTATATAGAGAATTTTACATCTTTTTAGAATCATACCATATCAACCTTAACCAATTCCACAAAAAACAAACTAGAAAATTTTCTTTAGTTATATGGTTGTCCTATCTGTTGTTGGTGTGAGAGATCATCTCAACAACATGTGAAGGTATAGAGAACATGGCATTGACTGAAATTTCAGCATAAGAAACTACATACATGGTTGGAAATCTTCCAACACTTTCATTGCACAATGAAAGTCTTATGTTCAACTAACTGGCTCCGATCTCCTAGAGATAGCCATGGAGGGGAAAATTCCCTTTGCTATAAGAAATTTGTCTTCCTTGAAGAATCTTGACCTGTCACTTAATAGAATTGAAAGTGAAATTCCAAGTGCCATATTGAATTTGTTGTCCTTGTAAAGTTTCATCTATCATTTATTAGAATTCAAGGTGAGATTCCAACCACTATAGCGAATATTTCATCCTTGGAGACTCTTGATTTGGCTTGTCAGAGTGTCATACAATAATCTCATTCAAGCTCAAATTTAGATACTCTCCATTCTTATCAAACATAATTGTGTCAAGCCATGCATATGTAGATATGCAAGTCTCCACATCAATATTAGAATTAATGTCCTGAATGGTATGACGTTTACCTTAATGTTAAAGAACTTTAAGGGCCCATTTGGTTGTTGGCATAGGAATTGAAAATTAGAATAGAAAATTGAAATGGGATTGGAAATTGGGAATGGGAATAGAAAAGGGCAATTCTAATAATGTTTGATTCACTTGGAATTTGATTGAGAATATGTTAATCCGTTGTTTGGTTGTACAAAAATGGAATAGGAATAAGGTTAAGTTTTGTATTTTAAAAAAATAATTATGTTCAATTATTTTATTTTAATTTATTATTTTTTTGTTAATTCTTTCAATAATGTTAAAAAGATTAATTTATTTTCTTTTTTATTTATTTTATTTTATTTTTCTAAACAAATACATATACTAAAAAAATGTTATTAAATATTTTTTATAAATAATTTTTTTTAAAAAAAAACTAGATTGGTGATAGGATGGCCTATTCTAATAATAGTTATTTTTTAACTTGGACATATGCTCATTTTAGCAATAAAATTGGAATATGTCTTCCTATTACCAATTCTGATTGAGCATACCAAACAACAAATATAAAACATATTATATTTTCCTCTTCCTATTTCACTAACTAGACCCTAAGTGTGAGACCAGAGTTTGACTGCATTATATTCATATGGAGTCCCAAAGTAATGTCCAAAAGAAAAAGAATAGGTGTGAAATTTGGATACAATTTCCCACCATTCATATATGTATTGGCAAAACTGTGAACTGCTAGCTATTATAAAATTATATAATTACAAAGTAAAATCGCATGACAAGGTGTACTTTTCTTTTAATTCATATCAAAGAGCATGGTAAAGAAAATTTGTGATGTCAATATGCCACATGATGTTTAGATTATAAGTAAACAAACAATGATAAGTATGTCAATCAATGGAACAATAATTGCATGACAAGGTGTACTTTTCTTTTAATTCATATCAAAGAGCATGGTAAAGAAAAAATAGTGAAGTATAGAAATTTTTGCAAGTTAGGGAAGAACCTAAAAAAATATTTTTGTAGAAAGATTTAAGATTAAAAAAAAAAAATAGTTACGAGCAACCTTGAGCAACACAAGCCATGTTAGCACTCAAATGTTGTTTGTGTGTGTTTTTTAAAATGATTGCAATAATGTCCAAGTTGTAAAAAAAGTTAAAATTATTGATGCAATGAGAATTTAAGGATTAGTTTTAAAATGCTTGGAAATAGTCCAACAATCAATACAAATGCACTGAAAA
The DNA here is from genome assembly GCA_028749045.1 of Cupressus sempervirens. NCBI lineage: Eukaryota > Viridiplantae > Streptophyta > Pinopsida > Cupressales > Cupressaceae > Cupressus > Cupressus sempervirens. The sequence goes on along the minus strand of CM053790.1, from coordinate 721,894,672 downwards.
TTTTAACATAAGTAAGAAAGATTAGACAAAAGAAACATATAAACAGTTCAAGAAGGATAAAAAAGTTCAGGATTTTGGGACTTCTTCCACATAGGTGGCCTTTATAAATGCTGAGAAAATAAAACATACCCACTACCTGCATGTTTGCATTAACCTACACAATATAAAGAATTAGACAAGGGAATGAAATATTGCAATTCTTAAAATATACCTAGAATGAAAGAGTTCAAAAAAATTTAGTTAAACTTTACCTTGAACATACCTAGGGTATATTAAATTCTTATAAGAACATGCATTCATTGAATATCAAACTAGTTTAATGAATAGTAGCATGTGATTATTCGCTTAAAACAAATTGTTCCTATCCTTGAGATTCCTTTTTCTTTTGTGCTTTGCTATCAAAATTTGTACTTGACCCAACATATTAGAAATATTTATGTATGCTCCCAAAATTGTTCTTGAACACATATTTAAATATCAAAGTTGCATCCATAGCCTAATTAAGCTGATAGGCTTCACTCCTTGGGAAACACTAGTCAGAATGTTTGGATTTATTGGCACTAAATACACTAAACACAAAAAAATGTCTCGTGAAAGTTTAGCCAGTTAACTTCATTAGTTGGAGCCATGCAGGAAAGCAACATGAGATTTGATCACTGGACTGATGGCACCATGGTCCACGACATGGACAAAAGTAGAATTGCTTACAATTATCACTTTAGTTTCATACTATCTGTAGTTTTGGATGAAGGCAACAATGACAATTCAATCTTCCAATAGACCAACAATAAATTTAATGGACATATATAAGCAAAAGTTATAGTCGATACATAAAGGTGGTGGAATTGCTTGTGCCCTAGATTATTTATTTATTTTTTCTTATCCCAGAAACATTGGAAATACTCCCTACCATTCTTTGGAAAGCGAGACTCCTTTTCTCGAAATATCATTATAACATCATAGTTTCCAATGCACTTCCCTCCTTATCTTGAGTTGTTCTTTGTGGAACTTTAGATTCTAGATATCATTGTCTAGTCTCTCGTAAGGAAGCGTCTATGTAGCAGACTAAATTATATTTTATCTAAATTTTTAAATTAATTTTAAATTAATTTTATCAAGCCTTTTAGTTTTTGATTTAATAAAAAAATCGTAATAATGATAATTGGATCGGCTAGTTAGCCATGGGCCTCTCGTCATGGATTAGTTCACAATGGATAATGTGAAAATGGAATAAAATGATCACTAAAATCTCAAAACACTTTATTTGCTTGGGTGCAACATACTAAACTTGCCAGATTCTTTACAGTTGGGCTTAACCAGCACACTCAAAGCCTTTCACTGACATTTCCACCATTAGCTACGTTGGTGTGGGCCCACTCAACTTTCCATTTCCATTTTAATTTTCATTTCTTGTTAATCTCTAGCCCTCCAACAGACCATCGCTATTATGGTTTAGTTTAAAATTCAATTTTGAATTGCTCCCGCCCAATCTATTAAAAGTACATCTGCCCCCACATTCCATTTGTTGTTAAGCTACACAAGGCCCCATTTGGTTGCTGGAAGATGAGGGCCAAAATCAAGTTATCACTGTTAAAACCAGGTTTTGCAAAAAAACTTGGGCATTTGGTTGGTTAAAATTATAACCTGGTTTTCAATTTCATCTTCCAATTTTGGTCAAAATTTGGAAGATGTTTCTTCTAAAAAAAAAGGTGGAATTCCAAATTAAAACTAGGTTTTGAATTTTATGACAGTTTTTTTAATAATATTGTGGGGTCCACGGTATATTCATCTTCCGTGTCAACCAAACAAACCATTGTATTTCCAAACCACAAAACCAGGTTTTCAAAAACCTAGTTATAAGATAACCTAGTTATGCGACAAATTCCTCTTCGCCAACCAAATGGGGCCCCAAAGGAAAAGTAGAGATTTGGGTGGAGACATCTTGGTACCCTTTGCACAACACTGTTGGTGATTTTTCCAAGTGAAGTTGACAGTGTTTCCTCGACATAATGTTTGAAACAAATTGATGCGAATTACATTGATTTTTAGATGTTTTATGAACTATATTTTTAAGGCAGAGATGGTATTGGAGTACGAGGGCATGAATGGTTGCTGTGTAGTAGAATAATAAGCCAACAGTTTAATCAGTTTGACTATGGTCATGACTGTATGAAGTAGATCAATATTTAATCTATTAGGATGAGAGAGCCCATCATCTTCAATGTTTCTCTGAGACACAAAGCTACCAAAATCTATCAAATGATGTTCTATATTTGTTGGGAGCTTTAATATATATTTTTCTTATAGATATTATTTCAGAAATTTTTTATTGATGTAAAAGATAATATCATGTTGAAGTTTCATGTCCTTTCATATCATTTTTCTCATCTTTTCAAAAACTTGTCAGAGTAGTAGCTATGATTTTTTTGTTTAAAGAAATGATTGGCTCCCAAATTCTACAAGATTGTTTCCTTACAATTAGGAATCCATCGATCATTGTATTGCTGATGATTTTTACAAGCAGAAACAATGTGTACTAATTATTTCAGTTTTGACTACATACAAAATATTTTTATAGAAGTGTTCTTGACAGTGTATTATGAGGGTTTTATAGACAGTATCTACCATTTGATCATTCTTTCTTCTTTGCTTATTTTTCTCATTTTCGACTCTTCATTTTCTAGGCATCTTTGTAATTGGAGAGTTAAAATATTTGTATAAATTATGATGAGTGAAAATGCAGTATTCTACAATAACAAAAAATAGAAGATATTGTTCTATAGCATAGTGTGTGTATGTATTGATTGCCTATTTCTTCTTTCAAAGTTTGATGTTATTTCATCTGTTCTTTCAAGTCACTAAAATGAGTTGAAACAGCTTTGTTTGTAACACATTCAAATGGAATAACAAAATATTCTTCCGGCCTGTACAAAATTATAAGAATGATAGAAATGTGTTTACATTATAATTTCCCTCTCTTCATTTTCTTCATTTCAAGAGTTTTTCTCATTTCATTGTAAGGGACCAAAAAATAAAATAAAAGTTAAACTATAGAAATTTTGTTTAGCTTTATGGTGGCTTTACTTTTGTTTCAATCTCAATTTTAATCATTAAACCTATTTATAAAAAAATTCATACTTCCCTCCATTATCACATAATATACTAGGTGAATTGATAAGCTATCATTAAATAAAAAACACTGTTAACTTTTTATAATATAATAATAATAATGACATATTTGTAAGTATTTTATAATTGAAGTGGTAAATTTTAATTAGATAAGATTGTTTGTATTTTATTTTAGATTTATCTTCAATGTACATATTTTAGTTATAAATTTTTGTAAAAATACATGATTATATTACATAATTAGTTCATAACTTGATTCTTGTTTATCTTTGCTTCATTTATTTTACTAATAATTTATACATGCTCTACTTTAAAATTTATAATTATGTAAAATATCTCAAAGATTTCTTGCTTGAGAACAAAATTTTTATATTGTGAACATAAGTAATTGATAGATATTAAAATTAACTAAACACAAAACAAGTTTATAAGTAGGAGATAATTTCCATAGCAAGTCAAATTGTGATATTGCTATAAGGATTTAACTGTGTGATTTTGAGTCAAACTCATTGACCCATGTTTCATGAGTAGTGATTCAACATGAATCCATCCCTCATGAGAATAAATGGAACACTTAGCACTCATTGGATCTAGGTGATGCTCACAAGGGTGAAGCATCGAGAATTCTCGGGAGGTCACCCATCCCAGTACTACTCCAGCCTGAGCGTGCTTAACTATGGAGTTACCTCCATGGTTAAACCCAAATCTTACAACCCCATTTGCAAAACCTTCACCAAGTGTCATGCCTTATGAACCATTCATTACAAAGTCCCTTAAACTCATCAATTGATAAGTAGGAGATTATTTCCATAGCAAGTCAAATTGTGATATTGCTATCAAGATTTAACTATTTAATTTTGAGTCAAACTCATTGACCCATGTTTCATGAGTAGTGATTCAACATTAATCCATCTCTCATGAGAATAAATGGAACACTTAGCACTCATTGGATCTAGGTGATGCTCACACGGGTGAAGCACTAGGACTTCTTTGGAGGTCACAAGTTGTAACTTTTAGATTTGTCCTTAAAAATATATCATGTGGATAAAAAACAATGTATGGTAGCATGGAGCAAGAAATTGGGCATGAGGGAAAGATAAAATTAAATAGGGGAATTCATAAGAGGATGGGGATCATAATGGGTGTTTTTGTTCAATTCCTTCTTCCTTTAGTTTTTAGCATGTGTTGATTTCTTCCAACATAGTGTGTAGCTCTTTGTGTATTTTGTTCACTTATGTATTCTTTATTCATTTGTGATATTGGTTATATTTGCATGTAATTGTCATTTTGATCTATCTAATCCTAACATTGTGATTATTAATTTTGTCAACTATTATTGTGAGCTTGGTAAAATCTTATCAAACTTCTATGAACTCTAGGTAAGATTTCATGAGATGTAATGCCATTTGGTGTTCATGGCATCTTGTTATAGCCTATTTCTTAGATCATACTTCTATTTTTGATAATGGACTTTCATGGTTTTCTCCTTTTACTAGTTTTGGACAACAATAGTTGTTATTTTAGTTGTGTTTTCTTTTCGTGGAATGCCTTGGTATTTTTTTGAGGCTAAAATTACTAGTACTTGTATTGGTATCCCTTTTGACCTATTATTTTAGAGCTTTTGTGTTAATGCAACTCATGCTTTTATGGTAATTAGAGGTACAGTAGGTTGTACTACTGTCATTTTTCCTATGAACTATTTTTCTATATTTTTTTGCTATTCAATATGATTGTGATGCTCCATACCTTGGAGGGCCTCAAGAAATGTTTTGTTCAACCAATGTTGCTTCGCATGTCTCTTGCCACACACCAAACACCCAAAGGCCCTCAACTTAGTGTAGATTCACCATCAAAGATACCTTTTATTCATCTTCTATCCAACTTCTCTCATTTAATATTATCTCTTGCACCACCCTTTTGATTAACATTTGAAATCCCATTATTCGGTGATATTTTTTATCTATTACTTAAGTTGTGTGTGTGTGTGCGCATGTGCGTGTGTGTTTATATATATATAGTTTTTCAAGCTACAAAATCAATATTCCCAAGGCCTATAGATTAAAAATGACAAGATGTTAAGGGTTGAATATTTTAGTTTGACATGGTTGGGGAAATGAGTGCATTGGCATCATAATTAACTCTAGTACACTTGTGCTGCCATTTTATGAACTATAATATCATATCAAAGATACAACTATTAACCATTTATCCCCACATTAAAAACTTGTTCTTTATTTCTAGTTATTTTTATTTTTATTTCATGTATTTGTTACCCCTTTGTATCAAATTATTTTTTAGCATTTATTTCATGTTAGAAGACTACCACTTTATGCTTAAATAAATTTTTTTTAAATCAAAATATTTATTAATGAGTATAAGAATAATTTCTAAAGCTGAAATATTTAATTTTCAAATTAAAACTTTTTTCCCCATTCTATTTCATATCATGAGTGGATCTTGCACATAGTTCGCCCATGCAAACGTTTTATCTAAAAACATATATTAAAAAATATTAAAAATACAGAGATCACAGATAATAAAAAATAATTCATAACTTATTTCTAAATAGAAATTATGTAATGGTTGCCCCTTAATGGTAGTTCTAGTAACAATTTCTAGAAGTCCCCAAGGATTTCTAACAGTCTTCAAGGGTGAGGATCTTATTAAATTCATATGTAATTATAATTTTCAAGTCCCCAATATTTATAATTATTCCCAATAAATTAGTCCATAATATATTTTATTGGCTATTAAACAAGGACCATTTACATTGAGGATCATAAAAGATAAATAAAATGCTATTATCTTAGCCAAAATCCATTAGTATTGACTTAGGAGTCAAAGAAAAATGAACTTTTGAAATTCTCCATAGAATGGCAAAAACACCTCAAGCTCCCACATAGGGGCACTATACTAGTGACCAAAGTTTCCAACTTTTAAAGTAATCCTAAGAATATTATGTTGATAATTTACTTTCTTGTATCAACACTTTATCTACCTCACTTAGCTATTTGGTGAGTTTTGTTAGGACCCAAATACCTTAAAGCCCTGAATATTCCATGCCAACATCCCCATTAGACCTTGACATAAATTTGTGCTCTTCCTAATCTAGTTATTTTCTTGAGCATGATGGTTGAAGGATCTTGTTTTGGCTTTTTGGGCTTGACGGTGAAGTCCAAAGGAGTTTGCACTCCCACTTTAATTACCTCCTTTATTCTCTTTCTCTTAAGAGGGTTTTCACTATCTTTTTTATGTGTAAAGGTAGAATCTATAACTTTTTTGATTGAGGTGCAAACTTTATCTAGAAATATTAACATATCCCAATCCTTAGTTATCTTGTAGGTAATGGGTCTTCATTCCCTTGAAGCACTTTAGTAACAAGTTCTATATTGTTTTCTAAAGAAACCATGACAAGTATGGCTTCAAACATATTCTCAAAGTTATCATCTCAAAATAATATTTGAAAAATTCTATTGACAACTGAAAAAATGGGTTTTAGAAGCCTTATACTTTTTGAGTTTGTGTTCAAGAGTGTTTCTATATTTCTAGATACATTTAATAATTTGGGTAGAAAAAAATTGAATCTAAAGAATACTTTAACCAAAATGCCCTCCAACCATCAAATGCCTTAGCATGCCCTAATGCTCATATGTTTAAAAATTCAAATATTAGGGCACGTGAAAACCCATTATAAAACTTTGGCTTATCCCTTGTTATCCTACGTCTTAGCTATTTCTATGTTATATCCTTTGGAGTTTTAAGTTGTGACCATGTGACTACCTTTCCCTCACCTAGTAACTGCAGTTTGTGGCTTAATCATTTGTAAATGTGTGAAGGTGTAATGATTGTCTTCTCATGGTTTTCATAATCTTGTAGGCATTTTTTATAATCACATACTTTTGGATGTGATGCTATGATCACATGACATCCACAGTGCAGGTTCCAACCTAGGGGACCCACTATTCTACACCGTCGGATCTGCCAACATCAATGATGGGTTTTTTTTCACATTTTCAAGATGCAAGATGTTTAAGTAATGTGGGCAAGCACCTCATTGCTAGGAGGAATGTGGGTCCTATTTCCTTTGTGGGCCGTAGACAAAGTAAAGATGTTAGGTAGGCTATCAGGTTGCGTTGGTGTACATTAAGGATTTCATTGGTTGAGATGCTAACATGGAGAATAAAGGTGGTTACATTTTTTTGGGCCATTAGATGTCAAAAAGATCGACGATTCTTACTTTTTCACATTTTGAAGATGTAGGAAGTTTAGACAATATAGGAAAGCGAGTTCTTGACACGTGGATTTCATGAGGTCATTCTTGTCAGAGCTACAAAAGGAGACTAGTTAGAACCATAGCCTAGACATGTCAGGACATGGTGGAAATATTATGTTGTTTCATTGCTTGAGGTGCTGACTATGCAAGAGGTGGGCCAATTTTCTATTCATTGTTAGATCAAACTTGATCAAAAATTGGTGCTTCCTTGCTTTATGAAGTTACAAGAAGGATAATCAATGTGGGGAAGTGGGCTTTGAACACGTGTCCAAGTGGGCCTAGTCTCTCATGTGTTCCTATTGTCATAGCATAGAAAGGAACCATTTTTGGAGAAGTCATCCATCAAATGAAAAGATAAAGAGTTCAACTGACAAGTTTTCCATCAACAAAAGTAGGAAAAGTAGTGTTCTTATCTTATGACAAGGTAGTTGTTCGTAAGATTGTAGGGGTAAAATATGAAACCATCGATGGCTTGAAAGAGGGTTAGTTGATCATGAACATAGGATTGTAAGGATGATTATTACTACTGTTGATGTTATGCTAGACTGTGATTGTAAGATTGTAAAGGTCAAGATAGTTGTGCCTGTAACATCGAAGGATCATAAAGTAAGGTTGCAATAGTGAGATTGTAAATGTTTAAATGGAGACATGTAACCATAAGATACACTGGTAATTGTGAGATTGTAAGGGCTATTCCTCAGTTTGAGATGACACAATAAAAGGTTTTTCATATGATCATGTGGTCATAGAATCGTGAGGTTGAGTGATTGTAGGTGCAGTTTAAGCAGAGTTCTAATGCTACGAGGAGTCAGTGATTATAAGATCATAGGTTTGACCTTTTGGGTTGCTAAAGCTACAAAAAGAAGATGTTGTTGTATGTTCATGTTATCATGAGATTGTAAGGCAATGGTGTGTTGTAAGATCATGAAGAGGTTTTAGGGAGAGCTCGATGTCATGATGAGTTGATGATCATAAGATTGTAGGAGGCTATAATGGTTTCCTTTGACCATGAGATATATTGATGATCGTAAGATCATAAACATCAACTTCTAGATTGAAGATAATATGAGGGTTTTTTACTTCATCAATGATTGTAAGATTGTAAGTGGGTAAATGTACAAACCTATGTCACCCTTTAATAAAGGAAAAGGCTAAAAAAAGTATAATAGTTCATCTTCAATGACATAAAAGTGGTAGTATTATTTAGAATTTGACAATGAAGTAAACTAATGAAATGTGTAGAAATGGATGAATTTTATGATTATAATTTTTAATAATTATTTGGAATAAGAATTGATATATTTTGCTAATTTTTAAGACAATTTTTCACTTGTTGAAAAACACTAAAAATTAGGGGTATAGTTCCCACCACAAAATAATATGGAAATAAACTCATTTCCCTTCAATCTTAGATTATGTTATAGATAACATATATAGCTAGAACAATCAAAAATAAAAATTGGCTTTAGAACTATATTTTATCTTTTATAATGACTCAAAATTAATTCATATGAAATTGATAGTTTTCATCTCCCACCACATTTTTCAAAAAAAATATTTTCTAAGCAAAAGAAAAATTATACAGCATTGAAGAGGACTCTCTCCTCTAGAACATCATGTGATTTTTAAATTTTTTTGATATGATTTAATATTTTTTCTTTTCTTTTCTCAAATTTAGATTTTTTTAATTACAATATATTATATCTAATTAAAACACTATAAACTCTATATGAAAATATTATTGACTTTGAACTCTATAAAATGATGTTTATATGTTATTAAAAAAAATCATAAAAAATAGTAAGATTTATTGAAACATCAATTTTTTGAAATAATTTTATTTCTTTAGTAATTGGATACAAGCTAGTATAAAACATGCATTTAATAGACATTTCCAATTGGAAAAGTGTGAGACCATATACAACTTAGCTAGAGTGAATTTGTCTAGATCATATTTCTGAATAAAATTTATTTTTAGATAGAAATACTAAAATTTAGTCATACTAATAAGTTAGCCTAAAAGGTTACATAGCTTTTTACTTTTACCCAAGTCCCAAAGTTAACCATAGTATAAGGGTTTTGCCCGTCTAAGTTGGAAAGTAAAAGGCCCTCGACCAATCAGATTGCAGAAAAGGTACAAATGGATGTTGAATATGATTAACGTGTTGATATTTATGACTTGGCATACTGATGGAAAAGAATAATAGTTCTTTAATGGAAAATTTGATCTAGTTGATCGATTACTAGTTATTCTCACTGCCTCCCATGCTTTTTTAATGCAAAAGGGACACTCCACCATCCCTGGCTTATCCATCTACCTAGTTAGATATTATGGTGCCATTTTTGTCTTCTCAAGGCTCTATTTTGGTGAAAGATTGGATTTTCTTGCATCTCAATTTGTTCCAAGATCAGATCTTCTTGATCCGAATGATTGTTCTCTGCAATATCAATGGTTGTAGTTGTGCTTTTCCTTAGGGTAGAAGCTATATGAGTTATGCTTGAACTCTAAAGGCAGATTTTGTAATCTTTCTTAGGGTTAGTTCTTCTCTATTTTCCTTGGCATGTTTTGGCATGCACATTGTAAATTCCCTTTGCCTCTAGACTATTCATGATGATCTACCTTATACTTTTTAGCCATTGATGCACTATGCTATTTGCCTCTCCTCATTGTTTTGTGGCTTTCTACAATTTTCATGATTGTATCTTTCGACCTATAAATTATAAATAGTGAATCTTTTCTTCCTTGAGTCATTTATTTGGTTATGTGATCTGCATGTGATTTTTGGATATTAAACAAGTCTGAATTTGTATATCTTTTGGTGTCATAACAATTCAAGTGCACATGTATGGACATAGATAAGATTGAACACCCTATTTTGGTGCATCACTCCTTAGATTAGATTGGGTAGATTTGATTTTTTGCACTGCTTCTCCCTTTTCCTCTCCAAGTGTAGTTAGGTGCACCTTGATAGTAAAGGAAGCCGGCCTTCTCTAGAGACTCAACCTCATAGTTCAAGTCCCATAGCTTGGAGGTTGTTTCTATGTTGCACAAGGCTACTTGATACACATTCCCTTAGGCAAGTGTGCAAGCTTTTGTGTCAAAAATACCTCCTAGATTTTCTTGAAGGTGATGAAATCGACTTATTATGAGTTTATCTTTGATTTTATTGAGTGGAATTACTTTTGGAGAAGTCTCATATTCACTTAACTTATGATCTTAAAAATAGAGAGGTAATATTAAAGCTTACAATTGTGTCAATATTGATGCTTTTAGTAAAGTTTTTGAAATTGATTAGTCATTAGCAATTAAAATGTTTAGACATGAACATTTCGAAAGAGGGATCCTAAATAAGTAGGAATGACATTAGGGATATCTTGTATTAGAAATACCAAATTTAATTGAATCACCAACAAATCCTAGTGAAAATCTACATTCCTTGTTAAAGGGTATGTTGCCAAGTTATGATCATCAAGATTGCTAACCATATTTTCTTTTGGAATGCCAATAAAATCTTCCTCCATAATCACATGTTTCTCTATATTCTAAGGTACAAAGATTGAATTTAACTCAATAAATACAGCATGGTTAGATTCTCATAAATTTATCCGAAACCAAATGATCACTTTTCGTCAAATGTACATAAATCCATTGAAGTTTTCCTTTATAAGATCCAATTGTCTTCTAAGAAAACATGAAGATAGATACGTAGAGGGATCTTAGTAAACTTTCATGTGTGCCTCTAAAGAGGTATTGTAAGGTGGACTCAACTTCCACAGGGTTTCCCCCTTGAGGGATAAAGTATAGGTTTTTCAATGGAAAAAGGTTGTACCCACACACCATTCTTAGATTGAATAACCAAATATTATGGAATTATTTTTTTGCACATCAAACATAACACATAGACGAGTAGAATAATGTGAGTTATTAAAAGAAATGAAGTCATGACACAAAAAATACCTATATAATTGCCTAATATCTCAATTAAATCTTGCTCATGATATTCTATGGGCAAAGAAGGAAGATGAAACCATAAAGGAAATGACCCAAGTTCATGTAAGTGGATATTAAATTTTGGTGACCATATTTTGGTATAAATCTCTACTCCCTCCATGAGCCAACTTTAACATTTGTGGCTTGCATCCCTATCATGATTAATTACCCTAAGGTAGCACTGACCATTATCAATATTGAACACCTAATAATCACATTTCTAGTGTGTGTTTAGACATGAAGAAACTAGTGACTAAGAAGGAATGAAGCTCTATAACTTACCTTTTAGTTCTTAACTGACAACTCTACAGTTTTCTCATGAAGGTCATCTTTGGAAAAATTTACCTTGACCACACCCTCTATATTTTCATTTCTGTCTGTGCTAGACATTCTAGGATTTCGAGCATAAATGGTGGCGAATCCCTCTTTGGAACCCATTTCTTGATATTCCCCTACTTGGTCATCTTATTGTTGAAATTTTCATGTTTGGAGCATTTGTATGCACTCTACTTAGATCTCTCTTACCTATTAGCCTAGAAGCCTTGAAGAATAAAATTCATTTATCTTAAGATAGGGCCTAATTTTGAAAATATATATTTGGATTGAAGGGAATTTGTGAGAGGTAGGCAAGTTGGATCCCTCAATAGAGTACCATTGAATGAATTTGAGGTTTCAAATTTTAATGTCCCTTAATAAATTTAGATCATGCATCAAGAAAACCTACATTTTTTCAAAACAAAAAAAAATTGTTTATTACAAGTCTCAACAAAAGACAAATCATTTTCTCTCTGTCACCCATTAAATAAAATTTACCAATACATAAAATTAATTAATTTTTTTTATATTACCTTCCTATTTTATATTTTTATAGATTAAATAAATAAATATTCTATAAATTTTTATCTAACAAAACCAATTGATAACATCATAAAATGCTTGATTTCATTAATAATAATTATATATAATAAATAATATCATATAAGTAGTAATTTCTTCATCTCGGCTATATATCCACTTCACATTGCATGACCAAACACCAGGAAAAATTTAAAAGCTTGTAAGGAAACAATCTTCTAGAATTTGGGAGCCAATCATTTTTTTAAACAAAGAAATCATATCTACTACTTTGGCAGGTTTTTCAAAAGATGAGAGAAATGATATGAAAGGACATGAAACTTCAACATGATATTATCTTTTACATCAATAAAAAAATTCTGAAATAATATTTATAAGGAAAATATATATTAAAGCTCCCAGCAAAGATAGAACATCATTTTATAGATTTTGGTAGGTTTGTGTCTCGGAGAAACATTGAGGATGATGGGCTCTCTCATCCGAACAGATTGAATATTGATCTACTTCATACATTCATGACCATAGTCAAACTGATTAAACTGTTGGATTATTATTCTGCTACAAGCGACCATTCATGCCCCCCGTACTCCAATACCATCTCTGCCTTAAAAATACAGTTCAAAACACAACTGAAAATCAATGTAATTCGCATCAATTCGTTTCAAACATTATGTCGAGCAAACACTCTCAACTTCACTTGCAAATATCACTAGCAGCGCTGTGCAAAGGTCGCCAAGATGTCTCCACCCAAATCTCTGCTTTTCCTTAGTGTAGCTTAACAACAATCGGAATGTGGGGGCAGAAGTACTTTTAATAGATTGGGCGGTAGAAATTCAAAATTGAATTTTAAACTTAACCGTGACAGCGACGGTTTTTTGGAGGGCTAGAGATTAACAAGCAATGGAAATCAAAATGGAAACAGAAAGTTGAGTGGGTTCACACCAACGCAGCTAACAGTGGAAATGTCAGTCAAAGGCTTTGAGTGTGCCGGTTAAGCCCAGCCGTGAAGTTGAATGAAGAACAATTGGTGTTTGTTGATCAATTTTGTTTGTGAAGTTCGCTGCCAAAACTGTAAAAGGAAACTTCAATTAAATGGGGACGACATTTGTAAACCGCTTCTTTCAGACAGGCATATATGAACTTGATTTACACGTACATGTTATCTATTTGAGTAATTATTTTTCTACTCTAGAAGATTCACTGCGTACATGTCAAATTCATTATTTACAATATGATAATTTTTATTTGATGTAGTAACGTTTATTTACATATTTTTTTTCGCAAAAAGAGGGGTAAAAATTTATTAAGATAGAAAGGAATACAACAAGGAGCTCGATCCTGAGCAACAAGATCATCAAATTCTTGCACCATCACAAAGGACAGTCACTCCCTATCCCTAATATTCCAACCCGGATCATGACTAGAAGCCCATTTGGCTAAACAATCAGCAGGTCTATTCCATTCTCGCGGAATATACTTGAACCTAATGAACTGAAAAGAGGAAGAGAAGAAAAGAATCTGCTTAACAACAGTGGCCAGCTGCCAACTAACATCCTCAAGCTCTTGCGAAGAAAGCATGTTCACCACCACCTGGGAATCAGACTCACAAATAATCTTACTCCATCCCCACAAGCAACACTGTTCCATAGCATATAAAATAGCCTGAGCTTCCATGAGATTGTTAGTATAATCACCCTTATGAATCGAGAAAAAAAATTTAACATTCCCAGAACTACAACGAGCCACTCCGCCAATACCAGCCAGACCAGGATTCCCACGAGAAGAACCATCAGTTTTAATTTTCAGAACTCCATAGGGAGGAGGAGTCCAGTGCCCATCCCGGTTAACCCGACCCTTCCTCTGATGGTGAAGCTGCCTGGACATAGAAGGAAACCTATGAGCTGCAACCCCATCCTGCAGATGAAAATTGAGGTGATTACAGATAGCAAGATCAACCAGATCCATACCCCCATCAAGCTCACACTTCACAAGAATAGTTTCCTGGAGAGAATGTGATATTTTCCACCAAAGATGCAAAACACCAAGCCGAACAACTTGGAATATGCGACGATTCCTCTCCAACCAGATATGCCAAAGCATGAAAGATGGGCCAGCAATCCAAGCAGCATGGAGAGAAGAAGACTTGGAGGGAGCACTACCCGAGCGAGCCTAGAACTCAGGCAAAGAGGAAGCATGTCGACAAGAGCAACCCCAAGCGCTCCACCAAAGGTGCCATATCTGAGTAGAATAGGAGCAATGGAAGAACAGATGGGAGACAGACTCCTCTCCATTACCACACAAAACACAATAAGAGGGGCCCTGAAATCCACGTTTACAAAGATTATCCCAGGTAAGACAACGGTTGTGAGCCACTAGCCACATGAAAAAATTGCACTTGGACCAAGAAACTTTATTCTAGACTTGCTTCCACCAAGGGACCTCAGCATCCCCAAATAATTGTCTAGTTATCTCCTGATACCCAGCAGAGACATGATATTTACCAGACAAGGTACCGCCCCAAGCCAATACATCTGGACCAAGCAAAGAGGAACCCTCTCTAGAGGCCAGAATTTGAGAAAGCTCCTGACGATCCATGTCTGTACCTCCAGGAGGCCAATCAGAGAATGCTTCCATCTATAACCAACAACAGGTCCCAATTGATAAGGAGTCTTGTAATGAGCCACTTTATCCCATCCAGCGGCAAGAAAAGAGTCACAAAGAGGCTGAAGATGAGGGTATATGGATAAAATGGAAGGAAATCCATCCCAAGCATCAGACCAAAACAAAGCCTGAGAACCTCCTTTACATATCCAGAATAGACCCCTCTTCACCAACATCGCACCTATCTTCAAAGTATGCCAAACCATTGAGCCACGACCTTCAAGAGGAAGTGCAGAAATAGAGCAAGGATCAGCACCATGAAAATATTTATGAGTGATAATACGAGCCCAAAGTTGATGTTGTCTAGAGCACCATCGCCAATAAAGTTTAGCAGCCAAAGCTTGTCTACTCAATAGAGCAGAACGAAGACCAAAACCACCCTCCTTTTTAGGCCTACAAACAGTTACCCAATTAACCAAGCTCCATTTAGTACTATGCAAATTACCACTCCAAAGGAATTGTCGAGAAAGAGCATCAAACTCCTTGAGAAAGTAAATAGGTGCAGCATGAACCATGCTTCTATAAGTAGGAAGAGCTTGGATAACAGCTTGAAGAAGAGTAACCTGGGCAGCAGTAGAAAGCCATTTATGAGTCCAATGATTTACCTTATCCTGAAGCTTGGTAATCAAATTTTTCCAAAAGAGACGTGGCTGCCTAGAAACAACAATAGGAATGCCAAGATAAGTCAAAGGAAGTGAACCTATCTGAAACCGTAGGATACCAACAATCCTGTGCTGAATAGAATCAGGAGTGTTAAAAAAGTAAATGAAAGATTTGTGCTCATTAACTTTCTGGCCTGAAGTTGCCAAATAAATGTCCAAAGCATGTCGAAAGGCTTCAGCTTCCTTGATCCTAGCAAGACCGGCAAGAGCAGAATCATCAACAAATTGAAGATGGGAAAGAGAAGGTAAGCCATTACCCCACCGCCAGCCTTGAATAGAATTCTGGGACACCTGATGCTTAATGAATCTGCCCAAGCCTTCAGCCATGATGATGAATAGATATGGGGAGAGAGGGTCACCCTGGCGGAGGCCTCTAGAAGCACCAAATAGTTGTGAAGGTTGACCATTAATAAGAATAGAAAAAGAGGCAGAAGTAACGCAACTCATAATCCAACTCACCCAGTCAGAGCTAAATCCAAAAGAAAGAAGAATACTCCTTAGGAAGCTCCATTTAACTCTATCGTAGGCCTTAGCCATATCCAGCTTAACAAACATAGCTCTCTCCCTTGAAGTAGCCATAGAGTGAATAGCCTCAGTAGCAATAACCACCCCATCCAAAATTTGTCTTCCAGTAACAAAACCACCTTGTTCTTCTGAGATAATAATGGGAAGCCACCTTTTCAGTCTCTCAGCAATCAGCTTAGTAATAACTTTGTAGACCACATTACATAAGGCAATTGGTCTAAAAAACTCCAATTGATTAGCACCCTCTCTCTTAGGAATAAGAGTCAAGAATGTAGAGTTCAAAGCTCGAAGCATCTGCTTGCTAGCATAGGATTCTTTAACCACCTCCAAAAAATCATGATTAATGATGTCCCAAAATTCCTGAAAGAATTCAACTGGAAAACCATCAAGACCAGGAGCCTTCCCCTTAGGCATGCCAAAGACCACCGCCTCCAGCTCTTCCAAAGAGATAGGACGCATGAGATAATCATTCATTTTCTGAGTGATAAGGGAAGGAATACAGGACAAAATAATATTTTCTTCATTATCAGTAGGAGGAGAGTCCTCAGAGAAGAGGGTAGAGAAGTACGAAATAGCCTCCTGGAACAAAGCTGGCAAGTAATTCAGTTGGATACCTTGAGAATTAACCAAAGAAGAGATAGTGCTCTGATTCCAGTGAGATTGCACTGTTTTATGGAAAAAGGCAGTGTTTCGATCACCTTCCTGGAGCCAATCAACTCGAGCCTTTTGCTTCCAAAAAATTTCCTCTCGAAGTTTCCATTCTTCTAGAGCTCTAGAAGCAAGGGATTCAGCCTGGCCAAGATCCTCCGAGAAACCTTGATCTCTAATCTCCCTTGTGATGACATCAAGATTTTCTTGAGCAAGCCTCTTCATAAAGTGAAGATTCCCACAGGATTCCCTATTCCATATCTTGAGCTGCCTTTTAACATATTGAAGCCTTTTAGAAAATGAGAACATTGCAGTACCATATGCAGGGGCACCATCTTTCCACCAACAAAAAACAAAATCATGAAGAGAGGAGTCACGAAGCCACATCAACTGGAACTTAAAAGGAGGATGCTTTGGAACATAAGCCCCTATAGCGGAAAATTTGATTGGCCAATGATCTAAACCCCTCCAATCAACGATTTCTGAAGAGATAGTAAGGGTGCCACTAAGCCAGAAGCAAGAAACAAGAAATCTATCTAGGCATTCTGAGATAGCAGCAACACTAGTCCTGCAATTATTCCAAGTATAGAGGCCATTAGAAGGCTTAACATCAGAGAGATGCAAAAGAGATATGTGTTGCCAAAGAAGAGCAGAAGAAGGCCCCAATCTAGCCAAACCACCATGCTTCTCTTCCAGACTTAAAACTGAGTTGAAGTCCCCTGCTAACACCCAAGGATGATAAGGATGACAATTTCTAACATATTGAATATGTTCCCAAAGTTCCTCCTTTCCCACAAGATCAACAGGTGTATACACATTAGTAACCATGATTACCTCTCCTGAGTCTAGAGAAGAAGCTACCATAGAGAGAGCTGAGCGAGAAGACATCCAGCCAAGAGGAGAAATTTTTTGAGGATCCCAAAATATAGCTAAACCACTAGCACTGCCTGTTGCCCCAACACACTGGCATTGGCCACGAGACCAAATACTAGAGGCATGTTGGACCATAGACTCCACAGAGAGCTTAGTCTCTTGGATACAAAAAACATCAGGACTATGATCAACCACCAATTTATGAATAGCCTTTTGTCTAGGGGTGCTATTCAACCCTCTTACATTCCATGAGAGAATAATCATCATTGGGTAGATTTGGGAAAATGAGAATCCAAAGGTTTCATTGAACCAGACTCAATCAATATATCTCCTGTGAGTTTAATCTTCTCTTGGTCTATTTTGCGCCCACTCCTTAGAGGGGGAGAAGAAGAAGCCCGCTTAAAGGATCGAGGCAGCAACCCCAAGGGGAGAGGAGATCCCTTGCCCTTACCTGATGGTAGCACATCCTTAACCAAGTCAACCAAAACAACATCATCATCTTCCAACACTGTAGGAGTCACCATAGCCGCTGTCACAGGAGCTACAGGAACCTCACAATTCTGATATACTACAACTTGAGATGCCCCACAAGCATCATTAGGAACAGATCTCTCATCTGGGCAAGCTGGATCAGAAGAGATAGGAGGAGGAATACCCTCCTCTAGAACCATACTATCCAGCACCTCAAAATGGTTAAAACCTGAATCAGATAATCTTTCTTTCAAAGGCCTCTTTTGACCATGTCCCTTAGCTTGAGGACGAACAGGGGTAAATCCATCCTTATCCTGCATTGGAGCCTTACCCTTACCTGTAGCATCTTGTGGATTCATCCCCTTGGTAGTATTAACCATTTGAGATTGTCCTTTCCTTGTAGTATCTGCCAAACCACCAGCATTTCCAGCTGTAGACCGATCCACTCCTTTGAAACTCGAGTTACGGGGGCACTGCCGCAGTAAATGACCATACTCATGACAAATCCGGCAACGAAAAGGGAGGGATTCATAATCTAACTGCTACACTCAAGAAGAATCCCCCAGACAAATTTCCAAAGAATCTGGTAATGGGTTATTCAAATTAATTTCAACACAAATTCTAGCAAAAGAAATAACCTTTTTATCGAGGGTTTGATGTGCGATCGCAGCTGGCTTCCCCAACAAAGTAGTAATTTGTCGAAGGATGTCTTCACGCCAAAATTCCAAGGGAAGACGAGGCAAGCGAACCCAAACTGGCACTGTTGAAGGGAGATCCTTAGCAGAATTAAAACCTGAATGCCAAGGTTTGACAAATAACCCCACATTGTTGTAGAAATAAGGGCCTCCTTCAAAAACACGATCACGATCAGACATGCAAGAGAATACAACAAAAAAATAACTATTCCCTGCCAACATAATCTCCATATCGCCTTCCACCTGCCAAGAGCGGCGGATCCATGCCTCAAGAGCGGATAGGGAAATCCGGATTCCAAGAAATTTGCATATCAAAGCATGCTTGGTCCAATAATCAATGTCCTCCATTACAACCATTGGAGGAATAACCAGAACAGGGTGATCATGGCTACGTGGAAGACAACCATTAACTTTTTTCAGCTTGGAGCTCTCCCCTGAATAAAACGATTCAGATCGCATTGCATGCATAGTTGGAGAAGAACCATCTGTTCTCACCAACGGAGAAGAAATCCCATGCCCTGCCATGCAAACAATAAAACCCCCAATCCAAAATTGAATGCAGAAGATCTCCAAAAACACCGACGCAAATTATGTCCAGTAGCTAACAATCCAAACAGAACAGAAAAATAGTAAAGATCAAACACCAAGAACAGGCTAGGGGAAAAACCCTAGCCCAGCCGGCAGCCAATGCTTCTCAGAGACTCCATCCATCATCAACACCAAAAGGGTTTGTGGTAAACCTAGTGTGACTCAAACTGGAGTTGATGCGTAGCACCGGGATCATTAGCCTAACACTATGCCTCACGACTCGCCTTCACACCAACTCGGCCTACTCACTCATATTAAATAACATTATAAAATATATAAATCTATAGAATTTTAGGACTTTTCCAACTAAAAATATTAGAAATACATTAATTAAATAATGCTACATCTTGGAGATCGCCTCGAAATTTAAAAACTCTACAATATTTAAATAAGTTGTTTTAGAAGATTTTGGGTGGGAAAAGTAATACTTTTGAACATTAATCAAAGTTAGAAACGTGGCATGTTGTGGGTGGTGTGTAGTTTAGTCAGCCTAGTGAGGTCGAGGAGGGAATTTCTTATTTTTATGAGCCTGATAGAATGTTGAAGAGTACATGGGCTGCTACTAGGGTTAGATAGTTCCTTTGGCCACTAACGATCAGCCTGGGCATTGCATATGGACTTGGAAGTTAGTTCTTTAAATATTTTATTTTATCTGTTTATCAAATGTCAGCCAAGCTATAGGGCAAAGGCATAACTATCTGACTGTCTCATCCATAGAATCTAAGTAAAGTCTTTCTGCTCCAGAAAGTCAAGAGACAATGAAGGTGCAGGCTCAAAGGAATAGATAGATGACTAAATTCCACTCCAAAATAGAGGACTAAATTCCACTACAAAATGTTGCCATCCTGTGTAATCAAAGAAGAAGCTATAAAAATTGGAAATCACAAAATGAATAGTTTTTATATCAACTATTGTCCATTACATCTAAAAACTTTGTAAAACACCATGTATGAAAAAACTATGTTATATAAGATAATGAACCATTGTATCAATGTTATGATTAACAATTAGCTACTCTAAGTGCACCAAGATACATAATGTACTCTTGCTAAAAGCATGTCATTGCCAACAAAAAGTGCAATAATTGGACCACTAGGGCAATTTAAGAGGCCAAAATATTCCAAGTTTGTAGCCACAGCCACATTTTTTCTGGGTGTAATGAATGCTACATGAATAAATATTGAATTTTCCTAATAAATTGAATGCAATGAATCCAAAGCAAAGGTTAAATTGTTTGACTTTAATTACCTTAACTGAATTTGGAATGACAATGAAAAGCCAAGGACCTTCGCTAAGTAGGCATCCAACCTCAATGCCCAGCTTGATTACACTGCTACACCGTGATACACAAGGGAAGCACATAGTATTAAAATGTTTGAAAATACAAATTCTGTAATATTTACCCTCTAAATGATATGAACATATAGTAGATAATTTCTAGTAGGCCATGGTCTATGATCATAATAGAGCAATTTTGATGATGATGATGTTGTATCAAGCGCTGTTGAGCATGCCCCTTGTGTTAAAGTAGCAGTCACATTCATGTGAGCAACAAGATGCAAGATCCAGGTTATTTTGATAGAATATACCTCAGTGATATCTCAAACACTATAAAATTGATTAGAAGCTTGCAGGTAGACCCGATTGATTGGGGATTAAGGTGTCTTCAATGCATCAATGAGATTATATTTATGAATTAGATAGAACAAATTAATATAACTATTATGTTAATCTTTTAGTATTGTTCTATATTTGAATTGGATAAAATTTGATGGAATTATTATAATTACATTTTGTTTTCTTAATCTGACTTCATATATTATCTTGATTTGATTTATATTTCCTTTTTTTTTCCCCTAAATTGGCCACAATTTCATAAATAGCATATTGATGGATTGAGTTTAATTTATTGCAAAAAGTCTTGTAGTTAGGAAATATTATTTAGTGTTTTGATTTTTGTAATGAGCTAGAGTTTCAATCTATGGTAGAGAATGATTTGAACAAACAAAAAAGTAAGAATATAAGAGTCTTCACCTCTCCGAACATTTTTATTGAGAAGTTTTTTCCTTTGTATTAATCCTTTGAAAATTCCATCCATTTATTTTTCAACAAATATATTATTATAATTTTAATATTTTAAAATTGTTTGAAAAATATATTTAATTTTAATAATCTACTCAATTTCAAAAATGATGTGTGTGTGACATTAGTAAGAATTTATTTGTTATTATTTATTTATTTAATGAGTGATAATAATTTACACATATAACATAATATCACTTATTTTTTAAAGATAAACATGTTTGCAATATGGTGAATGGAAGATACTTATACCATATTCTACTTCCTTTCACAAAAAATCCCTATTCATGTGGTCTTTTAATTTATTTATAATTTATATGAAATTTATTTTATTTTATTTTAAAAAAATGGAAGTTCCATTTATAACAATTTTTTAGACTCTCCAAACTCCCATCATTATGTCCAAGATAATTTTAAAATAAAGTAATAAAAAATGTACATAATGAGTTACTTTGACATGGGCTACCATATTTTCTCATATACTTTAGAGGAAAAATAACCATGTCAAGTAGATACATTTAAATTTTCCCAATATGAATACATGTGTTTTTTATTTGAAAACTATTTGATATAATTACTTTTAATGCAATTTATTATTATAGTTTTAAAAACTTGAATGTTGATATTAATTCTTTAGAATATTAATGGTGTGTAATTCAATAAAATTTTCTACAATACTAAACCATCACACTATCTCCAATATAATTTTTAAGAAACAAATAAGAAACCTATTATATATTTATAATCAATGTTTAAAAAATATTTAAATAGAAATAAATTTTAATAATTGAAAAGATTCTTTTAGTAATAAATGTAATTAGAAAATTTAGTTTTCTCAAAATTTATTGAAGAAATATGTTGATTCATGAGTGGGAGGAGGGAGAGAGAAAAAAAAAAGGGAAGAGGACATGGGAGAAAAGAAAATAGAATTATAAAGATGTATAAGGTATTTAAATGTGCAGTTAATAACAAACTTTATAATTAATTACTTGATTGATTTATAATTTAAATAAATTAAACTTGATACATTGTTCGCATCCCAATAATGAGTTGATGAACAAATTGAAAAAATACAATATTAATATAATATGAAACTTTAGAATATTAAAATTAAAAATATTAAAAGATAAGATATAAAAGGAGTTTATTAATAATCAATATAAGTGGTTTAAATACTATACTAATATTAGTCATCCTTTGTTGTTCTCATATGATCATGCCCATATAGTCTTTGATCTTCTCTAACAATCAAAAGATACTATGAAGAGTTTGTCTAATGATGTGGGTCCATGCTCCAATACAAAGGAGGAGAAAGGAATAAGATTGAATGAAGGCTTGGTTAGTAGTAATGGATTGTAGGCACAAATGGAGAATTTGAAAAATGTTTTTTATAGGCATGCATGTGAGCTTTGAAATCACTTTACTTATTGTTCACAAGTTCAACTCATTTCCAAAAGTCGCTTGATGGGGAGCTTTTATTTGAATCCTTGCAATGTTTGCGCCCAAGAACACAACTTTTATAGAAACAAAAATGGTGCCTATGAGTTTGAAACATGTTTTATATAAGCATGCATGTGAGCTTTGACATCACTTTACTTATCTTTCATAGGTTCAACTCTTTCCCAAAAGTTGCTTGATGGAGAGCTTTTATTTGAATCATGATTGTTTGGGCCCAAGAACACAACTTTTATGGAAAAAATAGTGTCTATCTGTAAAAAAAATTAATGAAAATTCTCACCTCAAAAGCAACAAGATAATATGATATGTGGATACGTTGGAGTTCACTTGGTTGAATATTTTTAAATAAACCTAATAGTTGTAGAGGTCAACGGCCAATTGAAAGGACAATCATTACATAAATCTATAAGCTTAATCCTTGCACCCTTCAAAAGTACAAGTGCTAGTTAGTAATATCATTGGTACATATGTCAAAATGACGTCAATGTGCTGAGAATGGATGTCCATCACGATAAGCAAATCGTTGCAGAGCCTAACTCAGAATGATCTTATTGTTCGTATGTCCAAAACGTATGCCTACCATGTATACCTAGATACCTGCACACATAAACCATCTGCATAAAAAATTATTAACGGCCTATTTGTAACAAAGTTCTAAAAACAAGTTGAGCATACATGTAACAACTTTATATAAACTAAAATGAAAAAGAAATCAGCCGCAAGCAATTTCACCAACACATAAATTATAACACAAAAGGATTGAGCCATCACAAATTTATAGGTTTTGTTACATCTACTTCATACATACTAAAAGTGCCGAAAGGCATTTTTTTTTAGCGAATATACGTTATAACAGAATTGCCAAAGAAGAAAATATTCGGCATCACCTGAAGTCTAAATCTTTTCTGTTCCACGGGATCGATAGGCCACTACCGAATATGTATAAAATAAGGGTCGAGAATTCCCTCTGGCTCTTTCGTTTTTGTACTCTTTGAGGTATCAGGAGTTCCAAAGACAATCCAAAACCTTAGTCTTGGCTGCTACAGCTGATGAGACAGTATATCCGTCTGGGCTCTAAAGTACAAAATACAGTGACGGTTGACATTAACTGAATATTCAATCAAGGACGCTATGCAAATACCACCAACGTTCGGTATGCATATATACCTGTGCCAGATGAAGGACCCTGGAAGTATTATCACTGAGATCTGCAATCTTTGCCATAGATGGGTATTTCTATAAGATCAAATGGTTCTCGATATGCCCATGTCCGCTCAAGATATCTCGCTCATGTTTATTCCACAACAATGCACAAACTGAAGAGTTGGTGACAATGCTCTTTAGGCATGCTCCACTAACACTATTTCAGAACTTAACTGTTTGGTCTATAAGACCTCCACCAGATGCCAAAATATTGTGCTGGAAAGGGCACCATGCCAGGGCCGTAAGAGCATCATAATGTTCCTCCGTCCTGTGAAGATACTATTTTCTCACATTGGAGGATGACATGCTCTTCTCCCAGAGATGAAGCAAATTGTCACTACCCCCACTCGCAAGTAGCTGACCAGAGAAGGACCATTTCAATCCACCCACTTCCTGCTCATGGCCTCTGTATGTCTTAACATTTGAGCTACGGATACAGACATCATGGAGTATTATTTTACCGTCCTCACCACCAATTGCAAGCATACTGTCATTCCAAGAAAGGGAGCCTATACATCCAGCATGACCTTTCAAGGATCTCACCTGCATTCAATGCGATAGGACTACAAGGTAATAATGGTTGCATTAATTTGAAGGGGGGAAACAGATTTAAGACATCAAACACTTCATAATGTCTACCTGCCGATTAGATGTCAATTCAATGGCGATATGTTTTTCATTTGGTGCCCAATTAACACTGCTTATTGGACCAACATCGTTATCTACAGTCAAAAGCTCAGAACAATTGCTCCTATTTGCATCCCATAAGTAGACTGCATTGCCGAGAGCTATCGATAAAATGTTGCTTTCCCTCCAATCTAATACATTCAAATGATTATCATCAAGAAAATCTGGAGCGTCCAATGTTCTATCTGAATGCTGCACGCACCCATGTAAGATATTAAAAAAATTGCAAATAAGAAAAAGAATCAAAAATCCAATTGCAAATAAGATAAAGAACAACAATTCTTTTAATATTATCAGATTTCTACAATCTATTTATAATGCATGTTGGTTACATACTCAAATTTAAAAGCAAACTTGCACTACAATACTTATTAAACCAGTTAGTTGGAGATCTGAATCCTTACAACAGTGTATAAATATTAATGTTGATGAATCCATAGCAAACTGTAAAAACTATTATCAAAATAAAGAACTTGTCCAATCCTTAGATTGCAAAAGCACCCAATCTGATGATCTTACTCCATATTCCAAAGAACATCTACATCCTTACAAAAGCACCAAATACTAGGGACCAAACACAAATTTAACATGCAGAAAATTTGCAAAATGTTCACAAAGAGAATAACCCTTACTTGAGGTATGTAGCACCGCTATAATCTTCTAGTTTTGGGGCAATTATTAACAGAAAGGGATTCAGAAAAAATGGATTGCAATCCCTGTGAAGATGGCTTTTGACTAAAGCTTAAAACATTGGACATTTTATTACAATCTATTGCCAAGCTAGATGTGAGAAATATTAAATAAAATCATTCACAACCCTAAACCTAAAAAATTTGGTCGGCACTCACAATTGCCGAGTGATAGTTTTGCTCGGTAAACACTAAGAAATCGAGTGGCAAGAGAGTTTACCGAGTGAGCTTGGTAAATGAAGAACAAATAACTCGGTAGCCAAAGGATGCTCAGTGAGGTCGGTAGTGTGGATGCCAAGTGAACTTGGTAGCTACTGAAGGGTGGTGCTCGGTAGATGAAGATACCAAGTGAACTCGGTAGACACTGCAGAGATAAAACCTTTAACAAGACTTAACTGAGTGAAGACTTGTAACATGAATAACTTTCACCATTAAAACCATATAACCAAAACTTGAAGGTTTCAAATAAACCTTTCAAATGCAAGGAATAGAAGAAGAAGAACAATGGATTCAAGTATGCTTGATTTCTTTCTATTCAACTTAGATGAAATCATTACAAAATCTGGGAGTATTCGACTTCAACCAGAAAACCCTAAGGTAACCCTAAAACTTCAAACTGGAAAACTTCAAACTTACAGCTCTAATGGCTGCATACTGCAATGCCTAGAGCAATCACTGCTTCAACAAGTCGAATCAAACAAAAAACTATGAACTTACAGGATGACACAAAGAAGCACATGCAACTGCAGTCATGAAATAAACTTCCTCTATCCATGCAACAAACTAGATATGTTGATCACTTTCTCTGCAACTTCTCTCTGCTATGCTTAAACACTGAATACTCTACTGTTTGTGTTTTCTATGTTCTGTTGAATGCACACACTCTAAAAAAAAAATGAATCAATCAAACATGCCTTTTTGTCTTACTTGCAAAATGTTTTCCCCCTCATTTTTGAATTTGAAAAACTCACCTATCCGTAATAAATTATTTGAATGTTCAGGGGTGGTAGGTGGATGTTTAGCTCCAAGGGAAAATGGCCTTCTTACATTTAATATTCCAACACTCCCCCTTTGTCCCGAGCCAAAAAAATAAGGATCACTGCTGATCCACATCAACTACACCAAGACACTCTCTTGGGTGTACAAAAGGTCCAATGCCTGATGGTTTAGTAAAAATGTTTGCTAGCTGCTGCTCTAACCTGCGAAATTCCATCTTGATATCTCCATTCTCCACCAACTCTTTGATGAAGTGATATCTGATCTCTATATGTTGCTTCTCCCATGGAAGACTGGATTCTTGTACAATGCAATTGATGAGATGTTGTCACAATAAATTGTGGTTCCATCCCCTTACCTTTCATTCAAATCTGTCAAGATCCTCCTTAGCCAAATAGCTTGACATGCTACTGCATTTGCTACTATGTATTCAGGCTTTGTTGTAGATTGAGCAACAATAGGTTGTTTCTTGGATGTCCATAAAATTGCACCCAATCCCATATGAAATACATATCCAGAAGTGCTCTTCCTATCATCTATACTTTCAACCCAATCACTATCCGTGTAACCAACCAACTTGATATCATCATTTGCGGTATACAAAATCCCAAACCCCTTGGTACCATTAACATACCTTAAGATCCTCTTTCCCACTTGCCAATATGAATCCTTTGGTGTTTTCATAAATTTGGAAATCAAACTTACTGCATGCATTAGGTTTGGCCGAGTTGCAGTCAAATACATCAAACTTCCAACCATACTCTTGTATAGTGTTGGATCCACTCTCTTGCTAGAGTCTTCCTTGCTCAACTTCAGACCTATTGCTATTGGTGTTGGGGCTGCCTCACTATTCTACATTTTGAATCTCTCCAAGATCTGCCCTGCATATTTTTCTTGAGAGATAAAGATGCCATCATGCATTTGTTTTACTTCTATGCCTAGAAAGTACTTCAAGAGACCAAGGTCTGTCATCTCAAATTCATTTTTCATGGCCTCTTTGAACTCATCAATTAGAGCCTTGTCATTACTAGTAAAAATCAAATCATCTACATATAAGACAATAATCAATACATTTCCATTTGATGTCTTGATGTAGAGAGTAGGCTCACCATTTCTTTTGCTAAAGCCATTGCTCATCAAATATGAGTCAATCCTACTATACCATGCCCTTGGAGCTTTCTTGAGCCCATAAAGAGCTCTCTTCAATCTATATACTTTATTCTCTTCACCTGCTACTTCATAACCAGGTGGCTGCTCCACATAGACTTCTTCCTTCAATACACCATTTAGGAAGGCAGACTTCACATCCATTTGGTATACCTTCCATTTGTGCTGAGTTACAATTGCTATGACAGCACGCACGGTTTCCATTCTTACAACCAAGGCATAGGTTTCATCATAATCTCTGACATACTGTTGTTTGTAGCCCTTGATTACCAGCCTTGCCTTATGCCTATCAATCTTTCCTTCAACATTACATTTGGTCTTGTAGACCCATTTCACTCCAATCACTTGCTTCTTGGGAGGCAAATCAATTAGCTCCCATGTCTCATTCCTTTCTATAGCATCTATTTCCTCATCCATGGCCTTACACCATTTCTTCTCCTTAATAGCTTCTTCAAAATATATTGTATCACGATGAGAAAATAATGCAAATTAACACTCTCATCATAATCTTCATACCTTTCATCTTGCTAAATCTCCCTAAGACTTTTAGGCATAAACTTTAGAGGCAAACAACCTTCTTGCATCTAATATTCTAACACTCCCCCTTTGTCCTAAGCCAAACAAACAAGGATCATTGTTGATCCACATCAACTACACCAAGACACTCTCTTAGGTGTACAAAAGGTCTAATGCCTAATGGCTTAGTAAAAATGTTTGCTAGCTGCAGCTCTGATACCATGTGAGAAATATTAAAATAAAATCATTCACAACCCTAAACCTAAAATTTTGCTCGGCACTCACAATTGCCGAGTGATAGTTTTGCTCAGTAAACACTAAGAAATCGAGTGGTAGGAGAGTTTACCGAGTGAGCTCGGTAAATGAAGAACAAACAACTCGGTAGCCAAAGGATGCCGAGTGAGCTTGGTAGTGTGGATGCTGAGTGAACTCGATAGCCATAGAAGGGTGGTGCTTGGTAGATGAAGATATCGAGTGAACTTGGTAGACACTGCAAAGATAAAACCTTTAACAAGACTTAACCGAGTGAAGACTTGTAACACGAATAACTTTCACCATTAAAATCAGATAACCAGAACTTGAAGCTTTGAAATAAACTTTTCAAATATAAGGAATAGAAGAAGAAGAACAATGGATTCAAGTATGCCTTCTTGCTTTCTATTCAACTTAGATTAAATCATCACAAAATCTAGGAACATTCAGCTTCAACCAGAAAACCCTAAAGTAACCCTAAAACTTCAAACTAGAAAATTTCAAACTTACAGCTCTAATGGCTGCATACTACAATGTCTGGAGCAATCACTACTTCAACAGGTCGAATCAAACAACAAACTACAAACTTACAAGATGACACAAAGAAGCACGTGCAACTGCAGTCATGAAATAAACTTCCTCTGTCCTTGCAACAAACTAGATCTGTTGATCACTTTCTCTACAACTTCTCTCTGCTATGCTTAAATGCTAAACACTCTGCTCTCTATGTTTTCTCTATTCTGCTGAATGCACACACTCTAAAAAAATGAATAAATCAAACATGCCTTTTTGTCTTACTTGCAAAATGTTTTCCCTCTCATTTTTGAATTTGAAAAACTCACCTACCTATAATAAATTATCTGAACATTCAAGGGTGGTAGGTGGGTGTTTGGCTGCAGGGGCAAATGGCCTTCTTGCATTTAATATTCCAAAACTAGAAACTTGCTCTCTGTCATTTACCAAATACCGAGCCCAGTCAAAATCTATGGAGCTTATGTTTGCAATGAGCCTATCCCCCTGCAACGAATGACAAACCAATGATGATTTGAACACCAAGAAAAAATAAACTAAAATGTACTACATTCCTTTAAGGAACAAAAGGAAAATGTAATACAGACATTTTTTATAGGAGTTGGCAATTGCTTTCATACATGATGAGTGATCTTTGGCCTTCTAGAAACAGTTCAAACGCTGGGTGTTTGAGGTGATGCAAAATCCTTCTTCATTGTATTGAATTGAAAGAAAGCTTGTAATCCACAACACCAAAAAAAAAGCACACAAAACAAAGGAAACCCAAACACACTAAAAAAAAAGTAACTAAAAATAAATTACAATATACAACTGTTCAATATGATATTAGTTTGTTGTATGTTAATAATGAGGAAATAGAAGAACAATAGGAAGGAGCCCAGTAGCCAACAGATTTAGTTTAGCAAAAGCCTACAACCACTAAATTTGAAATCAGTCAATTCAAAAATTAGAGAGTTGATGAGAGGTTTGGATAATTGAGTGTAGAGGATTATTTATATGGTAAACATTTTGAAATTTCAAAGACCGACGGGAACTAGTAACCATTCATAATTGTTTATAAGAAATTGTAATATAATTTTTTCCCTTATTGGTTTTTAATTGGAATTTTTAGAGTTTTATTTATTATTTAGTTGACTTATTCTATAGGAAAATTTTAGTTCCAAAAATTTCAATCATAATTTTATTTTACTTTTAAAAATTTCTTGTTTTGTTGTTAAACTATGTTGTATTCTTGTAGATCTAAAAGGCTAGAAGTTTGAAATTCTAGATCATTAAAAGTGGTAAAAGTAAGATATCTACTAATACATTTGAATAAACAGATAAAGGGAGGGCCAAACCCTAAAGATCTAAGCATACCTAAAATAAAAGACCATTAGATGTGGTTGTATGTTGAAAGGACATTCAAGGGCTAAACCCTAAAGCTTCAAGCATACCTGAAATAAAAGGCCATTCAAAAAGGCATTCTCCTTACAATGAGAATACACTCCATGCTCTCCAACTATTTATTTTTTAATTTATTGTACTTATCTTTTTTTTCAATAAAAAGTAAATTTCTTCATATATATATATATATATATATATATATATTTGAAAAGTTAGATTCAAGAACAGTGTCTTGGACAAGAAAGAAAAAGAATTGCATATGTCAGTCTACGACAGAAGTAGTTCATATATTATAGCAACAGATAATTGCTCCAACATCATTTGGTTCAAACAAGTATTGTCAGGTATGAAAGAAAAAATCAAGGATCCAATAGTGATCTTCTCTGATAACACTAGTGCAATTAACATATTCAAGAATCTTGTGATACATACCAAGACAAAGCACATTGCAATAAAATATTATTTTCATAGAGAATTAGTGCAAGACAAAGAGGTTAGATTGGAATATGTGAATAAAAAGGAACAAGTTGTAGAAATATTCACCAAGTCATTACCTAAGGATGCATTTTTGTATCTAAGAGGTAAGCTAGGGGTCATTCCTCTATCTTAATTTCACTAAACAATGTTTAGTGATGCATCAACCAAGCATTTTGAAGATTAGTTAAGCTAATGCAATATTGTCAAAGAAGATTGTGTATGAATTAGTACATCAAGTACATGGAAAATACATTAATTGTTGTCTTTGGCATGAGATGTTAAAGAGGGAGAGTTTGCTATCATATAAGATAAATTTTGTATCAGCAAGTTCATTTTGCATAAGAAGAGATCAGTAAGTCAGAGGGGCATATTTTAGTTAGAGAAAATCATTCTAGAGGGAGCAATTGATGTCAGAGGGAGTTCTCACTGATAGAGGGGGTTCTCATGGATGAGAATCAGAACAAAACTAAGGATATTATCCATACTACTATTTTGATCTAAAATCTCTTTATATAATTATGACATGTTGTGCTACCATCAATGACAAAGAGGGTGATTTTTGATAATGATTATTGAATTATATATTATCCTTTTTGCTACACAAAATGTCACATCTTTATCAAGAGTTAGTTATAGTTGAGATCACTGACACATCGAAGGCAGTTTCCTGTATATGTCAAGCGTTCAATTTTAACCAAGTTGAGATACAATATTGACTGAGCTTAGTAGGTTAATGAAGAGAAGTCAATATTGATTGAGTTGGGTCAGTTAATATTAGAACTCCTATTCTAACCAAGTTGAGTCGGTTAACGAAGGGATCCTCTCTATTGACAAAGAACTCAATTCTATATTAGCCGAATATCAGCATATTAAGTTTGATAAAACTATTGTTCAATACAAGCTGACTTAAGGGCTGAAAATTATTTGATTAAAAGAGTAATCAAGCTTACTTGACAAGCATATATATGAAAGGTCAAGCTAAGGATTGAAATTTGGAATTAAACAAGATGAACTAAGGAAGAAAATTTGAAGGATATCTATACAGGATAGAGCATTCGAGTTGACTGAGCTACAAAAAATTTTATGATCTAGGAGGATCAAGTAATAAAGTCAAAATTGAGATCTAAATCAACAAAGTCAGTTGCATCAGCATTCAAGTCAATTCATTGTTACTTTCTAATAATTGTAGTGGTGAATCAAATCTCTTAACATTGTTAGCCTAACAACTATTTACAAAATCCTCTAACAAGGTGGCATTTCAAGATTGAAGTGTCTAAATACCTCTAACAAGGTCACTCCTAACAAGGTGAATTAAATCCTCTAATAGGGTCACACATAACAATGTGTTTTGTAACCTTTAATAGGGTTGGCTCCTAATAGGGCTCACTTCAGAAGAGTGAAAATCAGTAACTAGTTGCAACTAGTGGATTCCCAAACTTGGGTTTCCACATTAAATCTTGGTGTCTCTTGTGTTCATGTTATTTCCTTTATGTTTGTACAACTAAGTTAATAAAGGCTAATCACTCTAATATCTTAAGATCTAATTATCTATGCTAATCAAGTGACAATAGTATATTTAGTGTTAATCGAGTTACAATAGAATTCTCAATGTTAAATGAGTTACAATACAATTTGGTTTTATATTTTGTTGACATCTGGAAAGGAACTTTGGATTTTTTTTTATAGTAACTAATACACCGCTCCCCTCTCAGTTACTCCTTTCAATTTCCAATAAGACTTGAGAGTCATAAGGTTAAGAAGGGCCCTATTGATTTTAACATTGACACAAAACCTAATAAAAATTAGGCTAGATGTATTTAAAATGTTACTATCTTCTATGTTATAATGGCCAAACGAATCCCCTATCCACCCAAAAATCTTCTCATACCAGAATTCTAAACAAAGGCCAGGGAGCCTTAACCAAAAAAGAGCCATATGATTCAAATCTACTGTAGGATCCAATCATGATTTTTGTTTAGCCCAAGCCAAGTTGTGTTTACCAAAGCTCTAAAATCTTGCAAAAATACAAACTATGTCTTCCTCTATTGCAAATTTAAACAAAAAAGGGCACCCAACATCAAAGA
Organism: Cupressus sempervirens; assembly: GCA_028749045.1. Lineage (NCBI taxonomy): Eukaryota > Viridiplantae > Streptophyta > Pinopsida > Cupressales > Cupressaceae > Cupressus > Cupressus sempervirens. Next base: position 721,861,776 of record CM053790.1, on the reverse strand, counting down.
GATACCAATCAATCCTTTATGCCCCTTCAACATGCACTGTTTCATGACCATCTCGACAATAGGTCCAAAAGATAGAAAGTGACCTACCAAGCACAAAGATAGAGTGTCTATCAGAAAGATCTCTGGACCCTCATTTTTAAGTGAGACTTGTGGCAAGTCCCTAGAAGAGACAATCATTGTAGATTCAAGAATATCATTTATCCTAATAGATTTAGGGATCCCAACATTCTCTAGGAATATGTTCTCTCGAGCTTCCCTAGTAGAGGTGATGCCTAGGAATTCCAAATCATCATATTGGCATGGGACCCAGAAGATGTTGGTAGGCCCACAGGGCTAGAGGGAAGTGCATGAGTTGCAAGTACTAACTATTTGTAGAAGATAAGGAGGAGATTCAGGCAGATCTGTGCTAGATCACTAGGAGGGGCCCCTCCTTCATATGAAAATTCAAAATTTCATTCACTTTTGTTGCATCTATGTCCACTTCTTTATTGCCCACTAATGATTTAATTTAAGTTGAGTAATCTTATTTAGTCTAAATGAATCAGAGAGAATGATCCTTTCTTTTACAAATATTCCATTCATTTTAAAATTAATGATAAAAAATAATTTTATTATTTCAATATAAGATAGGAAAATATTTGAATTTAGTGAAAATTTTATAAAATATATAAAATAAATAATTTGATTTTTTTTTCTTCTAAATTTTGACATCCCAATAACTACGTGTACATAAAATTTTATTTAAAACTTAATTATAGCTATCTTTGTGTAGCCTAAAATGAGATATTTTTGAGATATTTTCTTATGTGTAGGAAAAAATAGCAAGTTAAATGAGTTGTGAGGAAATCATAATTAAACATGTTTAAATGAAAAATAGGTTTTAAAATAATAAGTTGCATTCAAAAATATATATAAAATAATTTTGAAGAAATTTACTTATCATTAATCAAAAAGATAAGTACAATAAATTAAAAAATAAATAGTTGGCGAGCATGGAGTGTACTCCCATTGTAAGTTATTTTAGGTACGCTTAGAGCTTTAGGGTTTGGCCCTCCCTTTATCCTTTTATTCAAATGTATTGGTAGATATCTTTCTTTTGATCAACAATTTCAAACTTCTAGCTTTTTAGATCTACAAGAATACAATATAGTTTAACAACAAAACAAGAACTTTTATTTAAAAAATTAAAATCATGATTCAAATTTTTTAAACTGAAATTTTTCTATAGAATAATTCTAGAATAATTCAATAATACTCCAAAAACTGCAAACAATAAGGAAAAAAATTATATTACAATTTCTTATAAAGAATTATGAACGGTCACTAGTTTCTGTCGGCCTCTCAAATTTCAAAATATTTTCTATATATATAACCCTCGGCACTCAATTATCTAAACCTCTCATCTACTCTTGATCTTTGAACTGACTGATTTCAAATTTGGTGGTTGCAGGCTAATGCTAAACTAAGGCTGCTGGGCTCCTTCCTATTGTTGTTTCATTTCCTCATTATTAACATACAGCAAACTCATATCATATTGACCAGTTGTATATTGTAATTTATTTTTAGTTACTTGTTTTTGCGTGTGTTTGGGTTCTCTTTGTTTTGTGTTTTGTTTTGGTGTTGTGGATTACAGGCTTTATTTCAATTCAATACAATGAAGAACGCTTTTGCGCCACCTCAAACACTGAGCATCAGAACTATTTCTAGAAGGCCGAAGATCAATTGTCCTCTGCGAAAGCCATTGCCTACTCCTATAAAAAATGTCTGTGTTACATTTCCCTTTTGTTCCTGAAAGGAATGCAGTACATTTTAGGTTATTTTTTCTTGGTGTTCAAACCATCATTCGTTTGTCGTTGCAGGGGGATAGGTTCATTGCAAACAGAAGCTGCATAGATTTTGATTGGGCTCGGTATCTGGTAAACAAAAGCAATGCCATTGGAAATACGCTCTCCATCGAAGAATATGACAGTGAGCAAGCTGCTAGCTTGGCAATGAATTGTAATAAAATGTCGAAAGTTTTAAACTTTAGTCAAAAGCTATCTTCACAGGGATTGGAATTCATTTATTCTGAATCCCTTTCTGTTGATAATTGACCCAAAACTAGCAGATCACAGCGGCGCTACATACCTCAAATAAGGGTTATTCTCTTTGTGAACATTTTACAAATTTTCTGCATGGTAAATTTGTCTTTGGTCCCTCGTTTTGGGTATAGTATTAGGTGCTTTTGTAAGGATTTAAATGTTCTTTGGAATATAGAGTGAGATCATCAAATTGGGTGCTTTTATATTCTAAGGATTCGACAAATTCTTTATTGTGATAAGGGTTTTTACAGTTTGCTATGGATTCAGCAGCATTAATATTTATACACTTCTGTAGGGATTCAGATCTCCAACTAACTTGTTTAATGAGTATTGTAGTGCAAGTTTGTTTTTCAATTGGATTATGTAATCAACTTGCATTATAATAATTTAAAAGAATTATTGTTCTTTATCTTATTTGCAATTAGATTGCTGTTTTTTTTTATTTGCAATTTTTTGAACATTTAACATGGTTGTGAGCAGCATGCAGATAGAACATTGGACGCCCCAGATCTTGTTGATGATAATCATTTGAATCTATTAGATTGGAATGAAAGCAACATTTTATCGATAGCTCTTGGCAATGCAGTTTACTTATGGGATGCAAATAGGAGCAATTGTTCTGAGCTTTTAACTGTAGATAATGATGTTGGTCCAATAAGCAGTGTTAATTGGGCACCAAATGAAAAACATATTGCCATTGGATTGACTGATTCTGCCGTACAGATATGGGACTCTACATCTAATCGGCAGGTAGACATTATGAAGTGTTTGATGTCTCAATTCTATTTTTCCCCTTCAAATTAATGCAACGATATTTACATAGAAGTCTTATCGCATTGAACGCAGGTGAGATCCTTGAAAGGTCATCATGGCCATGGCCGTGTAGGCTCCCTTTCTTGGAATGACAGTATACTTGCAACTGGTGGCGAGGACGGTAAAATTATACTCCATGATGTCCGTATCCGTAATTCAAATGTTAAGACATACAGAGGCCATGAGCAGGAATTGTGCGGATTGAAATGGTCCTTATCTGGTCAGCTACTTGCGAGTGGGGGCAGTGACAACTTGCTTCATATCTGGGGCAAGAGCATGTCAGCCTCCAATGTTAGAAAACAATATCTTCACAGGATGGACGAACATTATGATGCAGTTACGGCCTTGGCGTGGTGCCCTTTCCAGCACAATCTTTTGGCATCTGGTGGAGGTCTTGCAGACCAATCCATTAAGTTCTGGAACAGCGCTAGTGGAGCTTGCGTAAAGAACATTGACACGGATTCTTCAGTTTGTGCATTGTTGTGGAATAAACACGAGCGGGAGATCTTGAGCGCACATGGGTATAGCGAGAACCAGTTGACCTTATGGAAATACCCATCTATAGCAAAGATTGCAGATCTCACAGGCCATACTTCTAGGGTCCTTCATCTGGCACAGGTATGCATGCTCAGCATTGGTTTTATATGGATAGGCTTTTGCATTCCTTCCTTGATTGAATATTCAGTCAATGTTAACCCTCACTGCATTTTGTACTTTAGAGCCCAGATGGGTATAGTGTTGAATCGGCTGCAGCAGACGAGACGCTAAGGTTTTGGAATGTCTTTGGAACTCCTGATACCTCAAAGACTACAAAAATTAAAGAGCCAGAGGGAATTCTCGACCCTTTTTATATGCATATTCGGTAGTGGCCTATCGATCCCGTGGAAGAGGACTTCAGGTGATCGTGGATATTTCCTTCTTTGGCAATTCTGTTATAACTTATATTCCCTAAATAAATGTCTTTTGGCACTTCTAGTATTAATGAAGTAGACGTAACAAAAAAAACTATAAATTTAAAATTTGCAATGGCTCAATACTTTTATGTTCGTGAAATTCTTTGTGGCTGAATTCTTCATCGTTATCATATATATACTTTTGCTACATCTATGCTTAATTATTTTGAGGACTTCGTTACAACTAGGCCTCTAATAATTTTCTATTCAGACGGTTTCTGTATCGACGCATATAACATGATACGCATGCGTCTTGGACAGACGAATAATAAGATCATTCAGAGGTGGGCTCTGCAACCATTTGCTTATCTTTATGGACATCAATTCTTAGCACATTGAAGCCATTTTGACATATGCATCAATGACATTAGTAATAAGGTGATGGATGCATCTTCAATATTCAAATACGTGTTCAGGAACGAGTGTGGGAGTGTGCATAGGTATTTCTAGTATCTTGTGCTCAGAAGTACAGCGTCTGCAAGGGAAGAGGTGCGGTTATTCTCCAGGCCAAGTACAACTTTCGATTGCAGAGCACACAAGAGAAGATAATCTCAAGGATAGGAGCAATTTGTGTTAAGCGAAAGAGTTTGATAGACTGGTTTTATATTCAATGCATGTGTGTTCTTATAAGTATTAAATATAGCCTAGGTATGTTCAAGGTAAAGTTTAACTAAGTTTTTTCAACTCTTTCGTTCTGGGTATATTTGAAGCATTGTAATATTCGATTACCATATCTAATTTGTTTTTCTTTGAATTGTGTAGGTTAACGCACCCATTGTAGTGGGTATATTTTATTTGCTCGGCGTTTATAAACGCCACCTATGTGGATGAAGTCCTAAAATCCTGAAGCTTTTTTGTTCTTGAACTGTTTATATATTTCTTTTGTCCAATCTTTTTCACTGATGTTAAAATTCTCAGTGAATTCATACTGATTGCTGGACTAGTTCCAAGCGTCTTAAAATTAACCATTGAATGATCACCGCATTCAGTTACTTCATAGTTCTGCGAGTTGGACATCAATAATTTTAACTTTGTTCTGCGAGTTGGACATTACTGCAATCATTTTTAAAAATATGCACAGACAGCATTTGAGTGCTAACATGGCTTGTCCTGCTCAAGGTTGCTCTTAACTGTTTTTTTCTCATAAAAATGAGATGCCTGTATAGGCAAACACACTATGCATATTTGTATATTCTATAGATATTTTGGTACAAACAACATTGGTTTGCAGAGTTGTGGTACAACCATCACTCGTGACAGACAAGTCCCTCTCACAAGATCACAGGCCATCATACAATTTCAAAGATTTTTGTCTATAAACTAGTTAGTGGCACCACCTCAAGGCTGAATGTAACATTTTTTATCTCTTTACTTAAAGATTTTCGATCTCTAGTATTCAGCTACAGACAATGTCAATCATTTTTTTTTTCCTATCTTTTCTGCGTAAATCTTCATGTTCATGCTGTAATTAATACAAACCCCTACTAAGAACAATACAAACCTATTTCTTCTGCTACTCATCTTGGGATAGGCTGTTCTAGATGGAGCCGACTAGCCAGCCGACCCGTTTCTTTCCCAACGCATCATCCATCATAGCATATGCCATCCCCCATTGCATTTAACTTGTCCTGCTTACTATTCAGTTTGCTCAAAGTTAACTTATGGTAAAATTGGTATCATTATTTTTAATAAAGATTACAATCCTCCAAATTAAATCAAGAGATAATAATAGGCTAAGGATTTAAATCAAGAGATAATAATAGGCTAAGGATTTAAATCAAGAGATAATAATAGGCTAAGGATTTAAATCAAATATTAGATAGAATGACTAAATTAAATTAAGAGATTAAAATAAATATTATTTTTTTTTTTTTAAGAGGGGTAAACTCTTTGATCTAGAGCTATGAATTAGTGAGTTGGACCTCAACTCCATTAGATTTGAACCTTGATCGCAAGGATAACAACTCGACAACTTAACCATCATAACATGCCTCTATTGGCAATTAAAATAAATATTAATGACCAATATAAAATTAAGTTATTTTATTCATTTATTTATAAAATTTTAATAAAATAATAAAAGTGTCACACAATAAGATTTACTCTAACCAATAAAAATAAATCAAATATAAGAACGGTGCTAGGAAATTTAACTATTCGATGATAGATGTTCATGAACAATTTTAGTTAAAATAAAAAGAAATATTTTTAAAATAATTTCCATACATAAGTTGATTTTTTAATTTTATTTCAAATATTGATAAATGAAAAAAAGACATTATACATTATTTTATTATTATTATTTTTAATTATATATATTTTTATAAATAAGATAATATATAAATATTTTTTTTGAACATTATGCTTATCATGTTTTAACATATAACATATCAAAAGATATTTATGTTAATATGGTAACTTAGAACATTATTTTATTGATGTATTTAAGTCAAATTCAATTCAATTGCTATAATAAATTATTTCACTAAGAAATTAATATGCAATTTAGTATATTGTAAATTTATTTTACCCTTATATGTTAATTTTTCTTTCTTTAGATAAAATGGTTAAAATTTGCTAAGAAAGTTAGTCGATTTTCAAAAGATTCAATACTTGTCCCACAGAAAAGTATATAAAATATTTATATTCATTGACAAGGTATTATCTCCAATAGTCAAATTCTAAATAGAGTTAAAATATTCATTAGATAACTCTTATTACAATAATTCAGAAAATGATCATCCAAAAAGATATTGACCATGACCCTCCATTATAGTATCATCCATACCTGTAAAGACATGAGCTAGTTATAAAACTAATTTACAAAAGAAAGATTCAAAATTGATTAATTTTGAATATCATAATGTTCTCACCATCTCTAGTTTCTATTGCATTTACTATCGTTGATGTTTCTTGATTAAGATCCAAATATAGTTGCTGACTATTTTATTGATCGATTAAAATTGCAAAGACATATACATTTCACAAATCAACTTAGATAAAACCATTATACAAATTGAATACTCAAAATTGACTAAATCTTACTTCATGATTTTCTTACCATCTCCCATTTGCATAGCATCATCCATTGGTGTATGGTTGAGATCAATAGAATATGGAAACATATGCTCTTCTACTTTATCATTTAAATCTATAATAACATACACATTTAAAACTTAGACTTAATGAACCAAATAAAAATTAAAGATCACACTAAACTCCATTTAATAATTTTCATACCATATCCAATTTGCATTACATCCATCGTTGTTGGTGTTTGGTTGGGATACAAACAAAAGGGTAACATATGTCTATTTTCATTTTGAACATTGAAAACTAAAATAACATTGACATTCAATTACAATCAACCTAGATAACATTTTCAAGTGTAAAAATATATAATGTAACTAGTATATAAATATTTATAATGCCCATTACCTAAAATGGATTGTTGAAATGTTTTCTTAGGGGTAACATTCACCATTGATGCTTCATCTCCACAAATTATATCTAATTTGTTTGAATATTATAGAAAATATGCTAGTTACATGATTAAATAATTTTATATCAACAAATAGATAAAGAAATTTAATAGTTAAAAGATCCATCTACGAGAGGTGTTTCACTTGTTATTGTTTAGTTTAGATCAATTGAAAAAGGTAACCGATGTTGTGGAGTACATTCTTGAGCATACAATTTTGTAATTCAACATATAATTAATACATGAAATGATAAAAGAAATCATACTTCTATAAATTAACAAAACATTTTTGAATGAATGTACTCACCTTCTTGTCCCCTAATTCTAAGAGTTTCTTTTTGTATTGTTATACCTGAGTGATTAATGCTCTTCTTTTTCTTTTTATTTGTAGATCCTCTAGAGGGGAATTGAAAGTTTTCTTTCTTAACTCTTACACTTAGGTTTTGAGAAATGGTATTATGCCTTCATTGAGAAGAACAACATCTGTGCATTTTGCTTGGACTGAACCATGGTGGTATTCGTCTCATAGGAATGTTTTCTGACCTAGGTATTGCTTGAAATTTGGAAGAGGAAGTGAGAGATGTCTCAACATATTTTCTAAATCTCTTAATACATTCTCTAAGATGATTTTTCTCATCCACTTTAGTTGGTAAATTTTGGAGCAATGAATTGACATAATCAATGGAATTTTCAAAGTCTTCATTTGAAGCATCAGACATGTTATCTAGATTAGAAACAAATATGAGTAAGTCAAAAAACACATAAAGGAATAAAAAATCTATTTTTAAATGATGATATAGAAATTTACCTATTTTTGGGTCTTCACCAATGATAAGTCCAAGAACATCATGATCTTTGAATTGAACACAACTATCTATATAAATTTGAAATAAGAAATAGTGAGTTTGGGAATCATAAAATGATCTAATATTTAACTATAAAGATGTTGTAGAGATTACCAGTAGTGATATTTTCATGATTAAGACTCCCTCTATCATTGTGGTCACTATTTGGCAACAGACCAACACTGTCTGTAACTTAATAACATTAAACTAGATACTTTTGACACTAATAATTGTAATAATTAAATATTTAAAAAATAAACATGTGTGAAATAATACATACCTATAACTTGATCTTTTTCATTTGTTTTGTTTCTCTTCAGAAGATCTAAAATCTTCAATACATGTTTGCATGTGTTCCCTTGTTTTGCCCAGTGACAATCGAATACATGCAAATCAGGTCCACATTTTTTGACAACATACCATTTTTTTGGAATTTTTTGGATTCTTATTTTATACATATTATGGAGGTGACATTTAGGATAGCAATCTATATATGATATGTTGTTAGAAAATATGGACCTAATTTGCATGTATGCGATTGTCACTGGCAAAACAAAGGAATTAATGTATAAGAGCTATCTAATGATTGTTCTAACTCTATTTAGAATTTGACTCTTGGAGATAATACCTTGTCTATGAATATAAATATTTTATATACTTTTGAGTGGGACAAGTATTGAATCTTTTGAAAATCGACTAACTCTCTTAGCAGATTTTGACAATTTTATCGAAAGAAAGAAAAATTAATGTATAAGGGTAAAATAAATTTACAATATACTAAATTGTATATTAAATTATTAGTGAAATAATTTATGATAATAGTTCTGTAAATTGAATTTGACTTAATTAAATTAATAAAATAATGTTGTAAATTTCCATATTAACATAAATATCTTTTGATTTGTTATATGCTAAAACATGATAAGCATAATGTTCAAAAAAAAAAATTATTTACTATCTTATTTATAAAAAATTATATAAAAAAATGTAAAACAAACTAAAAATATAATGTATAATGTCTTTTTTTTCCATTTACCAATATTTGAAATAAAATTAAAAAAATTAACTTATATATGAAAATTATTTTAAAAATATTTCTATTTATTTTATCTAAAATTGTTTATGAACATCTATCATCGAATAGTTAAATTTCCTAGCACCATTTTTATGTTTGATTTATTTTTATTGGTTAGAGTAAATCTTATTATGTGACACTATTATTATTTTATTAAATTTTTATAAATAAATGAATAAAATAACTTAATTTTATATTGGTCATTAATATTTATGTTAATCTCTTAATTTAATTTTCTCATTCTATTTAATATTTGATTTTAATCCTTAGCCTATTATTATCTCTTGATTTAATTTTGAGGATTGTAATCTTTATTTTTAGTTTATCATATTGTGTTTGACTTCATTAAAAATCAATTCGCAAAAATGATACCAAGTTTACCATGAGTTAAATTCGAATAGACTGAATAGTAAGTAGGGCAAAAAAATAGCAAGTTAAATGTGATGGGGGATGGCATATGCTATGATGGATGATGAGTTAGAAAAGAAATAGGCCAGCTGGGTAGCCGGCTCCAATTCTTAAAATGATCGCATAAATAGTGACTCTTGATGTGATAATGGTATGATTCTATTGAAGCATTGGTCTCTTGATTTGAATGAGAAAAGTTTCAAAAATTCTTAGCCCACATTTCTACAAAAAAATATAATGAGGTCACATAGAAATAGCTAACATGATGTAAATGCATATAAATGTAATGAATAATCGCACGATCTTACCAATATGACTCTTATGTTGACACCACATTTTTTTGAAAGTAATCAATGAAAGTCTTCTGCTCTTTGAATTCCTCCATCAAATTATTTATTAAGTGGGTAGTAATATCTTCATCATCACTCATTGCATACATAATCTAACCCAATCTATTGAATATATTTTTTCCAATATCCTTATTGCTCACATGACTACATTATAACATAAAATATCAAGATATGATGTTCCAAGGTCTATAATATTGATTAATTCCAATTTAAAATTCACTTACCTGTACAAATTCTTCAACCACACCCTACGCACATGCTAGATACATAAAAGTATTCGACAATTGAAGGATAGCCTACAAGTTCAATTATAGTAGTTCATAAGTAGTATTCAAACAAAATTCTCTTTTATACTTATTCAAACTAAATGAAAAAAAAAATTATAAACTAAATATCAAGAAACAAAAACTTGATTGCCTCAATCTCAGCACTACCATCATATGTCATGAATGCATTAACATGCTAGTCTTCTTTGGACTCTTTGCCTCTTTTATAAACCTCACTTAGCCATTCATTTATATCCTCAACTTTATTTGTCAAGGATATTGCCCATGCAACAGGAACACCAACCTCTTGCTCATCGAATACAAGTAAACTATATAACTCAAACTATACATGATTACACTATATCAATAAATAAAATATCTATATGAAGTTTATAGATTAAAACTATCAATGATAAGTTTATGATCCTTAGATATGGGTATCAAATTTTTACTTACCCCATATTTATTCATAGAGAATGTGAAATCCATCATAATGAGTGAATTATGTGAATGTTTACCATCATTTCACGCATCCATGGTGTCTGGATCCCTATAAAAAATAGAACATCTTTCATGTTGTTTGGCCTCTTATAGTAGAAAAAAATGTATGTATCCTCTACATGCCATAAGCTTACACTTTTGGCATCATCTTCATCTTTTTGAGATCAAAGGAATCACACTCTCTTCCACACATTCAATACTTCTTTTCTTAATAAACATGTATCCCTCTTATTCATCAACTTGGTTAGACTACAATCTAGGTAGTGTTACTCACATATTGTGTCAATTCTAAGACCCATTAGTAATAAAGATTCAATGTAAGATTTGCATTCATTTGATAATCTTGGTGCAAAGCTACTCCTTAGATCACCAGCAGGGTCATCCTTTCCATGACAAAACTCACCATGAGTGTCATAATGGGTAAACTCATTATATGTAATTATAGCAACATATGGTCGACCATACATAACCCTAACTAGAAAATGAGCTTGACAACCCCTTTTTTGGGTAAATCTTCTTTGCCTTTGAAGGTTTCAGATTTTCCTCTATTGTCCTTAGGGCCATAAGCACACCAATAATTGTGTATACATGAAAAAAATTTAATTGAATTGATAAAAATGTATTAATAAATATGACATTGAATTACTCTATTAAATATAGGTAAACCTTGAGCACATCTTTGTAGTCTGGTTGGTAGGTTTTTTTGAGATGGGCTCTTTATGCTTCTTACGTACAAAGTGTGTCTCTGTACTATCCAAAAAACCTTCCCCTTTGACAAAGTGAGGGAGCCTTTCAAGAGGGGTTGCAACACATAAGTCCATGTCGCCACCATTTCCAATAGGTGTCCATTTTAGATTATCACTTGAGAAATGATTTCCTTGGTTTGGAATACCTTGTACACCTAGTTCAATGAGTGATTCCCATTTATTTTTTACCCATTTTGAGTAATATTAAAATAATTAGTGACTACCATTTTCAAAATGTAGAAATAATTATATTAATTTTCTAATCACTCAATAGTATAATTATCTTTACCTTAGTGTTAAAACTTACTTTTGACTTCAAAATTAGAGCCAATTTAACAATATACAAATTATAGAGATATAATAAAATATCTGAACAATATAAAAGGATAGATCCAAAGGTTCAAAGTTTTATACACACACACACACACACACACACACACACACACACACACACACACACATATACACACATAAATATGTGTGTATATATGTATATATACATATATGTATATATATACACATATACACATATATATATGTATATATACATATATATATATATATATATATGTATATATAAACATATATATATATATATATATATATATATATATATGTATATATATATATATATATGTATACATAATATGTATGTATACATAATATGTATGTATACATATATATATGTATACATACATATTATGTATATATATATATATATGTATACATAATATGTATGTATACATATATATATGTATACATACATATTATGTATACATATATATATATATATATATATATATATATATATATATATATATACATACATATATATAATATGTATATATATATATATATATATATGTACACACACACACACACACACACACACACACATATATATATACAAACACACACACACACAGATATATATATATATATATATATATATATATATATATATATATATATATATGTATATATATATATACATATATATGTGTGTGTGTATGTATATACATACACACACACATATATATATATATATACATATACATATATATGTGTGTGTGTGTGTATACATACACACACACACACATATATATATGTATATGTATATATATATATGTGTGTGTATGTATATACATACACACACACACACATATATGTATATATACACACACACACACATATATATATGTATATGTATATATATATATATATATGTATATATATATATATATATATATATATATATGTATATATATATATATATATATATATATATATATGAGCTGACTATAGTAATGACTTAGAAAAAGGATTTATTTTAGGATAATTTGATTTTGGAAAAATAACTAAATTTCAAATAAAGGCGTTTATATATGATTGGACATTAGTAGTTCTTTATGAAAGAAATTATGATGTTTATTTTTAATTAATAGAAATATTTTAGACATGTCTTCCAATAACCTAAAAAATCTTTAGCCGTGTGAAAATGAAAGATGGAAAAAATATATATTAGGGTATGTGCAGGATCATGGTGTGCCAAAAAGTGGCGATCTGAAAAATATGTAGTTTTGAAATGCCTCAAAGAATTTCAAAATCTATTCCCACTTTTTTTCCACCCATCCTGATACTAAATGAAAACAATTAATACCTTTATAATTCCTACTATATCTTTCAATACCAACCTTATATGGTCATCTTTAAAACATCCCAAAAATGTGTTTTTGGCATGTTCTTATGTGTTTTTTACTTCAAGCATGTAGCTGATGCACTTTTTTTTAACAAAAAATTGATGTAATGAAAAGGGTTTCTTAAGAATGTTCTTAGCTTTTCATAAATGTAATTTTTGTCAAATTACAAGTTCAGTAAGTAATTATTATTTATTTTCTAATGGAGTTAGCCACAAAGTGCTGATTGACATACTGGTTGAAAAATAGCAATAACTTTCAAATCGTATAAGATTTGTGAAATCCAAAAGATGCGTCACATTCTATGCTTTGACTAGTATAAGAAAAAAAAAAACAAAAACTTAATTTTGATTTTTTTTGAACTAGTTAAGGTGGTCAGACACGGGAGTTTTTTAATTCTGAAAATAGTATAGTAGAAAATTCATAATTAATTATTTATTTGGAATAAAAATTGCCAAAAATATGTGTCACATCCAGGCATGAGTCTACTTTTTATATCTAAAATTATATTTAAAAATATTATCATTTGATTATGATTAAGGTGGTCAGACATACACCTACTTTTTATTTTTTCCCTGAAATTTTTGTAGTACTGCATTAAAATCTAAACTTTTGACCAATCAAATAATTTTTTCTCCAGATAAAGCCTTGTATTTTAGAAACTAGATTCAATTTCTTACAGATTATTTTCTTACAACTTTTTGATATAAAGTCTAGAACCACTTTAAAATTATGTGTCAAGTTGACATAACCCTGATTTGCTGGTTTTTCACTGCCACTTAAGGCCATAGTTTGGTACACCATGATCCTGCACATACCCATTAAATGGAAAAGCTAGAAAATTTTTAATTATGAATTTTAAGTCAAACCTTATTTTTAGCATTGTTTAATTTTTACACAATCTAACTTGAAGGTGATAGAAGACCAAGAACATTCACTATTCTAGCTTTGTTTAGAAGATTAACATTAGGTGAAACTTTAGTTATAGCTTTGTTTAATTTTTTGGTAATATAATTTATAGTTTATTTCAATTTGAATTTGAATAATGAGACTAACACTATTCATGTGGGATTTCTAAAATAACATAGAAACATTCTCTTAATTTTTTATTTACAAACTATCTCTTACCTTCCATTCTAATTATATGCATCATAAAATAAATTAATGTCCACACAAAATTAAGCTCTTTCTACATGGGACCATGTTGTATGTATTGAAATATTTAATAAATTTATATGAAATATTTCTTTAGTAACAATTTTTTTCATTCAAGCTTGGTTTATATGTAATGATTTGAGATCTCAACCAATTTTTGGGACAACATTGTTCAATATAATTTACAATCAACTATGATTTTTTTAGAGATTAATTGTATGAAATTCTCGAGGAATGTAGTAGAATAGTGTTAAAATACTAGTTCTAAATGTATAAGAGAAAATAAAAAAAATTATTAAAGATGAATGATTTTATGCTTATTCAACAAAATTTTATTTAATTTATATAATATTTAATGATTGGTGGTCCCAAATTCAGACACTTCATTTCAAATCTAGTTTACATTTAGATTTGTATACATAATATTTTTGTATCTTTTGATATGAAATTGTAAAAAATACCAAAGACACACAAATAAAAATAAAGATTACAATTTACCAACTTGATTTTGTTGGAAATATTCAAGATGTAATAGATTACTGAGAGGGGAGGGGTGAATTAGTAACAATAAAACTTTTAAGTTAACCATACACAACATTTACTCATCTATCCTGTTGCATAAAAACTGTTAAACATTAAAACCATAAATGCACAGAGATTTGGTGACCCAGAAACCTTCCAAAGTAGAAAGTAAAACTGGGGTGGGGATGATACCCACAAAGCTTCATTACTGCAGTATGAAGTTGGCCGGTTAAGGCTTACAATGATCACTTCTGGTGATATGCCCTATTAGGAGCACAGAGGATTGCTAGATCCACCTTGTTAGAGGATTTACAAACATACTTTATAAGTATGCACCTTGTTAGGAGATTTGAATAAAGACGGTTAAGTCTACCCTGTTAAAGGATTTACAAAAAATGATTCACCTGTTAGGATGAACCAACAGATCAACTTACAATTTGACTAAGTTCTTTATTGTAGATCACCTTCTGTGATTGATGAAATCATTTCCGCTCCTGGTAGACCTTGCTAAGTATTCTTTTCTGCTGATGAATTCGCACTATCATTATTCCAGATATCTTGTATGTCTTCTTGAATATCTATATCACTTGAATGTCTATAATACATTACATATATATACCATTCCAATAATTATTCATGCAAGGTCGGCCAAACATAAATGAACAAAATATAACTGAGTCGGCCAAATGGTAAAATAAAATCAGGTTCTTCAGACAGACTTGGTGACCTTCTGATACACGGCATCCACTATGTTACTTGGCATCATCATGCACTCGATAGAGGTAGGGGCTCGGTTCATACTAGTCATACAATGTTGCCTGGAACTCGGTAACCATTGGTGACTCGGTAGATATAGTGTCACTTAGTGGAAACTAACTTCTTCGATAACCTCCTGAGCTCGGTTATCACTGATTGCTTCCTCACTCAGTTAATACTAAGTGCAACTTTACTTGGTTGACACTAGGTGCAATTTTACTCGGTTGACACTAAGTGCAACTTTGCTCGGTTGACACTGTGTCTTTGATGCTCGGTTTGAACTATGTCTCCAGTGCTCAGTTTGAACTATGTTGCCAGTGCTCGGTTTGAACTATGTTGCCAGTGCTCGGTTTGAAATGTGTTGCCAGTTGTGAACTGTATTACTCGGTGTGAACTATGAGATGAGTGTTGTCACTAATGGCAAATAACTTTATGCCAATAGATTTGTCTACTCTTTTATTTGAATAACTTCCAACCTTGTCCTTCTCTTTTACTTGAATAACTTCCAACCAAGGAATCAACCAAAACCCTAAAATTTAATAGATTTTATTTTAATCTTTTAAAAAAAATATTCATTCATTTTTAAATGTAATAATTCATTTCTTCTATCTAACATGATTTAAAATAGTTTTTTAGAAAACATATATTTAACTCTTATTATAATTTAAAATAATCCAAAATCATTATTTAAAATTTAAAAAGAAATCAATGAAAAATAGTTCAAGCTTAAAACAAAATAAATCATTTGTAACTTACACACATGAATTTAGAATTGAATAAATAATTTAGAAGAAGTAAGAGCATTGATGATTTTTTTAAAGATGGAGGCATTTCATAATAATAGACATATAAATCTAACATAAATAAATTTAAATAAATAAAATAACTTACTACTCACATCCACAAATCCAGAAATTTCATTGAGAAGATAAATTTTAATAGCTTATGTTCTAATTTATTAAGATCAATTGGTAAATTTGGCACCAAAAATACTTACTAAATTGTGGAAATATGGAATATATTTACCCTTAGTTACTTTGAGTTTTTTAACACAAAAAATAGCAAGTTGAATGGCATATGGAAATGCATATGCTATGATGGATGATGCGTTGGGAAAGAAATAGGTCAGTTGGGTAGCCGACTACCCATTCGACCCATTTCTTTCCCAACTTAGAAGATCTAAAATCTTCAATACATGTTTGCATGTGTTCCCTTGTTTTGCTAGTGACAATCGCATACATGCAAGTTAGGTCCACATTTTCTGACAACATACCATTTAGAGATTGCTATCCTAATGATCACCTCCATAATATGTATAAAATAAGAATCCAAACAATTCCAGCAAAATGGTATGTTGTTAGAAAATGTGGACCTAATTTGCATATATGCGATTGTGACTCGGCAAAACAAGGGAACACATGCAAACATGCATTGAAGATTTTAGATCTTCTAAAGAGAAACAAAACAAATGAGAAATATCAAGTTATAGGTATGTTTTATTTCACACATGTTTATTTTTTTAATATTTTATTATTACAATTATTAGTGTCAAATGTAACTAGTTTAATGTTATTAAGTTATAGACAGTGTTTACTGTTGCCAAATAGTGACCACGATGATAGAGGGAGTCTTAATCATGAAAATATCACTACTGGTAATCTCTACAACATCTTTATTGTTAAACATTAGATCATTTTATGATTCCCAGACTCATTATTTCTTATTTAAAGTTTATATAGATAGTTGTGTTCAATTCAAAGATCGTGATGCTCTTGGACTTATCATTGGTGAAGACCCAAAAATAAGTAAATTTCTATATCATCATTTGGAAATAGAGTGTTTATTCCTTTAAGTATTTTTTGACTTACTCATATTTGTTTACCATCAAGTTACTTCGAGTTTTTTAACACAAAAAAGAGCAAGTTGAATGACATAAGGAAATGCATATGCTATGATGGATGATGCGTTGGGAAAGAAATGGGTTGGCTGGGTAGCCAGCGCCTTTAATATAAGCATAGCTGTTTTTTATAATTATGGTCAAGCATTAAATACTTCTAATATTTATATATTTGTATTTGTCATATTGAAGAAAAATAGAAATAAATATGAATAACATACGTTTTCTTTTTTCTTTTGACATGTAAATTCTTTCAAATTCTAAAATTAAACAAATTTCAATTTTCATTTTTTAAAAATGAATCAACAATTTAAAACTAAAATCAAGACATAAATATAAACTTTCTAGATTTTTCTTTCTAATATCCAAACAATATTTCTATTCTATTTATTTTTTATGTATATCATTAAATCTAAAATCTAGAATTTTTGATGAATAGTTGCTGTTTCCGGCTGAGGTCGTGTTTTTAGGTCCAGCTTCGACCATGTGAACTCATTCTTAGTATATTTTTAATAGAAAATAACTATTCATCAAAAAAAAATCTAGATTTAGCAGCGGGGGTTGGGCCCCTGTGACGGAAGCCCCACGTGGCAGCTCCCACCGCGATAACATTCCAGGGATCCTCCTCCTGCCTCACGTAGACCATGGAGCAGTCAAATGCCGAAAAGAAGATATTTTGACAGTCGGCACAAAATAAATAAAGACACACGTCACGTCCGGAAGGATCATCGTCAGGTCGGAAGCCGGAGGTCAAAGGGCTACGATGTTACGCTGAAGCCGTGAGATCAGAAAGGCAGAAGGAAGATGTCGCATAGCATCGAGGAGGCTAAATATGATGTGTCCAATGCTACGAAATCTCATGTTGTCGTATTGTCTGGGGACCCAAAATGAAAATGTAAGATGCTACGCCGATAAGATCTCATGACAACCTCAGATGATCGCGAGGTAAGATCGGGACACCAAGAAGATGATACGGGCTGCCAAAATTATATCGTAAGATAAGAGATGGAAAATGAAGGAGCCCCGATACTACGAGGTTGGCGAGAGATGGTAAATCAAAAGTTTGAAGACTACGACATTACGATACGTCGTAAGATTGTAGGTCAAGGATGGACAGTGACGATGCTACGAAAAGGGGGATTTTGGCGTAGGATCTAAAGTGGAAGCCTTAAGATGCTACGACATGGAATTCCACGTGGAGACTATCTGCGAGTTGTCGGGAGATCACGAGAGAGAAAATTAGGAGCTCCGATACTACGCCGAGGAAGGTCCTCCGATATTATGATTAGCTTATGGTCGCCAAACAGATTTTGCAGTGTTATGATGTTACAAGGCTATCGTAATTTCGGGAGCCAAAAGTTAAAAGCCTACAATGTCATGTCGGTCGTAAGGTCGGGAGGAGGATTTGTTCGGGCTACGATGTTACGAAAATACCAATGTGCCTTGTGCCTCAATCGTAAGATCGAGAAAGCCATGATATGAAGCTAAGATACTACGACATAAGGTAAATATAAGGCAAAATTAAGACAGCTTACGATATTACGATGAGCGTAAGACCGTAAGGCTCGTATTGTCGGGAGTCTCTTAAGTAAGCATAAGTCAAAAGCATAATTCAAAATATTAGTCCCATTTCCTCTTGGAAATATCTGGTCTCTTCCAATCCTCATTTTTTTAATTCCCTTTTATTTGTGAATGAGAATATCCATTGTTCTCTTTCATACCGTATTGAAGAATTTCATACAGGTAAATAATATTTTTATACTATTATATATAATCATTTCCTTTAATTTCTGCATGAAATAGAATTAATAAATACTTGGAGGCGCAATAGCTTACTCCTATCTATAGTTTCAAACTTGTTGGTAAACAGATTTGTCATTGTAGAATATGTCCAACCGAGTGTGTGGCAAACCGTTCACAACAGTTGGATAGGCCCTTGGTATCCGGCCTTCCTCTGCATTTAGAGGGGCAACTCCCTCGTAAGATGAAATTTGTGGATTTTTCAATAAAGATAAACAAAACTTTAAAAAAAAGAAGAAAGGAAAACCATTGACAGCGAATGCACCACACGTCTTCAATGTTTTCATAAAAATGACGTAACCATTAATGAGAGCAATCAAGGACTACGCTTGAGAACTTTCACCAACACAATACTAATTCAACCATTCATGAATACTCACATCATACCATGGGAATACTCGTAAATGAATCAACACTTTAACAATTTAGATTCCTCGGAGAGAGAATGCCAAATGTACTTCCTTTTATTTCTTGCACTAAGAAAGAAATAAATAACTGATTACACAAAAATAACAATTGTACACACTTTCCAAATATTGCTTTGTTATCAGAGCATAAGTGTTCCCTGTATCCAAGTCCAAAAAGTTGCTTATTACATTCATTTTCAGGAATTTATAGCTATTCTAAAATAACTAACCTTTCGGGTTCGTAACTACCTCAAAAGTTAGAGTTTTTGAAATTGGAATCAATTTGGAAACTGACTCTAACTCTAACTTCATATGAGTAAAAACTCTAGATCTTAACTCCAATTACAATAAGTGACATAAGTCACTTTTTGCTATAAGATAATTAAAATATACTGCATAGAAAAGGCCATGATTCTGATTTTGTTGAGGTAGCCTCTTTGTGCCAATTTAATGCTAGACTTTTTGTTCAACAAGAAGCCATTTTTTTGTTTGAAGGCAAGCTCATCTACCTCTGCCATCCATCCATTCTGTGTGATAAATCTGCTGTGACTTTCATAGCACTTATATCCTTTGAAGGTAAAGTCTCCAGTTTGAGAGAAAGTTTCTCAAAGACTTGAAAACTTCAGCAACTTCCTTGCCCTCAAGTGTCTCTTCTTTTTTAAGGTCTTTTTTGTATAGGATAAGATTGATATTTCCATTTGTATTGACCATGTTGCAAATACAATGGACTCCTCTTACGTCACACTCAGCATGATCATCTTTAAATACCAAGAGAAATTCAGGCTCAACTGTCGACTTGATATCCATATCTCTAAGCTTCAGTGAATATTCATAGGCACTAAAGAGTTTATAGAGATGCCTCGGTCTCAACCTATCCATGCTGGATATGTCAAGGTATTGGGGAAGAGTGTTTCCAAAGTTTTCTACAAGCTGAGGACCAAGATGAGGAGGAATGCACTTATATTT
The DNA here is from genome assembly GCA_028749045.1 of Cupressus sempervirens. Taxonomy (NCBI): domain Eukaryota; kingdom Viridiplantae; phylum Streptophyta; class Pinopsida; order Cupressales; family Cupressaceae; genus Cupressus; species Cupressus sempervirens. The sequence continues at coordinate 721,841,057 of CM053790.1, read as the reverse complement.
GCCATCCGATGTCATGCGCAGCATATGCGCAGACCAATCATTTCCATCATCCATGATAACTCTCTGTCCTGTTTTCAAACATATGACTTTTTCTATGTCAAACTCATTATATTGGACCCATATATAGTTATCTGTAAAGTTTCCAATCTCACTAGTTACATTTGAAATGGAGAAGTTCTCTCCTACAAGTGATGATGTAGAAAGATTCTGCCAGTTAAATATTCCTCCTCCTAGATTAAGCACGTCAATTTGTACATATAATCCAGATCAATAGACTGAAGAGTGAGAGCATATATACACTGATCACTTGAGAGAAACCTAACAGATTCACCAACCATGCCAAGAGGAAGAGGAAGCTTTCTCAGGATCCCATCCTGATATATGTGCAGAGCAAGGGTATTTGTCATTTTCCATCCTTGGAGTATGGGCATATATGATCACTGAATTTTTCAGAGCATAAGGCTGGTACTGAGAAGTTGTATATTGGGAATTGCAGAGAGCATCAGCTTTATAATGATACCCATTTCATTTTAAGTCAATATCACTTGAATATCTTAGAGTCACTCCTCATTGAGATGTTTGACAAATAGTTTATGTGCGGTCAATACAAAGAGACGTCAAATAATTGGCTACAAACAAAGGCTCATCCTCCTTTCTCATGGTGTCGCGGCTAAGAGTGTGAGATATCTCTCATCTTCTCAAGCATTTGGAGTTCATGTGTAATCCCCACTTGGGTTATATGTATTGACTACCTAATGCTTGAGGTGGTTCATTTCTTCATACAATTCTTGTGTGTTTTGAAGGAATTCTGTCAAATAGTTCACGCGCTTTGTCTTGAAATTTTATACTGTCCATGCATATCTACCCATATGTCTTCTCATAAGCTACGCTCATTCTAATCAATTGATGATATTTGGTTTGACCATATGAGCACACTGGTCTTGAATGTATTTGCCTACTCCATCATTTGGCCAGATCTTTGAACTGATTAGTGACATTGAATTCTTTCCATGTATACTGCGGGAGGAAAGGCCAGAGATCACCTAAGCATTGGAGATTAAAGAATTTTGTCAAACAGTTTAGTCATATTCTAAATGTGAATTCTGTCATTGGAGATTAAAGAATCTACTGGCTTTCTTGATGTTTTAACTTCAATGTCTATGCTCATGTTTTGGATTAGAAATGAATGTCTCCTCCATCTTCTATTCGCTGTAGCTATATTCCCATACCACAGTCCGCCACCTTTGCTGTTGACAATAATCGGTTCCTTCTTGTCTTTTCTCCTTTATACAACTCTACAAGGAATTAACATAGTCTACAATGTCGAGTTCACTGATGTAAATGTGTTGTGCTTTTGTAGCAACCCGTTGATGCTTTGACTAAAACAATGGCATAAGCTTGCACCTCCCCTATCACACAAGCTTTACTATCATTGGAGAATCTTCTCATAATCATTACCCATCTTGTTTTGTAATCGTTTGGGGTATGTTAATAAAAGATATACATACACATTCTGACATTGCTTGTAGCCTTGGTGTGAAGTTGATGTTTCTCATATCATTTGGTATCCTTGTAATCTGCTCCTAGAGTTCCATTTCCTGATGTGCCAAAAATCTATTTTCAATTTTAAAAATCATGAACATCATAGAATATCATTTAGTACTCAGAATAAATACTTTTGAGCTCAAATCAAAGGCATGTCCAATCAGAAATTTTGCATCCTATTGGTAAACTGATTATTTGAATTATTAATTTCAGAAAGCTCTCTGGCAACAATTTGAATGCTTTCACTTTCCCTGTCACATCGTTGCAAAGTTTTAAGCAATAGTGGAAATGTACATAGATAATGAATGGGAGCTGCATCACCTCTGAATCACCATGACTGAGCTACAAGTGCCTTCCCTATGAATAAAACCAGTCTTTAGATTATATCTATGAACTTCTACTTCCAGCTGGTAGTTATTTTCAAGTTGAAGTTTGGGTTGGGAGGTTTGAGTTAGGATTAGGTTAAAAAGTTTGAGTACGGGGAGAGAGAGTAAGGCTAGTATGTGGAGAGAGAAAAGTTGGAAGGGAAAGTGAAAACCCAAACCCAAACCAAAACTCGTACTTCTCTCTAAAGGTTGGAGTACGTGGAGATAGAAAAGTATGTGAAGAGAGAAGATTGTAAAGAGGAGAATGAAACTCTAACTCAAACTCGTACTTCTCTCTAAAAGTTTTAGTATGTGGAGAGAGAAAAGTACGGGGATAGAGAAAGTTTAAATTTTCTTTATGACAAATCTCTCTCTCTCTCTCTCTCTCTCTCTCTCTCTCTCTCTCTCTCTCTTCAATTAATTAATTTAACTAAAAACTCTCTAAAAAATGTTTGGGTAACAGCTAGCTCTATCTATGGACAAGGACTGTGCAGGATGCTGAATGAACCTAGAGTTAAGCAATGACAGTGCTTTATGACAAGGGCTATAGAGTCACCTCGAAAGGAGATAAATCTAGGAAAAATGGACTAGGCACAACAAAAATGGGAACACAACCAAACAAAAAAAGAAAGGAAAGCACAACAAAAACCCCTAACTAAGCAATGTACATGGTAGGAAAACCCCTACCTGTGATATCTCTTGCTCCAAATGATTCATGCAAACCCATTGAGTGGCTGGGAAAAGTATATTCCATGGTGTTCCAAAATGTGACAATTCTTAAGCTTCCATGGGTTTGAATATAAGTGTGCTCCTTGAATTCTAACTTTGAGATTTGTAGCATGCCCCACATCTCTGGATGAAAGAACATATCCAAATAACCAAGCTTCATCAAAAATATCAGACTTTAAAATCAACTCTGCTTCTTGTTGCATGTCATAGATGACTTCATTTTGAAAGAGTTGAAGTATAAGGATCTCGAGTTTCTCAATGCATTTTTTATCTTCTCTTGTGCTTGGCGAACCCTCTTCTTCTTCTATTACCATGATCCTGGTTGAATCTTCTATAAAATTATTCCAACTTAGATTCACATCTTTGTTAGGTTGAATGTTGCCATGATCCATTTCTTCTTCCCTATCTTCCAAAAGATCATCTTGAATTTTTAGGTACTGCGGAGTTACATTAATACTATCGTCAACATGGTGGGCCATAACTTCATTTTTCATCCCATTAACATCAAAATTTTCCATCTGAAGGGTCTTCTAATGGTTAAGACAAGAAGATACCAAACTTTGTATGAGATTGCCTTCATACAATCTGTGGAGTGAAGTAACCTGCGGGGTTATAACCATTGAGCCTTGTCTTTGAATACCAACTTGGAAATCATCAGTAAAAATGTCTTCCTCTAAGAATAAAGGATTAAAGTAAACATTTTCTTCATAGAGGAAATTATCGTCCAAGGATTTTGAGCACAAGATTGGGGTAAAAATGTCATAAGAGTTTCCTTCATCTAATTTTCCCATGAGAGCCTCTGCTAACTCATTACTTCTTCTATTAACATTATTCTTCTCATAGAAGCTCTTTGGCATAGGATTCCCTATTTGATGAAAAGGCTCAAAAAGAGGATTTCCTTGAACTTTGAATGATCCATAGGATTTCAAATCTACTTCCATTAGATTAGAGGAACTAGTCTTCATGTCCATATAGCTTTCATCTTCAATATGTTCGATGATATCTATCCCCTCTCGAATCATCATTTCTTCTCCAAGACATCTTTCATGAAGTGTGAAAGTTGGCATGCATGATAAAGAGTTAAGGTTACATGGTTCATCTTCTTTTCCTAGAAGTTGATTTTTAACTTTTTCATCAACCGATCATTTAATCACAAGTTCATCAATATCATCAAATGTAAAGGTCTCCATTTCCTCAGGGAAAGTAGATATTTGTAGAAGTTCATGGTTGCTTTTATCTCCATCAATGGTAGTGATTTCAAATTGTCCCATGACATTTGAAGTATTGATGTCGTCAATAGATTCATCAACTTGAATGATCATGGAAGGATCATTGGGAAGATTTTCTCCACATAGGAAGTCATCATCTGAAGCATCAAGGCACCAAGTAGGAATAAAAGTAGTATGAAATTCACCTTGATCCACATTTTCCTCATCTTCAATCATTTGTTGTGTAGTTTCCCGATATTTTGATATTTCTTTTTCTTTCCCATTAGGATTGAGATGATTGAATAATTTCTCTTGGGTTTGAAAATTTTCACAATGATGCCTTGATACATTACTAGACTCTTTATCTTCTATAGGCACCATCTCTCGATCATCTCCTTGATTAAACATAGAACCTTTTTCTTCTTTCATGCATGAAGATTTAGATGAATCCTTTCTAACATTTGGATCAAGAGATGTTCTACTACCAATATAATAATTCTTGCATGGGTCTTCTTTCTCAAGTTCTTGCAGTGTTCGGAGTAAAGAGGGATGTACTTTGTCAGGATCCAGGCGTGCATTACCATAGAAGCTTTTTAAGAATTCCACCTGATTGGGATCAATGGAAGTATGATTTTGATGAGTAATAAATGCAAGCATGGAGACACCTTTTTGACCACCACTATCCATCATCGATTCACATGAACCGCTTTTCCTATCAAGTTCTTCCTTATGTTCACATGTGGAATTTCCTTTTGAAAATGATTTCAGTTTGTAAGAGAAAAATTGATTATCTTTACCATCTTCTTCATCTATCTTTTGCAAAGTCTGGAGCAAAGATGGATGAATCTTCTCTGGATCCAATTTTCGTCCACCATAGAAATTCTTCAAGAAGCTAGCCTACTTAGGATCAATAAAAATCTGATTTTGCTGAGATACAGGTTCATGAGAGACATTTTTAGTATTCCTCATTGCTGATTTAGATGAAGCACATTTTTCAGCAAAGCCTTCTTTATCTTTATACACAGAATATTTTTCCAAAAAGGATTTTTGATCATGAAAAAGAAAACCATAATTCTTTCCATCCTCTTCTTCAATATTTTGAAAAACTTGAAGTAAGTGGGGATGAACCATTTTGGGATCTAGCCCCCCGCCGCCATAAAAATTCTTCAAGAATTCAACTTGTAGAGGCTCATCAAGAATCTGTTTCTTAGGATATGAAAAGTATTCATCATCACTATCACTATCACTGTCACTTTCAACTTTTTCGTTGTACCAAACCATGATTCTGAATTACCACCTTCAAATAGAGTCACTGATAATCAATCTTTAAAAATAGAGTCGCCAACCTTCATTCCAGGGAAGGTACCTTTTATCAACCATGTTATTGATTATTGTTCACTTGGTTTTGGATATGACCAAGATTTTGCCTGTTTCTTCTTGGGATAACTACTATTTTTTCAATGACTACAACGTTATGACCAATAGGAGCTCTTCGTAAGATTTCTTTGAACTCTTCTTCTTCTTCAAGAACTTGATTCACTTGATGATATTGCTGTGCACTTAGTCTACACCTCCAAGCTAGAGTTTTCAAATCAGAGATGATATCTTCCTAGGTGTCTTGGAAGCCAAGGTTCGGTTGGAGAATAGGAAAAATGTTCTCATGTGGAAGCACCATTGTGCTTCATTACAGGTGACTGTCAATCTTTCTTGTTCAGTGTCCCCAATAGAGTCGCCAAAAATTTGTTGGTAAACAGATTTGTCACTATAGAATATGCCCAACAGAGTGTGTGGCAAACCGTTCACAACAGTTGGATAGGCCCTTGGTATCCGGCCTTCCTCTGCGTTTAGAAGGGTAGCTCCCTCATAAGATGAAATTTGTGGATTTTTCAATAAAGATAAACAGAACTTAAAAAAGAAGAAGAAAGGAAAACCATTGACAGCGAATGCACCACACGTCTTCAATGTTTTCATAAAAATGACGTAACCATTAATGAGAGCAATCAAGGACTACGCTTGAGAACTTTCACCAACACAATGCTAATTCAACCATTCATGAATACTCACATCATACCATGGGAATACTCGTAAATGAATCAACACTTTAACAATTCAGATTCCTCAGAGAGAGAACGCCAAATGTACTTCCTTTTATTTCTTGTACCAAGAAAGAAAGAAATAATTGATTACACAAAAACAACAATTGTACACACTTTCCAAATATTGCTTTGTTATCAGAGCATAAGTCTTCCCTGTATCCAAGTCCAAAAAGTCCCTTATTACATTCATTTTTAGGAATTTATAGCTATTCTAAAATAACTAACCTTTCGGGTTCGTAACTACCTCAAAAGTTAGAGTTTTTGAAATTGGAATCAATTTGGAAACTGACTCTAACTCTAACTTCATATGAGTAAAAACTCTAGATCTTAACTCCAGTTACAATAAGTGACAAAATTCACTTTTTGCTATAAGATAATTAAAATATACTACAGAGAAAAGGCCACGATTCTGATTTTGTTGAGATAGCCTTTTTGTGCCAATTTAATGGTAGACTTTTTGTTCAACAAGAAGCCATTTTTTTGTTTGAAGGGAAGCTCATCTACCTCTGCCATCCATTCATTCTGTGTGATAAATATGTTGTGACTTTCATAGCACTTATATCCTCTGAAGGTAAAGTCTCCAGTTTGAGAGAAAGTTTCTCCAAGGCTTGAAAACTTCAGCAACTTCCTTGCCCTTGAGTGTCTCTTCTTTTTGAAGGTCTTTTCTGTATAGGATAAGATTGATATTTCCATCTATATTGACCATGTTGCAAATACAATGGACTCCTCTTATGTCACACTCATCATGATCATCTTTAAATACCAAGAGAAATTCAGGCTCAATTGTCAACTTGATATCCATATCTCTGAGCTTCAGTGAATATTCATAAGCACTAAAGAGTTTATAGAGATGCCTTAGTCTCAACCTATCCATGCTAGATATGTCAAGGTATTGGGGAAGAGTGTTTCCAAAGTTTTCTATAGGCTGAGGACCAAGATCAGGAGGAATGCACTTATATTGGCCATCCGATGTCGTGCGCAGCATATGGGCAGACCAATCATTTCCATCATCCATGATAACTCTCTGTCCTATTTTCAAATATATGACTTTTTCTATGTCAAACTCATTATATTGGACCCATATATAGTTATCTGTATAGTTTCCAATCTCATTGGTTACATTTGAAATGGAGGATGTAGAAAGATTCTGCCAGTTAAATATTCCTCCTCCTAGATTAAGCACGTCAATTTGTACATATAATCCAGATCAATAGACTGAAGAGTGAGAGCATATATACACTGATCACTTGAGAGAAACCTGACAAATTCACCACCCATGCTAGGAGGAAGAGGAAGCTTTTTCAGGATCCCATCCTGATATATGTGCAGAGCAAGGGTGTTTGTCATTTTCCATCCTTGGAGTATGGGCATATATGATCACTGAATTTTTCAGAGCATAAGGCTGGTACTGAGAAGTTGTATACTGGGAATTGCGGAGAGCATCAGCTTTACAATGATACCCATTTCATTTTAAGTCAATATCACTTGAATATCTTAGAGTCACTTCTCATTGAGATGTTTGACAAATAGTTTATGTGCGGTCAATACAAAGAGACGTCAGATAACCAGCTACAAACAAAGGCTCATCCTCCTTTCTCATGGTGTCGCGGCTAAGAGTGTGAGATATCTCTCATCTTCTCAAGCATTTGGAGTTCATGTGTAATCCACACTTGGGTTGTATGTATTGACTACCTAATGCTTGAGGTGGCTCATTTCTTCATACAATTCTCGTGTGTTTTGAAGGAATTCTGTCAAATAGTTCACGTGCTTTGTCTTGAAATTTTATATTGTCCATGCATATCCGCCCATATGTCTTCTCATAAGCTGCGCTCATTCTAATCAATTGATGATATTTGGTTTGACCATATGAGCACACTGTTCTTGAACATATTTGCTTGCTCCATTATTTGGCCAGATCTTTGAACCAATTAGTGACATTGAATTCTTTCCATGTATACTGTGGGAGGAAAGGCCGAAGATCACCTGAGCATTGGAGATTAAAGAATTCTGTCAAACAGTTTAGTCATATTCTAAATGTGCATTCCATCAAACAAGTTGAATCTACTTCCTTTCTTGATGTTTTAACTTCAACGTCTATGCTCATGTTTTGGATTAGAAATGAATGTCTCCTCCATCTTCTATTCGCTATAGCTATATTCCCATACCACAATCCACCACCTTTGCTATTGACAATAATTGGTTCCTTCCTATCTTTTCTCCTTTATTTAACTCTACAAGGAATTAACGTAGTCTACAATGTTGAGTTCACTGATGTAAATGTGTTGTTCTTTTGTAGCAACCCGTTGATGCTTTGACTAAAACAATGGCATAAGCTTGCACTTACCCTGTCACACGAGCTTTACTATCATTGGAGAATCTTCTCATAATCATTACCCATCTTGTTTTGTAATCGTTTGGGGTATGTGAATAAAAGATATACATACACATTCTGACATTTCTTGTAGCCTTGGTGTGAAGTTGATGTCTGTCATATCGTTTGGTATCCTTGTAATTTGCTCCTAGAGTTCCATTTCCTGATGTGCCAAAAATCTATTTTCAATTGTAAAAATCATGAACATCACAGAATATCATTTAGTACTCGGAATAAATACTTTTGAGCTCAAATCAAAGGCATGTCCGATCAGAACTTTTGCAACATGTTGGCAAACAGATTATTTGAGTTATTAATTTCAAAAAGCTCTCTGGCAACAATTTGAATGCTTTCACTTTCCCCGTCACACCGTTGCAAAGTTTCAAGCAATAGTGGAGATGTACATAGATAATGAATGGGAGCCGCATCACCTCCGAATCACCATGACTGAGCTGCAAGTGCCTTCCCTATGAAAAAAACCAGTCTTTAGATTATATCTATGAACTTCTACTTCCAGCCGGTAGTTATTTTCAAGTTGAAGTTTGGGTTGGGAGGTTTTAGTTAGGATTAGGTTAAAAAGTTGGAGTATGGGGAGAGAGAGTAAGGCTAGTACGTGGAGAGAAAAGTTGGAAGGGAAAGTGAAAACCCAAACCCAAACCAAAACTCGTACTTCTCTCTAAAGGTTGGAGTACGTGGAGAGAGAAAAGTACATGAAGAGAGAAGATTGTAAAGAGGAGAATGAAACTCTAACTCAAACTCGTACTTCTCTCTAAAAATTTTAGTACGTGGAGAGAGAAAAGTACGGGGAAAGAGAAAGTTTAAATTTTCTTTATGACAAATCTCTCTCTCTCTTCGATTAATTAATTAAATTAAAAACTCTCTGGAAAATGTCTGGATAACAAAAGTGTACTTAACCGAATCAGAACTATCACCTCTAATGTAGATAGCATTAGATTGATAAATCATGAATCTATACCAAAATACGTATTGCTGGAACTGGATGATAGCAAATGCAACTCTACAAAAACTATATGCTAACGTGGAAAGCTATCTAAATTTTGATCCACATGATATTCCAATAATTTCCATCATTGACTGACAATTGGTAATAGACTTAAATCTCCTCCATTTATTTTCAGCAGATCAAATAATATACCATGCACAAAAACAGTGTATTCTTTATAAATCACTGGCGTATTGGGAAAAGAAAAATAATTGGTTGTCATGAAAGACGTGTAAATTGTGGTCTGCGGGCCAACAGATACTTGACTTTGAATGCTTTGATAAGTCACTACCGCCAAAGCTTTCAGAATATGTGTTTTGAATATTCAATTTTCAATCTTTGTTTTGACCATCACATCACTGGTTAAATAGAATTTCCATTCACCGCTTTCATTAAAGAAATGCATTTTTTCTCTTCTATTTGTGACAAATGTATAATGGAATGAAATATTGGTCTTTACACTTTCAGATTTTATGATCTGTTTGATAGAAAGGATTTTCATTTCTATCGTTAAAATATAAAAAATATAAAAAATATGTAAGCATTATTTTTAAAAATTCAGTCAATAAATATGTCTTCAATTAATTTTGGTGATATTTATAATAATATTCTTTTATGAAAAAGTGGAGTAAAAAAAAATCCAACCATATAAGAAATATAAATAGAATGTTGAGAAGTGAGCCACTAGAGAATCTTACCACTTTCCACTTTCTAAGAAAATAAGTGAAGTAAATGAATCCAAGGAGCTGTACATCTGAAGAATTTGTCTAATAACTAAGGACAAATCCCAACTAACATTCTCATACTTGTCTATCTAGTTAACAAACTGTTTACCACCACTTGAGAGTTTAACTTACCAATAATTTTGTGTCAACCAAGAGCAATTTTTCTTGCACAACTTGCAAAATAGAAAGAGATTCCATTAAATTATTTGTATGAAAACTCTTATAAATAGAAAATATATAATCAACAACACTAGAGTTATCATGTCCAATGCCATCAATGCCAATATGCCAAAGATTCTCACTAATTGAGCCATCATTATTAATGACGTGTGACAATTATTTCCAATTATTGAGAAATACATGAATCTAGTGACACTCTTGATTGACTTGTTGTAAAGGATGTTTCAATCTTTTACTTCTACACTAACCTCATTGTCCTTTTTGAACTAGATGAGCACAAGGGAGGGATGGGGAATATTGACAAGAACCTCATATACCGGTTGAAGGTTGCATCCATTTTGCCATCTTCCATGGTTAAATGGTTCCAGCATTATATGAGGTGTGAAGGCTTTTGGGTACCAAAAGGAGCCAATATAACTCTGGTTGATTTGGATTTCCCCACTCTTCTTAACTCCAGGGAGGATTGAAGTTTGGAGTTTGTTAGAGATGTGGAAGAGATAGTAAATGGTCCATCTCACAAGTGATACAAAAGAAATTGAATGATGAAGGCTCAAGTTTAAGATGCAAGGCATATGAAGAAAGAAACAAAGGAGAGATGACTCACTATCAGTCTCAGTCTACACAGATATCTCTTTATTGAACTTCTTGGTACAAGACCCAAGAAATGGGTTAGGCTCTTCTAGGAAGGGTTGGTTATGTTCTTCCATTTTGTTGGGTCAGGATATAGAGAAATATCTTATATTTTTTCTTTATCTTTTCTATCTATTGCAGTTTTTGTAAGCTAGCATGTGTATAGAAAGCCAAAAAAAATTGATGTAGACTAGATTAGGAGAATAGGCTTATGTCTTTGAGTTAAGTAGTAATAGTAGTTTGGGGTATTGTGTTGTTTAAGTACAAGCAGTTGTTCTTATTTCAAAACACCTAATTCTCTTTTACAATAATAGGAAGAGACTTTACCATACCAAGCTATATAATTATTTTAAGAAAAACAACACTAAAAATATTAAAATCAAAATTGTCATAGATATGTAAATATAACTATCTACTAGTAAACCTCATCTAAGCATATTAATTGTTAACTAATTCCAAATTTAATCATATTTATTATTTGGATAAACCAATAAATCTAAGACACATTTAGTGTTTGTTAAATTATAGCGAATTAGTTTTTTTTTTAACCTATATCGCTTTAAGAATTGGGAACATCAATCTTTTTAATGAAAACATTCTATGTTAGTGCTAAAATATGGCTGCTATTTAAAATTTTAATTTTTATTCTTCTTTAAGATAATCTATGCTCAAAATATGAATGTTAATGACATTTAATTATTGTGTTTATTATATTCATTAAATTATATTACATGTGTTACATACTATTTGATTTTTTTTAATGCCAATTATAGTTGTATACATATTGAAATTTCATCATAAAAGTAATGTTCTATACATCTTATTTTAAATCATTATTATATTTATCATTAGTTATATTTGTCAATATATCTATTTTGTCTCTAATTCTTGTCGTAAGATCATGAGAATATAAGTGAATCAGAAAATTAGTTAATTGATGCTCTATTATTTTAAGAATTTATGTTAGGTAGTGGGCACTCCTATTTTAATTATCTTCACTTCTAAAAGAAAGATATGATTGGAAATAGGGGAATTGTGATTAAATAAATATCTTATGATGATTAAATAAATATCTCCCACTTATCTATCTTATGAAAGTTAAATATTGGTTAATAAAGACATCACTCCTCTTTGGGCATTACTTCTAAATCTAATATTCCAATTTCTATTGATAACTATCATGTTTTAAACAAGAAAATGGCATGCCAATTTGAAAAATAACTACATAAATCTAATTTTGATTCATATTACTGTTCACTCCAATTATTTCCATAATTGACCCAAAATTAGTTATTAGTGGACTTAAATCTTGTCCATTTTCTTTTCACAAATACTCATGTTGATCTTGTCTATTTCCTTTACTCATATACTTGTCAAAAACATATATTTTAACTTGTCATGTATAAGATTATTATTACTACTTAATATTTAGAGATCATGTGGTTAAAAGTTTCTTTTAAAGAGATAAGATGTCATTAACATTGTCTATATTCAAATTTTGTTTGGACTTTGAAACTAGTAAATATTAATGTTAAACATTTTAATAAAAATATATTTTTAACTTACTTATTTATAAATATTACACATTAGTTAATTAATAAAATAATAGCATGATAATAACATCAAGCTCACTTCTTGCTTATAATTTTGAAAGGAAAAATAAGACACTTTATACTATTATTTTTGTAAATTAATAAAATATATGATATTTTATAAATTGATGTAGGGAATTGGGAATTGGTCTTTCAAACCCACCTTGCGGAGTTTTTGGAGATTGGAGAGAGTAGCAATAGCTTCTTCCCACTTTTTGCTTCCTCAGATGTTCACTGTATAAAGAGACAAATATTTCAAACTCGGTAGATTTGATAGGAATGGGCTAATCTCCATCCAAAATGTACTAAAGACAAAACAATGTCAAATTTATTTATTTTTCCAGATTCTCCAAAACATGAAGATATTTTTTTCAATTTTTTTGTTGTTTTTATACTACAAACTATGGAGATCATGAAGAACAAACACTGAAATTTTTAGAAAAATCTATGATGTTTTCTATTTTTTCAAAATTGATCAACTATACAGTTTGAATGACAGATGGCTGTGTTCAATTTAAAAGACTTTCCAAACTCATGTGAAGCTCCCTCACCCCAAAAAGACTTCCATAACAAAGACAAGTAAAGAAAAGTGAGAGACTTCAACTTTCCATTAGGGGGAGTAGAAAAACTACTGTTGAAACTCTGCAAGGTGAAACATCGATGAATTTACGTGACCATCGAGGTGAACAGGTGAAGCGAGATTTCTTTCACGGAGGGGGCATGCATTTGCAGGTGAACAGATGAAGCAGCGTGATATTGTTATGATTACAAATGCAACTCTGCAATATTGAAGCACATTACTTTCCATGATTTCTGGACACTAAAATTTTTTCAATCTATACTTTAACAGAGAAAAGACAATACGAAATGTTTAAGGGTAAGTGATTTAATGAATAATGAAAGAGGGTGCCGTGTATGCAAAGAAATAGTGTTCCATCCACACTAACATTTTGTCATTTGTCATGGATTTTTTCAAGTAGAAAAGTCATGTGATGGTAACGCATACCGAATTCATCACTCCTCATTGAACAACAAAATGCCGTGTCAAAATGGGTAATTAATTATATGGATCGCTATTCTGATTACTTTTTATTCCAACTATTTCTATCATTGACCAACAATTACTACGAGAGAGTGGATAACTCAGTAAGTTAAATTATAATATTGCTATTAGAAATTAATTATGTAGTGTTTGAGATAAACTTCTTGACTTATATTTTATGATAATTCATTTCTCATGAGAATAATCATTGGATCTAGCTGGTGCTCACATAGGTGAAACACGAACCAACTAGTTTGACTCAAAACCTATATAGTTAAATCCTAATAGCAATATCATAATAATTACTAGCAGACTCAAATATTTTTAATCTTCTCTTCCATAAATATTTGTGTGAACCACAGGAGCCTTTCACATAAACTGCAGTAACTAAAGAACAATAAGTTATCAAAACTTCTTCAAGGGTTGGAAAATACATGTTAATCTTCTTCTTTTTTCATTTTAGCTTTTTATTTAATTTTGTTTATGAATAACAAAAAAGATCTTGTCCCATTTTTAACAGCTTAGTTTTCCTCTAATTAGGTTAGCTTCTATGTATTGATTGGTAGATGTGTTGACATGCTTAGTTGGCCTAGTAGTGAAGAAACTGTATTTTTGAAAGAAAGGTCACGAGTTTAAATCCAATAGGAGGTAAGGTATGTATACATCCTTTCTACCACAATTACATGAATCTAGCAAGTCCAAGGAAGTGACAGTCACATATTAATTAGGTCTCTAGAGCTAGCTAGTCCAAGTACATGGTAGTCATGGGTCTCTCTAACAAGTCCAAGTACATGGTAGTCACATATTATTGTAACTATAAGTAGGACCAGAATTAGATGAGTACCATTGACTATAAAAACACCTTTACTTTCCTTTGACTTTAAACATAAAATTCAAATAATCTTTATCCTTATCTCATTAAATTCTCACACATCTCAAAGGCCTAAACATGATCAACAACCTCCACCATTACTTGTCCATAGTCCATGAAGATTTGATATGATTTCTATTTATTTAACTTTTACAATTTAGAACTTTCAATTGTCATTTTAAAACTAATTGTGATGAAAAATGTTGATTGAAAAATAATCACAATTAGAACCAAAACTATTCATATTAATTCTTCACAATTCATCATCCTTATTTATATTCACAAATGGATAATTGATGTAGTTAGCTTTGCATGCATGCATTTTTTAACCTTAAACTTTTCAATTGGATTGAATTTAACAGTGCAAGTTATTCCAAATTACAAAGTTAGTCTATTTAAGGACTAACATCTTGATTCATTTAAATTACTGTAGGATAATCAAAATAATATCTCCATTAAAGAATTAAAAAACATCATAAACTGAATCATATATTTAGGTTTTATTTTCTTTCATTGTCATTCTAGAAATCCTACATACTTTCTTGACATCTTTGGTTTTATAGGAATAAAATATGGAAACATTGGTTATTTCTAGTAAGTTCCAACATAGTATCTATAAATACCACCCCATCTAATTAATGTGCTACTACATAATATTTTAAGACTTCGAAAAAATTTTGGGCAAACTTTGCTAATTTAGACCTCATGATAACAATGGTGAGCTCTTATATGCGATAGAAAGCTCTAAATTTTACTGGGAATAGAAAGTCTGAAAGAGGACTCTCCCCAGTCCCCACAAAAAATCCACCAAAATACATACACTATATCTCAAAAATCTACCCAGAGGCACTCAACAAGTTCTGATACCATGCAAGGTTTGAATACGAAGATAGCCACCCAAGATGTAGAGGTCAAATAGAAAGAACAATAACAAAATAGAATCAATATGACAAGAATAAAGTGTATAACCATTAAAATTCTCTATAGAATAGATCAATTAGATTGAAATGGATAGATAGATAGGAGACCCCTTAGTTAAAAATAAGCCAAGGTGAGACATAAAAAGGGGTAATACTATGTGAATCATCTTAAAGTGTATAACTAGGCTTTGATACCACTTGATGCAGTACAAGGTAGGAGAATGCCCAAAGGAGATTTCCTAGCCCACAACAAATAATCAGACAAAAAAATATAAATAATAATGCAAAGATTTTGATTCAAATATGAAAACTCTCACAATAGAATCATAATATTTTCATTCAACATGCCTAACTCTAAGGCCTTCCGGGTTACGGCCATATACATAAGTAATTCTGCAAGACCTCGCAAGATCCAACCACTAGCTATCCTAAATTTGCAATATGGTAGAACCTCAAAGAAGAATATAAACTTGTACTCTTAAGGAGCCAATAAACCTTCTTGTTTTCCCAAGCCCACGCTTGCTTCTAGGTTTGTTCAACTTTGCTCCTCTCAACTGCTCTTCTTTTCCATGGTGAAAATGAAATATATTAGTCTAGACTCCACAAGACCCTCACCATATACTAAACCAAGCCACAGGTCAGCCTAGAATAATGGACATTGCACTCACATTAAGTACACCCTCAACCCACAAGTTAGCTTAGCAACAAACTTTAAATGTATATAATTATGAAATACTTAGGACATGCCCCACATTTATGATGCATAACTAACTCAAATGTACACATAATAATACACACAATTAGACATAGATCCATGTGCCATCCAAAAATCCAAATCCAAGAGTGTACATGCCAAATCCCTTAGATCAAAGATAGCTAAAACAATCTCCAAAGTCTTTCAATAAATTAAGAGCACATGACCAGTAGTCACCAAAATGGTTCTAACTCCAATCTGATTACTCCAATCATCATGTGCACTTAGGAAAAAATTGTCCAATATGCCTCAAACACATCCCCAACTGTGCAAACCACATAACTCCACAAATATGAGCTCGAAGGTCCTCCATACAAGATTGTTGACTTCCCTGGGATACTCCTACATCAGATTATTAAAATCATTGAGGTAATTGGAAATAATTCCACCTTCTTTCACCTTAAGTTTACAGAATTTATTCATGATGAAGATTTTGTTTATAGCCTATGCAATTGCATACATGCCTGAAAAATTAACCCATATTTTCTTTGTAGTCTTCTCATTGATGACATTAAAAAGAGCGTTATTTTCTAGTGCAAGAAAAATTAATGCTTTCGCCTTCTTCTCTAAAGTCTCCCAATTTTTGTTTGCCATATATGCTAGTTTCTTTTCCTTTCCTTCTAGTGCGAGAGAGAGAAATATCTTGTTTAATTAACAATGACTCCATATGTACCTTCTAAAGGCTGAAATTTTGCCATACAATTTTTTGTAATTTTGCATCCTCCATCTTTCTAGAAATTCAACACTTATTTTAAAACTTCATTGCTTGTGCTCTAATTCCCATTGAAAGGATTTGAATGTGAAAAGGAAACAACAAATGAAAATGAATAAACAAGAGAAAACACAAATAAACACAACAGAAGATTTATTGATTCACCATAAATTATGGTTCCATCCACATTGAGAAAAGTATTGTATTGATTAATAAAAGTTATTTATAATGATGCAATAGTAACATTTTTATAGATATCAAATACATAAAGAGTTTTTGAAGTGAAGAGGCATAGAATTGGAGGGAAATCATTTGTGACTATTTCCCTTCATATTAATGAATATAATGATATTACACTTTTTTTTTAAATGCTTCATTTTATTATGCATTAGGTATTTTAAACCAAAATGCAAAACCTTCATTATGCAATCAATAGTTGACTAATGTTTTTAGATGAAAAAAATTAGTTACCATGATCAACATCATGGCTTGCTTGATACAGAGTTGTGAAATCAATTTGATATTTGCTTGGATCAAGCTTTCCATTGAAAATATGCTTATTCTGTTGTATTCATCATACAAAATCAAAGAGTAGACTTTTGCATCACAGATGTTGTGCTAAAAATTGCCAAATATTCATAGTTTCTTAAGGAGGGAGATTAGCCATAGAGAATAAATTACTTAGGTCCTCAAAGACAAGGATTTGTTACAAAATATCTCTTAAGATTTCAAGATCCAAGAGGGTGCATTAACACTTGATAATCCCTCAGGTCACCATCTCACTCTAGAGAATCTGCCTTTACATTTAATAATTTCTCATAATGAGAGATAAAACCATGAGATCACCCTTGATGGGCTTGATCTTAGGCGAGGAATGATGTTCTTAAAGAGAGAAAACATAAAAAACTCTTTAGCAAAACTACTTCCCCTAGCCTTGATCTATTCCCATCCTAAGAAAATATCATTATCATATTATAAAATGAAATAGATGATATTATATTAGAATATTTATTTATTCTAAAACTAGCCATCTATTGAATATTAGATAATTATCTAAGTCTATTATTGTTGGTGTAAATATGTATTTACTATTTACACTTACTTAAGTTTACTTAGGTTAATGCATATTGAATTGAATACATATCAATATTTTGATCATACTCTTTCTAGTCTACAGTTGCACTTGTATTTGAGTTCTTAGTTCTTGGGTGAATTTTTCCCTAAGGAACATTCTTACATGGTATCAGAGCTTGGAGAATCTCTCTTCACATAGTCATTCGAGAACATAGTTGCTTTAGCACCTCAACCCAAATCTGGAGAACTACAAAAATTAGGAGCATCTAGAGCTAGAACAGACTGTGTCATTGCATTTGGAACATCGATTCAGTGAAAATAAAAAAAAAGAATTGGCTACCCTAGGCAAAAGTTGATCATGAAGAAAAAAATTATTGCAAATCGGCACCTAGAGGCCCCGATTTGCGAGTTCAAGTATGATCATTTTTAGATCTACAATTTACTTTTTCAGCTCTGACTTTAATTTCTCTATATTTCTGTCACAATTTTATTGCAAATTTCTGGAAATTTTTTTGCCTAGTCAGGCTAGCAGAGAATTTTTTTTGCAGAACCGGCCAGTCACACCACAACCCTGCAATTTGGGGGAATATTCTATTAGTACATTGACATCTATTCAGTGGACTACATTTATTACAGCAAGCACATTCTATTTTCGACAATACAATAATTCCAGTGAGCCAAACTTCCCCTCTAGCCAAGTCTCACACCACACCCGACGGGCTTTGTGTTTAATTTCCAATAATCAACGGCTTTAGTTTTAAAGTATTTTAAAACCCTGCGTGGGGTAAATGTGGGATATTTCCCCACTCCCTAGTGCCAATTTTAATTAAACCCTAGCCCATAAAATTATATTTCTAGTAAGCACTTACAAATGGGTGGTTACTCTATCAGTGTCCTTGTTTTGTTGGCACCTGTGAAGGTCTTCCCAATGGTGACAACTTTCACCATGCACCCACATCGCAATTCTTTGACATGTTGACACATAGACATGTGTCCCCCCTAGTGGACCTAGCCACCCACCTTCTCTATGTACGTGGACAAGTTGTACACCTCACCCACCAGTAGAGTAGCACATATGTCTGCCCAATTAGCAACTAACATGTAGTGCCACATCTACAAATCTACCATGTGGAATACAGTCAGCGTCCACTTCATAAGTCACATTAGTGCATTAATCGCTCAGGTATAGCAATACAAAAAGAAACTCTTAGAATTAGGGGACAAGAAGGTGAGCACATTCATTCAAAAATGTTTTGGTAATTTATAGAAGTATGATATCTTTTATCATTTCATATATTAATTATATGTTGAATTATAGAATTGTATGCTCAAGAATGTACTCCACAACGTCGGTTACCTTTTTCAATTGATCTAAACCAAATAATAACAAGTGAAACATACCTCGTAGATGGTATCTTTTAACTATTAAATTTCTTTATCTATTTATTGATATAAAATTACTTAATCATGTATCTAACATATTTTCTATAATATTCAAAAAAATAAGATATAATTTATGGAGATGAAGCGTCAATGGTGAATGTTACCCCTGAGAAAACATTTCAACAATCCATTTCAAGTAATGTGCATTATAAATATTTATATACTAGTTACATTATATATTTTCACGCTTGAAAATGTTATCTAGGTTGATCGTTATTGAATGTCAATGCTATTTAAGTTTTCAATGTTCAAAGTGAAAATGAACATATGTTACCCTTTTGTATGTATCCCAAGCAAACATCAACAGCAATGGATGTAATGCAAATTGGATATGGTATGAAAATTATTAAATGGATTTTATTGTGATATTTAATTTTTATTTGGTTCATTGAGTCTATGTTTTAAATGTGTGTGTTATTATAGATTTAAATGATAAAGTAGAAGATTATATGTTTCCATATTCTATTGATCTCAACCATACACCAATGGATGATGCTATGCAAATGGGAGATGGTAAGAAAATCATGAAGTAAGATTTAGTCAATTTTGAGTATTCAATTTGTATAATGGTTTTATCTAAGTTGATTTTTGAAATGTACATGTTTTTACAGTGTTAATTGATCAAAAAAATAGTCAATAACTATATTTGGATCTTAATCAAGAAACTTCAATAATAGTAAATGCAATAGAAACTAGAGATGGTGAGAACATTATGATATTCAAAATTAATCAATTTCAAATCTTTCTTTTGTAAATTAGTTTTATAACTAGCTCATGTCTTTATAGGCATGGATGATACTATAATGGAGGGTCGTGGTCAATATCTCTTAGGATAATCATTTTCTGAATTAGTGTAATAAGAGGTATCTAATGACTATTTTAACTCCATTTACAATTTGACACTTGGAGATAATACCTTGTCAATGAATATAAATTTTTTATATACTTTTGAGTGGGACAAGTATTGAATCTCTTGAAAATTGACTAACTTTTTTAGTAGATTTTAATCATTTTATCTAAAGAAAGAAAAATTAATGTATAAGGGTAAAATAAATTTACAATATACTAAATTGCGTATTAAATTCTTAGTGAAATAATTTATTATAACAGTCCTATAAATTGAATTCGACTTAATTACATCAATAAAATAATGTTCTAAATTACCATATTAACATAAATATCTTTTGATTTGTAATATGTTAAAACATGATAAGCATAATGTTCAAAAAAAATATTTATATATTATCTTATTTATAAAAAGTTATATAAATTTTTTTTAAAACAAACTAAAAATATAATGTATAATGTCCATTTTTTCATTTACCAATATTTGAAATAAAATAAAAAATTTAACTTATGGATGGAAATTAATTTTAAAAATATTTCTATTTATTTTAATGAAAATTATTCATGAACATCTATCGTTGAATAGTTAAATTTCCTAGCACCATTCTTATATTTGATTTATTTTTATTGGTTAGAGTAAATCTTATTGTGTGACACTATTATTATTTTATTAAATTTTTATAAATAAATGAATAAAATAACTTAATTTTATATGGGTCATTAATATTTATTTTAATCACCAATTGTGGCATGTTATGATGCTTAAGTTGTTGAGTTGTTATCCTTGTCATCAAAGTTCAAATCTAATGGGGATGAGGTCCCCTGTTTGTGGCCTCATCAGTTCATAGAAAATTTAACTTATGGATTGAAATTAGTTTTAAAAATATTTCTATTTATTTTAACTAAAATTATTCATGAACATCTATCATCAAATAGTTAAATTTCCTAGCACCGTTCTTATATTTGATTTATTTTTATTGGTTAGAGTAAATCTTACTGTGTGACACTATTATTATTTTATTAAATTTTAATAAATAAATGAATAAAATAAATTAATTTTATATTGGCCATTAATATTTAATGTAATCACCAATAGTGACATGTTATGATGGTTAAGTTGTTGAGTTGTTATCCTTGCCATCAAAGTTCATATCTAATGGGGATGAGGTCCCCCATTTGTGGCCTCACTGGTTCATAGCTTTAGGTCAAAATGTTTACCCCTATCTAAAAAAATTTAAAAATAATTATTATTATTTTAATCTCTTAATTTAATTTGGTCATTCTATTTAATATTTGATTTAAATCATTAGCCCATTATTATCTCTTGATTTAATTTGGAGGATTGTAATCTTTATTTTTTATTTTATCATATAGTGTTTGAGTTCATTATAAATCAATTCACAAAAATGATACCAAGTTTACCATGAGCTAACTTTGAGTAGACTTAATAGTAAGCAAGACAAAAAAAATAGCAAGATAAATGTGATGGGGGATGGCATATGCTATGATGGATGATGCGTTGGGAAAGAAATGGGTTGGCTAGGTAACTGGCTCCAAGTTTTAATAGCTTATGTTCCAATTTATTAAGATCAATTGGTAAATTTGACACCAAAAATACTAACTAAATTGTGGAGATATGGAATATATTTACCATCAGTTACTTTGAGTTTTTTAACACAAAAAATAGCAAGTTGAATGGCATATGGAAATGCATATGCTATGATGGATGATGCATTGGGAAAGAAATGGGTTGGCTAGGTAGTCGGGTCACTAAGATGAGCTCCATAAATAGAAAGATATCTACTGTGAATAGGTGTAACAAATCCTCAAATGATGAAAATTGAATTTGGGAGTGTTGTAGCTAGTTTCCAGATTTAGTTTTTGTTTTTAATTTATTGTTTCTTATATTTGCATTCAATATTTCCTAAGAAACTCATTTTCTTGTTATAACGCAACAAAAATGGAATCATTTACATATTTCCATTTTCATATTTTCACATAAACTTTCCAGTTTATTGTAGTGCAACAATAGTTGTTTTCTCTTTTTTTAACTTGTTTTCTAATGAGACTATGACCTCATGGAATTATCTTATAAATTCATTTGTTTTGAGAGATCTTTGTAAGCCCTTCAGATTTGGAGATCAGTTATAGGGAATAAAATGCAGTGTATTTTTTGATTAAATTTGAAATATAAAATAGCACACTATTGAGTCATAAAGCTGAATAGGAAGAAAAATAGAATAGATAAAATAGAACTAATTTTATTGCTAAATAAATGTGACTGCAATATCACAAGTTGTGAGTATGCCTCTATTTATAAAGGTCTCTTAGCAATCAAAAGTTTCTAGAATTCTAATTAGAATTGATGTTCATTCTAACAACCTTCTAAATGGCCAAACACATGTTGTGGTGGAAGGGGTATGACTTATTACTTTTGATAGCATTGAAAGTATCCTTAACTATTCATTGGGAGATTGGGAATGTGAGAAATAGATTTACTTAGTCAACAAACCTCCACTGAACAAAACAACAGTTCGGTTGCAACTAACATAAGGAAGATATATTAGTTATTCCAACAACCTCCTTTAATTTCTACCACTCAATTTTTTTAAAATTTCGGAGAAATTACAACAAGAAAGTTAAATAACTATCACCCCAAAATTAAAATAAGATGGGTATTGGCATTGTGCCTTCTTAGGTACCCATTTAAATATAAGAAAATTTGTTTCCCCTTCTTTAGGGTTTTTCACCTAAACAAGTAGTTTTGGCTTACCACAAACCTTTCAATAAAATTTTAGGTTTTTCACCTAAAAAAATGGTTCCAGATTACCACAAACCCTTCAATAAATATAGAAAAAAATATCATTTTACTAATGGAAAAAAAATCTTTAAGCTTTTCTCTTTTATGAAGTCTCACTTTTCATGGATGTCTTGGTAGATAATAATTCTGATTTGCACAAACCATTTGCAGTCCTTCTTGAGAGTTCACACTCACACTTGAATATTTTAAATCATACCTGTGAGATTTTTCCAACTTGATCCATAACTCCATCCAACATCCATTTTGAAGCATTTCTCCAAAATTATTTTTACACTCTTTATTCCAACATGTCTTTTCACAATGACTCTTTAATCCAAAAAGATTGCATGGATGTAGATCCCAACACTTGTCTTTCATATGCCCTTTCCTATTACAAATGGAACATTGCATATATTGTTTACATTGAACAAATTTGATTTAATCTACATAATCATTTCTTTCATCTATCATATATCCTAGTCCTTCATACTTTGGTCTCATTATTGGCTCAATAGCTCAATGATTCCTTGTTCATGTTTTCCCAATCATTTACCTTTGTAATCCATTTTCTTCATTATATCCCATCCAACATTCTTATTATCATAACTTATAATATTTGATGCCACATTTTCATATTCTTCATCACAAACAACCTCAATAGAGTCACACTTTTCTAGTGGTGAATTCGAATCATCTATACTAGATTAAACATTGCATACTATTTTTTTTTCGCACATGCATTTCTTTCAATGAAAGATTGATTTAGTTCATCCTTTGACATGTGATTTTCTTCTTTTATTTTTTTCATTTTCTCCTCTAATTCATCCTTTAACAAGTAATTCTTTTCTTTTACTTTCTTCATTTCCTCCTCTAATTCATCATCTCTTTTCTTAACATTATCCGACAACTTTAAAAAGTTGCATCTTTCTATATCCATTTCATTTCTTAACTGTGTCAGTTCTTCTTGCAAAAAATTCTTCTCACAAATTAAGTCTCCATTTTCTTTCTTCACATTTATTAATTCTTCTTCTAAAAATGTCTATCTCAGAAATTAAATTTTCATTTTCCTTTAACACTCTTTTACCTTGCTTCCCCATTGCGATTAATCCACAAATAACACTTTCTTTGAATTAACCTAGCATTTTTACCACATTTCACAATCACAAAGATAATTTCTCTACATTGATGAAATAGATAATTTTACCTTCAACAATCTCATTCTTCTCTTACTGCAACAATAGACAACATACCAACAACCAACTTCCCTTCTCTCCAGTAATCTTTTACTAGGAACTTTTTATTCTCCTTTAAGAAGCAACTTAAAAAAAATGAAACAATCTATTCCACTGCCCATCATGGCTTTCCAAACATCTAGAGGTTTCTTTGGTGCTCCTCAATCAGATTATAATTTGAAATAGGAAAAATCACACAAAAAAATCTGCCACAACCCAAGAGTCAAAGATGCTCTAATACCATGATAAAAATTGAAATATACTAGAACGGATAAGGTGATAGAGTATTTCATGGATATTATCATTGTATGAATTTTCACGGATCACTAAAGGGTTCAACATAATTTTATTATGATAAATGAGATTTTTGGTCATTATATGTAAGTAAAAGTAAGTGTGAAAATTTTGATAGTACAATGTTTTTGTATGGATAAAACTTGTAGAATTTCCCATAAAATTTGAGCAGTACAATTATTTGGAGTTCATTAGTAAATCTTGCGCATGACAAGTCAAAACAACTTTATTTGTCCCTACAACTAGTGAACCTGTAAAAGAGAAGTAGATAAAATTGTCAACAAACAAAGAACATTCTTAATTTAGGTAATTGAAGAAATTAAAAGTGTATTGATCCAACTCGCTTAAATTTACTTTCTCTATTTAGAGCTCTCCACATGTCCTATGGTGCTTCCTCAAACAGGGATGTAAAGTTTTTAAAATATAACTAATATCATGGCCATGTTGGTAGTGGCTATCTAGCCACGAAATTCATCATGGCTAGATGCCCCATACCCCATGCTCATATCATAGCATTATCGGTCCATTTCTTGGTCACTTTTAACATCTTTTGGTTAAAATGTAGTTAATAATAGTTGTCAAATCATAATTTTGAAAAATGATTCATTGACGATTGTCTTTATAAAGTTTTTACACTAGAGTTAAATATAATATGAATCAAATTTAATAACCTATCATATGTTAAAATTTATTTATTTTTAATTATTTTTCATATTTTTAATATTTTTAATATATTATTATTGGTCGTTGTCTTTTAAATTTTAAATTTATATAATTTGTAACATTTTTTTAATATTTTATTAAATTTAAATATTTTAAATAAATTAATATAATTTTTTAGATTTTAAAATAATTATATGCTAGTATTTCACAATTATTAATTAAATATATTTAGATTATTAACTAAACATGTTAAATTTAAAAGTATTACTTATAAAAAAAAACATAGATAATATTTTAAAATTATTACAGTACATAAAAATCACATATAATATTTCAAATGTTAATAAAAAATAGAGATTAAGAAAGCTACAAAATGATAGAATTCATTATATTCATATATCTATTTAAATTTAGTAGCAAAAAATATCTTAATTAATATATATCTGGATGGAATCAAGCATTGGAGACGTAAATTCGCAGTAAACGATGTGGGGTCTTCTCCCTGCAACAAATATGTTCATGGCGGCTTGCAAGGGGCTGGTAATGCAGTGGGGGCTGCCATGCTGGGATGCCAGCTGGCACAGAGGCTTGTCTAGGTGGGCATTCATGACATTTTCTCAGTGCCAGGGGATTTCAATCTGACCTTGCTGGACCATCTCATTGCAGAGCCCGACCTCAATTTGGTGGGATGCTGCAACGAGCTCAATGCCAACTATGCTGCTGATGGCTATGCCCGCTCCAGAGGAGTGGGAGCCTGTGTTGTTACCTTCACAGTTGGGGGCCTCTCTGTGATAAATGCCATTGCAGGGGCTTACAGTGAGAATTTGCCGGTCATATGCATTGTTGGGGGCCCTAATTGCAACGACTATGGAACTAACTGGATTCTTCATCACACCATTGGGCTTCCACGGCAAAATACAGGCATGGCTTAACATCATAAATTGGTAAACTAACCCTTTTACTTAGAAAATCCTTAAGAATAAACTAGCAGTTCTGTTATTCGATGGCTTTCCCAATATAAAAAGATCAAACTACCCTCAACATGTATTTATTTTTACAGTGGCAGAAATTTCTAGGGTTAATAAAAAACCAAACTACACTCTACGTGGATGGATGCAGGGTGTAGAGGAAGTAGTCAGACTAAATGTCTGTAACAGCACTGATAATTCTCTTATGTCGAAGGTGGGAGATTTGACAAACTGGCAGTTCTGTTATAACTAACCAGCAACCTGGAAGTAGTAATATTGAATTCTAATTATTGATTGAGACAACTGACTGTGCTGAGACAAAAATTACATTTATTTTGTAGAGTTCGCTCCATAAGAGAAGCCTATAGGCTTAAAAATAGCACACTATTGAGTCAGAGCTGAATGAGAAGAAAAATAGAACAGAGAAAACAAAACTAATTTTATTAATAAATATATGTGACTACAATATCACAAGCTGTGATTATGCCTCTATTTATAGAGGGCCCTTAGCAATCAGAAGTTTCTACAATTCTAATTAGAACTGATGTTAATTCTAACAACCTTCTACATGGCCAAACACATGTTGTGGTGGAAGGGGTATGACTTATTACTTTTGACAGCACTGAAAGTATCATTAACTGTTCGCTGGGAAATAGGGAATGTGAGAAACAAATTTACTTAGTCAACAAACATCCACTGAGCAGAACAGCAGTTCAGTTGCAAACGTGGAGGCAGATATATTAGTTATTCCACCAACATTTTTCCGTGTGAGCAAATATGGCTCTTCTGTGGAAATTTATTTCATTCAGATTGTGTTTGATAGTTTTGAATGGCTTGAATTGCTTGAAGTTTGAACGGCATCAAACTATATAAGAGGTAGCCGTGAAAGCCCTCAAGGATAGAGATATTGATAGATTTGATAATGAAGGGAACCTGATTGAAGTATTCTATTTATGTATAATAGAATGAAAGTCCATAGAGTTTTATGGTTGGGAGTGAGAAGATTCCTTTTACATTGTAATGCTAAATAATTGTAGATTGGTTTAAGAAGAGATCAGTTGTAAATCTTCATGATTTTGGAATCATTGGTATTTTAAGTAAAACAGTTTCTAGAATCATTTCGTGAAGATTAGTTGAAATCAACATAGGTAATTTGCTTCACTAAAATAGTTGTTCAGAGTGACTCCTTAAATAAAGGAAATGATATACACAGGTTTGGACACAATTGAAATATAAGCCATAGCGCACGATATCAACAATGCAACTATTCTTCCTAAAATGTGTCTAACTAAGCCATTAAACATGACAATCGCTTTTCTGTCAACAAGCCCAGCTTTTTGTAAGACTCGATGCTGTCATGATAAATTGCTTCAATCCATGCTTGAATCTGGAGCCTAAATCTCTGAGCTTTTCGGGTTTAAATTGTGTGTTCTTAGGAAAACTGGAATCCAAATCCTACAACCTTAATTGAACCGGGGACAAAACAAGTCTGATACATAAACATTTAGTTTGCAATAGAAATTGATTTTAACATAAACGTACAAATATAGACCTAGCAAAGGTTCCTATATATTTGTTGTCTTTATCTCTGGTTAATGCTTACTTAGATGTTGGTTCAGCTTTGGACAGTGCCTTATTTTCTGACTTATGAATTCTAAACTTTGTACACATGATAAAGAAATTCATTGCATGATAAAGAAATTCCTTGCATGATGGATCACATGACACTTATTACTTCTTCTAACAAATACAAAGGGTATCATGCCTAAAACATCCACCGCAATGCAAATCCTCGGAGATGATTTTTTCATCTTTGGTGACGTCGAGTGTAATACAATGATTACCCACCACGCCCACTACCAATGTCGTTGTCTTTGCCTTTGCCATTAAGGAAGCCCAAATTTTAATATAATGCAGAGATATGTGTGTGCTGTTAAGGAAATGGGCTTCAATGCCCTCAGAATGTTTTGCATCTCCAGAGTCAACAGAATGTTGGATGTAATGGAAATACTGGAAGAATCTACAGATCCATGTAGAGCTACATAAAGTTCAGTTGATTCCCTCCTGAATGCTTTAAAGTGTTATAAAGAAGTGTCTGCTCATTGCAAATTGTGATCTGTACTAGCTTTCTTTAACATTTTGTATATCTTTTCATGGAATTAATTGAAAAGAAAATGAAAACTACAGGAACTAATAATATCATCACACAAATTGAAGCCTTTCTTTCTAGCCCGTTCACCAAAATTAATTATACCATTCATCTACTATATTATCAATACTGTTGCTAAATGTGACAGCATTTGTATCTAACATCAATACCACTATATTATCAATAAGTTTATAAATTATACAATTTAAGTTCTTCAGCTCTAATTTACACATTAGATTAATTTCCATTAAAAAAAAAATTAGATCCAATTGCATATATGGCACTTTGACATGATTACATCATCGGTGACACCAGCCGTTTCTGGCTCGCCTGATGATTACAAATTTGCAGTTGTCATAAACCAACAGAAAATCTTATCCATTTACCATCCCAGCCTTCTGTACAATGATATCTACTTTCACCTAATTCCCCTTTATACAACTGTCAATACCTAAAATTACAGCATCATACAAATTCAACACTCTCTTTCTCACCCTCTTATTGAAAGACAATATTCCAATCACAATAGAGTACCCCAAACCATAACTCAATCCAAGTCCAACTGCCCACCCTATCATTTCACCATCTGAATTCTCTGTTTCACCATTTTTCTCTATAGTGCTGCAATTTTCATAGCCAGAAGAGTTCTTGCAGAGTGTTCTATTGATGAATGGAATCCCACTTAGCTTAGGATTGCCAAAGTAGGACGACTCCCCAAAGGTTAGGAACTGCCCTCCAAGGGGTACTTCTCCCTCTAACATGTTGTAAGACAGGTTCAATAACTGCAAATAACTCAGCAACTGAAGTTCTAAAGGAATTTTTCCATTCAACCTGTTTAGCGAGAGATCGAGAGACTCTAACTGTACCATGCCTCCCAATGTTTTTGGAATTCGGCCACTGAGATGATTCTTGGAAAGGTTAAGTGTTATGAGACCTTGAAGGGATCCCATTTTGACAGGAATGCTACCCCATAAATTGTTGTTCGAAAGATCAATACATTTGAGGATGAAAAGAACTTTCACAAAATTTGCATGCCCACCTTTCCATGAAATTTCAATGTTATTTGTATACACAGTATTTACTGTAAATACTGTTTTTCCTGAAGTGTGCTCTTCCAAATGGTTTGGATTACTCTGTGATGCGTTGACT
This sequence comes from Cupressus sempervirens, assembly GCA_028749045.1. Lineage (NCBI taxonomy): Eukaryota > Viridiplantae > Streptophyta > Pinopsida > Cupressales > Cupressaceae > Cupressus > Cupressus sempervirens. The sequence continues at coordinate 721,811,696 of CM053790.1, read as the reverse complement.
ATAGCAAGCAAGTTTGTAAGGTTTCTTGGAATGGGTCCTGAAAGGCGGTTGCTAGAAAGGTCCAGGATTTGTAGATTTGGAAGCTCAATTATCTCAGGAGGAATATTACCCTGAAATTTGTTGGACCTAAGTATCAAGACATGCAATTCAGATAAGTTTCCAATCCAGCGTGGGATTGTACCTTCCAAATTATTATTTCCCAAATCCAATACTTGCAGAGATTGACATTTTACTATGGAGGAGTAAATAACTCCTCTCAAACGATTGCCAGCAAGCTTCGATGTATTTATTTCTTTCAGGTTTCCCCATTCTACTGGCATTTTACCATCCAGCTGATTTTCCGCCAGATCTAGAACTTTGAGAAAAGAGCAATTCCTGAGCAAATGAGGAGGAATCACGTTGCTCAGCATATTATTTGAAAGATCAAGAACCTCCATATGAGAAGTGCAGATAGAATCTGGAATAGCACCACTCAGATTATTTCTCGATGAGGACAAGAACTGAGTTTGCTGAAGATGTTCACCTATTTCAGTAGGAATAGAACCATTGAACTGATTCATTGACAGGTCCAAGGCTTTGACACCAGGAGGAGGAAGCGGAAGAGCACCCTGTAATCTGTTATTGTGCAAATCCATTTACAAATAATCTCTGGATGTTAGGCTATATGGTAGTGAACCTGTTAATTGATTACAACTAAGGTTCAATTTATCAAGACTGGGTAATTTCCATATCCATGATGGAATAGTTGTCAAGCTGTTAAGGGAAAGGTCGAGATGTTTCAATTCATATAGGCTCACAAGGAACGATGGAATTGTATCTAAATTGCAAGAACCTAGTCCTAAAAAGTATAGCTTCTCAAACGGTGGAATCCATGCTGAATCAAAGCTAACCGACAAGTTATTGAATGAAACATCCAGTATTTCAAGTTTGGTGAGATTATCGAATAGAGAAAAGGAAGTGGATGTTGGAGGGATTAAGTTTGTGGTGAACTTAAAACCACTTTGATATTGCATCAGTTATAGGTAATCCGTACAAAATCTAGAGTGATTATGATGAGGGAAACAAGATGAGTGAAAGCATTTGATAATTGATTGTAAATGGGTACCTAACAAGGCTTAAGGCCAGGACCCATCGTCTCTAGACTATGGAGGGATTTCTAAAAAAATAAAAATATGATAATTAATTTATGGGGGGATGTTAGAATAAATTAATTATTTCCCAAACAGTCAGCATTTTCCAGAATGTTCAGTAGTCGGTGGTCAGCACAGACCACTCATTTTCCATGTGCAGCCAACCATTCAGCTGTCCATTTCAACTGTCCATTATAAATTCCATAGCTAACTTCTTCCTACAGTCTACTATACATTTATGATGTATTTGCTTATAAATAGAATGGATTGGGCCTGTGATCAGCAGAGCCCATTTTGGGTTTCTCATTGTGGATCATGAGTGGATGGAATGCTGTAGCATTCTATGGATTTGTAATAGATTCCAGTTATGTTAATGTGTATGAAGTGCTGTAGCACAACTTGATGTCTTTGTGTTTTGCTTATTGATTTGAATGTTTATCATTGCATTCGTGTTTGTCTTTGATCCACTCTGTCCACCTCCTTCCAGTGGTATCAGAGCTAATGGGAGATGATCTTGGAGATCATGGAGAGGTCGATGATCTTGAAGTGTTTTTTGGCAAATGAAAAGTTTCAGCCATTGAGTATTTGTCATTAAGGTTGTGGCATCGTAGCCCAACAAGCAATGGCATTTGAAGTTATCTTCTGCAAGAATAAAGAGAAGAACAACTCAAGAGATTGCTATGAGAAACAAAGAAGCTGTGAAAAGAAAGAAGCCAAAGTTGAAGTGTGCGTTAGAAACATGTGGAGCATCTTTGTGCAAGCGGGAGTGCCAAAGAATGGATACACATGGCATGGAAGATATTGATCATGAAAATGTTTATTATGTCTTTGTATTTGAAGTATGTGTATTTGATGTTATAGAATGGTTAGTGCAAGTAGGTTGAATTGGTGGTGAGTTGTTTGTCATGATTCAAAGGAATTCTAAGGTCTGTGTGTGTGCTGATTTCTAATGGGATATGTGAATGTATAGGGTGCATTATCGGTTGTGCCCGACACCCTAAAGGTTTTTGGTTTGACATATTGATGAATCATGTATGTGAAAAGGATTCCTATAAAACTGACGAGTACAGTAGCTGGGTACCCATGTATCTCGGTAGATGGATTTCTTTTTATATGGACTCAATAATTAGTTTGATGCAGATACAAAAGAGAAAGGCCCAGAGTGATGATAGTTTCCCGATAGTGATGATTCATGGTCAGTAGAACCAATGAATGCTTGGTTTGTAAACCATTGGAGTGCAAAGTTTATGGTGATCTTGAAACCACCTGTGTGATATTTGAGAAGTTCGTGGTCAGCTTGAAACCACTTCAGAATTGCATTGGTTAGGGGTAAGCCGTAAAACTCGAAGTAATTATAATGAGGGAAAACAATATAAATGCAGTAGCATTAGTGATAGAAATTAAGGGGGAGTGTTGGAGGGATTAATTTCTATCAACTGTCGGCAGCCTTATGGTTGGTTAACCATCCACTGTCCAGCCCACACTCCAGCATCATCCAAAGTAATTGCACAGCAGACAAATAGCCGTCCATAGCTGCAAAGAAACAAAGCACACATTTTCCACATGCAGCCATCCAAACACCAACCAACTCAGCCATCCATCTCAACTAATCTCATTAATATTGTAGCTATTTCTATGCTATAGTCAAGATAGCATTAACTATGCATTTTCTTATAAATAGCATAAGCTAGGCTTGTAATCAGCAGAGCCCATTTTTGGGTTTCTCCATGGCTTCTCTTCTCTATGGCTTTCTCTCATTACTTTGGAGTTTCTTCTTTGTGTCTAGTTTTCAATAGTGGAGCCAGTTAAATTGATGGAGTCTAGATAAAGGGTTCTTAAGTTAACAAGATTCGAAACTGTGTATGGGAATGGGCCATTGAGTAGGTTGTAACCGAGGTCAAGATAAGAAAGGGAAGAAAGTGATCCCAGTGAAGGTGGGATTGTCCCGGTTAACTTGTTATTGAACAGATCCAAATGAACAAGTTTCGTGAGATTGACAATGGAGAGAGGAATCTCACCTTCAATGTTGGTATATGAAAGAGAGAGACTCTCCAAGGATGAGATATTCCCTACACCGGATGGAATTTGGCCCTTCACAACTGTATGTGAAAGATCAATGGTGGTTAATGACGAGGAAGGCCCTTGCTGTCCAATTATGAATGAAAGGTCTCCTCCAAGATTCTCATTCTTAGAAAGATCAAGTGAGAAGTTACATTTGCAAACCAAGCAGGTATCTTTGCTGACAAATAGTTGCCAGAAAGATTGAGATGGAGAAGAGAGGTGAGATTAATAAGGGAATCGGGAATTGGTCCTCCAAGTCCACAGGCAGACATTTTTAGTTGTCGCAGGTTGGATAAATATCGAATAGCTCCACCCCACTGTTTGGTCGTAGATATGTTCACACCATCAAGAAAGAGGTTTTCCAAGCTCGTCAGATTTGAGAAACTTTCCAAATTTACAAAGAACTCATTTATATAACCAGCAAATGACAAGTCCAGAAAAGTGAGACTTTTCAAATTATCATAGCGGAGACTGAAATTACCATTGAAGAGGTTGTGACTGAGATTGAGGTGTTGCAACTGGTCGAACTTAAACACAAACGAGCTGATGTTTCCTTGCAATTTGCATACACTCAAATCCAATGAAGAAACATGGCCTGTGTAGATATTGCAGCCGACTCCACTCCACATGCAACAATTGAATCCTTGCCAGGAACCAAGTTTATTATTCTCGTCTACAATGGCTGCCTTGAAATCGAGGAGAAGATTTCTTTCAAGAAGGGGACATGCCACAGTAGGAAAAGAGGTGAAGCAGAAGCAGAAACATGATATTGTTATGATCCCAAATGCAAGTCTGCAATATGAAAACGTACTTTCCCTGTCTCCCTTTTCAACTCTGCTAAAACTCTTATTTGTTTTTAGGAAAAGCAGATTGATCTGAACTCGGGAAAAATGAATGCTGAGTAAATGAATCCCTTTTAGGTTGTTGGAGGTGAGTGGGAATGACGTGTATGAGAGTCTCATCAAAGTCTGTGCAGTCAACGAGTGTATGATAGTAAGATAGAACTTTTGTTGCGATTCTAGAATTTTATTGACTTTATCTGCGTTGATACCATAGTTTTCAAATTGATTTAGGTATTTTGTTGAATGATTTTTATATTCTTAAATGTAATTTTTTAAATCTTACAAAAATCACATTTAAGGATATTTTTAAAAATATTATAAAATTCACATTTAAGGATATAAAAATCATTCAACAAAATACCTAAATCAATTTGAAAAGTATGGTATCAACGCAGATAAAGTCAATAAAATTCTAGAATCGCAACAAAAGTTCTATCTTACTATCATACACTCGTTGACTGCACAGACTTTGATGAGACTCGCATACACGTCATTCCCACTCACCTCCAACAAACTGAAAGGGATTCATTTACTCAGCATTCATTTTTCCCGAGTTCAGATCAATCTGCTTTTCCTAAAAACAAATAAGAGTTTTAGCAGAGTTGAAAAGGGAGACATGGAAAGTACGTTTTCATATTGCAGACTTGCATTTGGGATCAGCCTTTGGCCTTGAGTTTTCCTAAATTATCTTATTTGCTGTCTAAAAAAGGTATTAACACGGTGGGAGATCTTTAGGACTTCAATATTTTAGATTGGCTGCCATGGGATGTCACTAGAGCCCAATTTAATCTGAACAATAAATACAAATCATTTTTTATCTTTGTGAAATCTCTAGTGCCTCTAGAATTGTCTATGAAATTGTGTACCCCAATTCAATGCAATTTCTTGAAAGACTGGCTATGGCTTTCAGCATTTCCTTTCTTGTCTTTTCCTTTGAAGAAAATATATTTACAGCTGCTACCTAATCTTCCCATGAAGTCTCGGTTGAACAGCAAATGGAATTGTAAATTTAGTGAAAAATTTTGGGCAAAACTCTCAGCTAAAATTTGGAAGTCAAAGATTAACACGGAGGCACAATTAATGGCTTGGAAGATATTACATTACAAGTTACCAATTGGTAGCAGGCTAAAATTTATCATGGTTAATCTCATTAATTGTTCTTTTTGCAAGAAATTTGAAGACATGCGTCACATCTTTTGGGGCTGTTCTTTTGCGAAAAAATTATGGAACTCTGTTTTTCATTGTCTTCCTGCTATCTTTTGGCATTACCTTAACTGGAAGGAGGCTTTACTTGGAGTTGAGATTCGAAACAATGTCATTGCTGAAAGTGTTCGACAAACCATCTTATTGCTCATCTGGAGAGTCCGTTGTAAAGCAACTTTTGATAACTCCTATGATCATCAGGAATTTGCTTTTCTAAAACATTATTCAGATATATTTTATTGTCTTGCTTCTATTTTCTCTCAATTGCAGGCGGATTCCAAGAAGAGTACCACGATAACATATCAGATCCAATGTATCCAGCACCAAGTAATTCAGCTAATCAAGAATCAGCAAAATGGTGTGCTTCATAGTCTACAGCCTCTTATCCGAATTCTAATAAATTGTATTTGAAATTGTGCTCTCTTCTCTATGTACCCCTGTGGGTTGTTTTGCCTCTTGTTTCTCCACTGTAATGTTGTCTTCATTCTTTCGAGCAGTTTTATGTGATCTGCTCTTCTTACCTTTGTAATTTGCATTATTTCAATAAATAAATAAAAAATTACCTTTGTAATTTGCATTATTTCAATAAATAAATAAATAAAATTTACTCTAGAAAAACAGTTTCTCAACATTCTTTTAAATACATTTTTATGCAACTAAAAACCCTAGTAATCATTGACTTCAGCATGACATATGGTTGCATATGGTTCATAAATATGGAATCTCAAGACTTTGGCTCGTAACATCATTACCTCTATTTCAGTTTCAGTTTTCATGCTCAATTATTACCTCTATTTCAGTTTCAGTTTTCATGCTCAATTATTTTGTCTGGAATATGTCGCATTTAATGTTTTGACATTAGAGTTTGGATCAGATTTTTTTGCCGCGTAACAAACTTGTCAGTTGACACGTAGACATGAGATGATGTCTTGAAACAGGATACGATGTGTGTATGCAATTTATTGACTGACCTGAATGTGAAGATTCCTATACCAGTACGTCTCTCGGAAATCTAAATTTGGTGTCATCTTTGTCATTCCTTGTTGTAGCGCGAATAGTGGAGGACTCAAGACGCCTATTGAACCTGATCCGTTCGTTTGGAATTCAGAAAGCATCTTTGAATTGGCTGGCTTAAAAATCGGATTCGCGAGTCATTCACCTTGTATGGACATTCAAACTAAAATGAAAGCATTAACGAAACAATCAGTTCATGGACTTCTTAAAGATAAATATTTGAATTGCAAAAATGTCATCTTCAAAATCATGTGATTCCACACGATGCATTTATAAATAAGTAGAATCGTAAATAAGCTCTTTCATTTCATTTCTATAGTGTATATTTTTAAAATAAATATCTTTTATTTTTATAAATAGTTTGAGTATCATAATAAAATTTTATTTATTATTTATAATAGTATATATTAATTTTGAAATGAAAAATCTCTAATTGATATTTTCATAAGATTTTATTTATATATGTCAATATTTGATTAATTACAAGAAACACAAAGTATAGGTATTCACCCATCTCATATCTACCTATTAAAAATGGAAAGAAAAAAAATTATACCATTATCTTGCACTTATAAATGTTTTTGATTAAAGGAGGTATGAAAATGGTCTTGCATCTGATAAACAACAATAAAGTAACACAACTTCTCTACTCTAGGTAATTACAACAAACCAGCAGAAAAGACCATCTCTAACTCCTCCGCAATACAAAACTTAATAAAAAAACCAAGAGAAGCGCTACTAGTATGAAAGTCTAATTTATCAGTCAAAACAATGTTGATAATAAAAAATGATAAAAGAGTTTTAGAGTAGTGATGGTTAACATAAGCTTGATTTAGCATAACAATTTTTAAGTTGTGACCCGAAGTTACAAGGAGGAGCATAGTTCCCCATTAAAGTAAGTAAATAAAATTACCGATCATTAAAACAGACAAAAAAGGAAAGCCAAGGCCTAGAGAAGCTAAGCATGTTGATGTTCTCACAATCCTTGACCAATTACTTGAGATTCTCTATCCAGTTGTGAACATCCTCTGCCCTCTTCATCTCTACACGAATGTTGTCCTTCTACATGCCAACTTTCTTGAGTTTTCTATAATTCATGACAGTTCCAAAGATGACCTTCCTCATCATTTATTTCTAGACCTTACATATAGTCAAGATGGCCACACCAAGCTCAATACCAATAATGGCATTTAAATAATTTGTTGTCTAGAGATTTAAAAAAATCATTAAGGACCTTGATCTATTCTTCTTGATCATTTTAATCTTTTCAACCTTACTTTCCTCAGTAGTAACTATGTTGGCTCAAGCTTTCGTTTGTTCCTCAACAAGGTTGTTAGCATTGGGGGCATCAACATTAGGCCGAGTAACAATTTCAATATGGGCTTCCTAATTTTCTTACTCAACCTTCTCTAACTCTTCACCATCCACTTCCACTTCAAAATCATCCTTGGTGGCACTATTCTCTTTTTTTCCCAATGTTTTTTCAACCTTAGTTTCATAGTTATCCTCACCATTTCTATCTTGGGTATCATCTTTGCTAACTTCCTTTTAATTCTTTCCTTTTTTAAGCCTCAACCTTTTTTATCTTCTTTCTCTAGAGATAGAATCAAAATGAGATCCTTGAGCCCTTGATTTCTTGTGTCCTTCCTCCCCATCGGACTCTTCTGAGACTTGTTTATCCACTTCAATAATTTCCTTACAGATTTCTCTTTTCTTAAGGATTCTTATTGGCCTCATCTTGGTAGATACATTTTTTTCATTTAGCTAGGGTTATGAATAGAAAGAACTCTTCCACGGTTTTAGTTTTTCCCTTAGGTTTTTTGGGCTTTTGCTTGGGATTTCATGTATTCCCAGTAGCACTAGGAGGGAAAGATGTGTCATTTTCTAGCTCAATTTTTTCAATAACAACAAAGTTCCTAGGATGTTCTTGAGGGCTCTCTTTACCAAAAAAATAAATACCAAAACCCAAATGGTGGTATAACACATGGTGGTACAACACAAAAATCAAGCCCTAGTGTATTGGCTGATTTTCCTCATTTTTAATACTATTGACTAGGGACAAATAAAGAAAGGAATGTCAATTTTTTTCCATGTCTTAACATATTAAGTGTTGGGCGGTGGTAACCATGGTGAGTGGTAAATTGTCCTTCTAAAGTAAAGTTATGCATAACCCAAAGGAAAGCAATGGAAAAGGGGATAGGAAAGGGTAAATGATCATACCCATTTCTAGAATTAATACTCACTGACTGCTCCATGTCTTCAAAAAACTTATGTTTGAATTTACTATAGTCAATCATCCCCTTCCACTCAAACTTCTCTCCTTCATAATTCAAGCTCGTTGCCTCACCTATCAACTAGGGTATCACAAAAAACTTAACACTTCCAATGATGACCTCACCTCTATACCAGATGTTGGCAAACTTAATAAAGGGTAGAGAATTATGGTCTTTCATTACCTCAATGTAATTTCTCATCCATGTCCTCACAATGTAGTTCTATATTTCCCTATTTTCCAATAGTTCTTTACAACTTTTCATCTCAATCCTCTTTGGAGGACCCCCCATAGTATAAGCCTTATAAAAATCCTAGCCTTCTTCAAGAAGAGAAATATTAAACCTCATTATTCCCTATTTAACAATATCTTTCTACATTATTTATTCCCTTCTGAAGCCACCAAAGGAAAGTAGACAATTAGAGTGTAAGATAGTAGAGAGTCAATGATCCATTTGAGAGCTTTTGTAATGATTTTTGTTCCAAATGCTTATAATATAAGCTTCCACAATTACTGAGAAACCATCAACTTTAAAACTAACTAAATTTGAGCCCTTGACATGACTGGAGTCATTATAATTCATTCAGCTACAATACCATTTCCATAAATAGGGGATGTACTTTTGATGATTTGTCAAGATATTCTTGACTTTGGAAAACATTACAATATAATGTCATAACTTCTTAAACATAAAAACTTTATATCAAAAACATTTTATGATTAATATGTAAAAGGAGCCTTCACTAAATTTAGCATTGAAGACTTTATAGCAATCAATTTTTAGAAAATAATCTTTCTCACCAACTTTTCTACTCAACACTTTATTAGGATCTCTCATGAGAGTCCCCATCCACACAATGGATAATAACTAAATCAAGAAAAAAGAGCTTTTGTTCATTTTAACTAGGCTATTGATGGTGAAAGAGTATTCTTTTCCATCATTCTTCTTCTTGTATTTAAGCATTTATTTGATCATTTAAGACTATTTCTTTGAACTCCTCTGGGCATTCAAAATTGAAAACGTGTCTCTAGTTTTGAAAATTTAGACCGCAATTAGCCATATAGTTCGCAATTGTATTTCCTTCTCTTAAGGTATTGAAAATTCTAACATTGTGAAAGGACAAGTGACATCTTTTATAGTCATTTATGAGAATTTGCATGCATCAAGGGAAACTAGCCTTATTTAGAATAATATTAGTGATGTGTTTAGGGGCCCCTTCCATTTCAATATTAATAGCTTCATAATCTAGTAATAATTTTACTCCATACCATATCTATAGAAATTCCCTCAACATAGTTATTAGAGTTAATTCCAAGGTTCTTAGCAAAACCCATGATAAAAAGACCTCTATTGTTTTTTATGATACCACCTTCCCTCGCCAAGTATGGGTTAATCCATTTACATTACACTTAATCTAGTCATCAACTAAAGCTTTCCAGTTATAATGTTTTCTTTTCCAGATGCTATTCAATTTCAAGTTTATAAAGCTTTGTGTGACATATCATTTTTGTTTGATTCTTAGGCTTGTTAATCTAGGATAGGAAATCACTTTTGGGAAGTGTATATTATTGATGCTTTTCCTAATAATTATCTTAGTTATGCAAAAGAAAGGAAGAATTTTATTTTTTTCTTCTCTAAATATTCCATTGTTTTTTTCCTTCCAAATAACCAAAGCTATAGTGGGAAGAATAAGAAGCCAAAGGTTGTTCAGAACTAAGTGGAGTAGAGAGACTTTTCTCCATTAAGGAATTATAATTTTGATCATTCTTAGCATCATTATGCTAACCCTGGTCTCCATCAAAAAAAGGTTTTAGGGTTCTCTACTGAAGGAGTAGTAGAGGAATAAGTGGTTATAGTTTTTACATCCTTCTCACATATAACACATCTATTAGCAAAACTCTACCCTCTTTTTTGAGATTATCTAAAGTCAAAATCTTCTCTTGAGAAATTGCCCACTAGAAGTAATTAATCTTTGGGGTGAGGTTTGGAATCTAGACCTCTTTCCAGAAATGAGTATCCTCTTCCACCAGATCAAGCATGGCATAAGTATACTTGACTAGGAAGAGACAATTGTTGTTATGTTTCAAAATCCATTTTTCTTCCTATGTAACATTAAATAGAGAAGGGTCTAGAAGCCTACCTTTAAAGTACTCATTTCCTCTCTTCTTATGTTAGGTATTCTCATTTCCTTCCTTCGTCTTAGCCATGTAGACTTTCAAGGTCTAACCATTCTTCCTTAACATTTCTCCAAACAATGTAGTTTCCCACTTTGATGTCGATAGAAGTTGTGAGCTAGTTCTTTATGTCTTTGTTAACAATCAATTCCTGAAGAGGGGTTTCAAATGCCCATGAGTCAAACTAGAAAAGAGTATTCCTTGCATTACATATTATTTTCTTGCTTCATCTCTTGAAAATCTCTTTTCATTCCAAGAAATAGCTTCAAAATACTAAGAATTTAGGTATTTTTCCAATCAACCATAATCGTCCATCGAGCAAGGTTTTCCAAGCAATAGCTTCCAAGATATAAAATTTTCTAAATAGAACCTTGTCATCAAATAGAACCTTTTCATAAAAAAAACTATTGATGAGAAAATTGAGGAAGCTTAGAGGCAGCTCTAACACCTAAGATACCATTAGCATAAAAAATTTCAGTAAGGTTCCTACTAAGAACTTATGTGACTAGGAAAAAAAGATAAGGTGAAAGGGGGTGACTTTACCTCAACCTATTCCCTATAGAAAAGAATGTAGTGGGGTTACCATTAGCCAAGACAACATATATAGTAGATGTTAAACAACTCATGATCCTTTAATGAAATTTTCCTTTAAACCCAAATTTACTTAGGACCTTTCCTAAGAAGGACCACATAACTCTATCATAAGCTTTGCAAATGTCCAATTTGACATCCACTGTAGCCTTATTTTTAGTATTCATAGAATGTTTATGTTTATGTATAGTTATAATAGTATCCGTAATGTCTCTACCTCGTATAAATCCTTTGTGGTTTTTAGAGACCATTTTCTCCAAAATCAGTTTCATTTTGTTCACCAAGATTTTTGAAATAATCTTGTAAGTTGTGTTAAGTAGACTCTCTTGATTTAGGAATAAGGGAAATATAAGTTTGTTTGGTTAATTTTTCCATAACACCCATTCTGAAGAAGTGTCAAACTGCCTTAAGAAAATCCTAGTACTCTTGAAAGAAGCTAGGTAGAAATCCATCGAGACTTAGGGACTTGAAACCATGGAAAGAGAAAGAAACATCTCTAACTTCTTCTCTTTTAACCCAAGAGGCCAATATAACATTATCTTTATTTGACAGAGATGAGGGGATGCACCATAGAAGGTTATTAGGGTCTTTAATTCCGTAATAATTTGGTCCATTCTGAATGAATAATTTAATAACCTTAGAGTAGATATCTTCCTCTTCCTTGACCTCCAACCCATTCGAGAGAATTAGGGATCAGATACAATTTTTTCTTCTATGCTTTGACATTTTTTATTGGAAAAACCTCATGCTTTTGTCTCCCTCCTTTAGCCATTGGATATGGGATTTATGTTTCTAAAACATTTCTTCATGGATGGAGAGAGAGGTCCATTGGTCTCTAAGTGACCTCTCTTTCTTAATCAAGATAGGATCAGAGCGATTCCTTTCCAAAATCTCCTAAACTTCAACTGGCTTACTCTCTAAGGTAATTCTAGTATTAAATATGTTTTCAAATGAAACATTGTCCCAGAGTCTAACTTTATCCCTAACATTCCTCTATTTCATCTCTATGTTTATCATTGGTGATGACTTAGCTGACTTATCCCACCAACTATAGATTAGATCTCTTATACTATGATTAGATGTCCACATATTCTCAAATCTAAAAGGTCCCACCACTTTTTTATCAACTTTCCAATCTAGGAGAAGGTAATTATGATCTGACCCTATTTGGGGTTTGGTTTCTAGAAAAAAATCATCTATATTTGTCTAGTTTGAAGTTAGGACATCCCTATGAAGCCTAAATTGGATGAGGCCCTAACCTTGTCTTCTATTAGCCCATGTGAAATTACACCCCCGCCCTCACCCCCTTCGCTTGGCCCTCCCTAGATCTATAGAATTAGGACCAAATGAAGGAAGAAATCCCCTAAATCTACCATGCTTTCAAAGAAATCTTTAGTACCCCCAACTTTTTCAAAAGCATGGAGGGGAAAATTAAAGTCACTAATAACGATCCACTTTGAGTTTTCATTATTAATAATACTCACAAGGTTATTCAAAATAATTTCCTTTTTGCTAAGTTATTCAAGGCATAAACATTAACTAAATTCCATGAGAACCCAAAATAAAGGTCTCAGAAAGTAGTAATAATTATATTATTGGAGGAGTTCAAAAGAATATTTGACAACTTACTTGCATTCTAGATTATAGCTAGACCTCACAAATCACCTTGAGAATCTTCAAAAATCTAAGAGGTGTTAGTCCAGAAAAACTCCATATCCCTTTCCATACTGGTATCTCTGTTCATTTTAGTTTCATGTATGAAAAGAATATCCTCTTTGAGATCTTGAAGAGAATACTTCAACATATGTTGCTTCAAGTGAATTTTCAAACCCTTGAGATTCCAAAAAAGTATTCTAACCATTATAAAATATAAATATAGTACTACAAAACATGTCTAGGAGCCTCTTTCAAACATGTAGATTAGGATTTTCTCTCCACTTGATGACTATCTTTGATAATAGAAGTCCACATGCTTCCAACTATATGTCCCTTAGGTAGGGTGCCAACATCCTTTCTTAGAAATATTTCTTTACTTTGTCCAAAATCATTTTTTTTTCTTTCTTTTGTTCTTCTTGTCAACCTTGGTCCACTAACATTCCTTGGTAATGTCATTCCCTATTACAAAGTTAGCATCTGAAAGAGTGTTATGGGGGTTAGACCTCATGAGATCCATAATCTGTTGTTTACTCTCATCCCAAGAAAGAGATTTAGGGTAGGGTAGAACAACCAAAATACTTGTAGTGGTATCCCTAGGGATAGATTAAGAACCATCTCCAAAGATGTTAAGGAGGAAGAATGGATGGTTCTAACAAACTCATCCATGGATCCTTTTTGAGAATTTTTGAGAAGAGGGATTTCCTTTGAGGGAGGGGGAGGAATAGCACAAGACCCTTCCACACCTTACAGGAGAATAGGAGCCAAAATATTAGGAAGAACCTCCAAAACCAAAGTGGTTTTCTAGGATAAAACCTAGAACTCCACAACTTCCTTGGGTCTCTCCTCAAATATCTTGGAACAAGAAGGACTAGAAAGGTCAATGTGGTCAAAATTTCTACACTTAACACAAATTAGATCCAATTTTTTGAAGACCAAAAATTGCACATAAGATCCTAGTTTTGAGTCTAGGGTAACAGATGTAGGAAGAATCTTGTTTATATAGACATTGACATAGATTTTGGAAAATAAAAAGTGGGATTTTCTCTAGGTGACTTCATCCACTAATAAAAGGGAGCTAAATATTTTTTCTATCCCTCTAAATACCTTAGTGTTCTAGAACTTGAAAGGAAACCCTAATAGTTTGACCCACATTTGTGTAGAAGCTCCTAGATTGATAGCTTTGTCTAGTTTAGGTTTCTATTTATAAACATTTAGTATTTTATTTTTGTTTTACCCTAGATATAATGGTCCATTATTAATAATATTAACTAAATCCTCCTTAATCACAAAGGATAAGAGACAGATACCATTAAGGAGGGTGATAATCTTAACTATTCCTATAAGAAACCAAGAAGAAGATGGGAGATGATTAACAATCAGCCTAAAGAGTAGGAACCATCAAAATAGGGATAATTTTAGCCCAATCAAAGATTCACCTATAATATCATAAAGAAGTTACATACTGCTAACTTTTATAGTGTAGGAAATGCTAGATTTGGGGCGATAAGACTCGCTTGCTAAAGCGCCCAAAACCACAAAAGAGCAACCACCAAGTCAAACCACCAAAGAGGAGCTTTTCTTAAGTGTTCGAGAAGAGGAAGGTAAAATAATAGGGGCCCCAATGGGCTCTATCTTACCCATAGAGAGGAGTGAGGAACAAGTGAAACCCCCATGCCCTACTAAGAGAGGCATGGAGAGGGTGTGAACTAAGTAGGGATGGGAGACATGAAGGCTAAAAATTGGAACAGGTCAAAGCCAAGCATAGGGACATGGCCAAGGGTAGTGATTTCTTTTTTTGTTCCTTAACTAATGTTAAACTATAATTATAGAATTTTTTTCATAACCTTTTATATAAAAGAGATAATTATTTTGGATTAAGGTAAAATAAGGTTTCATCAGGACTCGAAACCCAATATCATAGTACATAGATTAAATGAAAAAGTATAAAATTATGACTATGCCTTAAAAAACTAAAACATTAAAATTTCTAGCATCCTAGAGACTAGTACAAAAGAAAAAAAAGCCAGAAAATAGACTAGACCAACAAAAGAAAAACACTAAAAAAAACATAGAACCAAAGCTAAGTCAACTCCTTAAGAAGCTTGGCTGCCTAGATCCCAACTACCTTTGAGTCCTCTTATGTGTTCTTCAAAAATGTAATTTCTTTGTTTCTATTCATCTTACCCTTTGTTGTTTTACCAAGCCCTCCCATTTCTTCCATCTGATGTATTTTTTCCTCTCCAGCCAAGTCCACCATGAGTTTAATACCCTTTATATTTGCTTTACCTTTGTTGATAATCAACTTGTGAACCAAACCTTGAATTTTGGATTCACTATTCTCAATGAATTTCTTCACTTCCTATATTTTCCCTGGGATACCTTCTTCCAAGATGATCCTAGCCTTGATTTCTTCCTACAAGTATTTATCTAATTTTTTAACCACCTCTTTCATGGCATTAATTTCATTGATAACCCAACTATCAAAAATAATTGATGCCTCCACTTTATCCTTAACCCTACCAGCATTGTTTAGATCACCCTAGTTAGGAAATGGAAATAATTCCTTTCTTTTCCTTCATATTTTTCTCTATAGGCTCCTCTTCAAACTTGGCACCAAATACATCCCAACAATGTTCCTAATAGGAGATTCATCCCTTTCAATATTCTTGTCCTTTCCATCTTTCTAGGCTAGATTCTCCTTGTTATCCTCTTTAGAGTTCTTCATGTCTTTAGGTGAGATAGAGGAGTTTTTAATTCTTTTGATAAGAGGGGAATCACCACTTTCTTCTCCCATTTACATCCCTTCACTTTCTTCACCCCATAGGTTTTTAGAGATCCTATCCTCATGAATGTCCAGAAATTCTTCCTCATCACCCATATCCATCCAAGAATCTTCACCCTCCATTTCTTTTTTCTTCTTACTCACATAATTTTTTATTTTTCTCCCTAATCCACTTTCAAATTTTATTTGAGGGCTCATGAAAGGGGTTCTAGATTTTTAATATTTAGCAAACTAAGGGATGAGGCCTTCATGAAGGATAGGCCATGAGGATGTTTTCCTATGACTAAATATGCTCCTATTTAGGAAATGCATCATGAAGTAGGAAAAAAAATTCTATCCATATACCATAAATTATTTAAGAGCACAAAATTGGAATATGCACTCATTGCTTCCTACCATATAGGGTAAAATAATCCTTAGCACAACTCAATAAATAATTTCATAATGGTTTAATTTCTTGTTAGAGAAAGTGATACTCATCTTTACTAGAGCGTTCTTATCCATTTTATCCTTTGGTAATATCTTCAACAACTCTTCCATGTTTTTTCTTTCCTTTTTGAATTTATCTTCATCATTTGATGAACTTGAAATTCCATCGATAAAATAGGTGTTGAGTGGAAAGTAAACCTCATACATGGTGACATTATAATCCTTCCATCCCTTCAAAAATTCCATCATCAACTTAGATTCAAATCCATGAAGTCATTCAAGATAAGAAGTCACACCTCCCTTCACCAAATGACCCTAAACCTCCATTTCATCCTTCCATTCATCACAACTTCTAGGTTCCTATCTTTATGGCTAATTGCCTATGATTCTACCAATAGTCTTCTCCCCCTCAAGAACTATATGAAACTATGAAATCTCAAAACAAAGAAGAAGAAAATCGAAAGATGACATAAAAATAATTCCTATAATCACATATTTTAATGCTTTGAGTCCACCACATTAAAATATAATGACTATTGTAATGGATTGATGTATTCATCATACTTGTTTAAGTTTCTAATAGGGAAACATGTCTTTTCCTCATAAATATTTTCCTTCAAAAATAAATCTTATATAAGATTACCTTGCCATGATATCTTTCCCTTAGCTTATAGTCTAAGGTTAGCAATATAATCTGCACAATAATTGGCTTCTCTTTGGACATGAAAAATAATTAATTTCTAAAAGATATTTAATATTGATCTTTCCTCTTTTATAAATTTTTCTACAATCCACTTAGGATGATTTTCCCTATTTAGGAAGTTTATTATGTTTTCTTAATTTCCTTCAACCCAAAGGTAATTCCACATCATAGCTTTAGCAAGTTTGATTATGAGGACCCCACTAGCCTCATCCACATGGCTAGACTGGGTACCAAGTGAGAAAGCCCTAGCTTCGATGTAGTTACCATTTGATTCCCTAATTATTCTATCCCCACTCACCTCCCCTGTATTTCCTTTGGTTGCCTTGTCAAAGTTGGACTATATCCAACCTTCTAGAGGGAAAAGCCACACTACATTCTCTCTTAATTTTTTCTTAATACTCTTTGTGTAGGAATCCCAAAGGAGCAATGCATCCTGAGAAAAAACTTCATTATGTATACTAGAAATTTTCCTTATGGTGATAAAAATTTCGTTGATACTTCTAACTTTTTTTTAAGAAACAATCTAATTCGAGGATTCTTTGTCTCTAAAAACCAAATTATTCCTCTCTTTTCATATATTCCACCATATATATGGGGGTATTATATTCCAGACCATGTTAACATTATCATTCTTGACACAAAATTTCTATTTTTTGATAATGTCTTCCATACAAGTCCAAAAATAACCGAGTCAAGTTTCCAACCAACAAGACATTGGTTCCATATTTCATGAGCATAAGAACATTCAACGAACATATTAAAATTAGTCTCCTGATCCTTTCTTTTAGAGATAAAACATTTTGGCTAAATTAAATCCTCCCTTACAAATATTTTCAAGGGTCAAGATTATATTTTGGGTCGTGATCCAAAAGAATATTCCCACTTTTGGTATGATTCCCTTTATCAAGAAAAATACCCAAAACATAATGATAGCATAGGGATTCATGATAGACAAACCAGAAGCCACCAAATGAACACCATTCAAAATCTTACCTCAAATGATAGAATCCCAGTCATCATTTATATGCAAAGGATTAAGACTTAACTAAATATTCTAACTTGATGTGGACTAATGACTTAAGGATTGACCAAATTGTCATTTATCCAGTAGTTAAATACCTAAGAACCATAAATCCTTGTACACTAGTTAATAATATTAATGTTATCAATATTTTCTTCAAGAAGATCCTCCATTAACCATATGTCTTCCCAAAATTTAATCCTTCTTCCATTCCCAAGTTTCCACCTAGCTCCATTTTTGGCAATATACTTACAGTTTTGAATGGATCTCCATATATAGGAGCAACCTTCAATACTCAACCCATTCAAAAACTCCCCTAAGGAGGGTAAGTAAATAAGTATTTTCTCTTCAAAATGATATTCCATTCATTTTCCATAAAAGAGCTACTATTTTAAGAAGGCTAAATATGTTTTCTTCTCATTATTAACAAGTGAGAAAAATTGATGTATGAAACCTTCAAGTAATGGACACTTGTATATTATCCAATAAACTATTATGAACTCAAATTTATCTTCATAAATTAAATATAGTATCTTGTATAGTGTATAATCTCTTACAACATTTCAATCACTTCGGACTAATTAAATTTCCATGCAGTAGGTACCACCATCAATAGGATAAACAAATCATGTGTTTAGCCTCATCAAAGCCAAAATATGAGAGAGAAGAATAGAACTTATAATTTAGTAAAAAAAATCCCTACCCTTTCATACTCTTGCAAATAATGATTGAGAAATAAAATCACATAATAAATCTTTCTATCTAGATACATAGAAATTATTTTCCCTTCTTAAGCAACCCATTTACAAAAAAACACAATAATATCACCTATTAAAAATAATAATATGGACTAGGTTTGTTATTAAAAAAATTCTAAATATGATGAATTTATCATACTTTGCTTAAACAAATTCTTATAAAAATTGCTAGAGTTTCCTAATCAAAGCTTTAGAGCTTAGGAGCACCTTCACCCTTAGTTCTCTTATATCCTTAAGGCCATATTGATTTCCCCTATATTTTTTTGAAAATACTGGGATGTAGTTTGTAAATATTTTTTCTAGGTGGGAAACAAGTTTTTCTCTTTAGGTGCTATCCTTAGAGAATTGAATAATCATATTAATGTCCTCATTCCCAATGTTGCTAGAGTAAAAATAATGAAGCATTTTAGGCCAAATAGCCTCTATAATACTATCTACCAAATTTTCTCAAAACTTTTGGTTTGTAGACTTGAGTCATGCCTTGATCATCTTATTCATTTTCTTTAAATGGGGTTCTTGCATGGGAGAAATAATCAATGTTATTCTCATAGTGCATGAAGTGCTTCTAATGTAAGAGCTTCCTAGGTTTCATTGTTATCCTACATGTTTACCTCATTTCATAGTTGCTACAAAATTTGTAGTTGGTGTTGAGCTCTTTAGTTGTTGCCAAGTTGTACTTTAGTTGTCGAGTTACTTTTGTTGCTGAGTTCCTTTAGTTTCCGAGTTCCTTTGGTTGCCAAGTTCCTTTGGTTGCTGAGTTCATTTGGTTGCTTAGTTCCTTTGGTTTTTGAGTTCCTTTGGTTTATGAGTTCCTTTGGTTGCTGAGTTTCTTTGGTTGCCAAGTGACAATAGTTAGGTTTGGATCCCTCATTAACTAAGCTTTATGTGTCTAGTTTGAATTTGGGCCCACCTTGGGGATTAATTTGTTTTGGTATTTAATAATTTCTAAGAGGCAACTTGTGGCTTGTTCTGGCATTTAACATAAGGGTTTATTTAGTTTGTATTTGTAGTAGGCCAACTTGTACCTATTCATGTATTTAAGAGGGTCTTGGGTAGAGTCTTAGGGGGCAAAAGATTGATGCAAGTATGAGAATATTTTTCAATAATTATTTTTTCATTGATGTCAAACCTACTACCTACTGGTAAGATAATTGCTTAGTTGATTTGAGTGTTGTCATTTATTTGATTGATGGAGAGGATTTACAATCAAATGTGATAACAAGAGAAACTAGAGGAAAGGTTGAGTTATGGTATTTAAAATGAGTACAAAGATCAGTTAAGACAACAATTATATAGTGTATCGTTTATCTACTTAAGGCTACAAAGGATGGATACCCTAAAAAAGTCTAGAGCAAGGAAGAAAAATGGTTTCTGCTAAGCTTGACCAAGTGCATAGTTGGTTCCTGGCAATATTAGTGCAAGACAAGAAGAAAATTAGTTGGAGCCAAGTAAAGTGAAGATTTATTGTATGCTGAGTGAACATAGTGTAAGCAGAGTAAAGTTTAGTTGGTGTTGGGCATCAATGAACTTTAATATGTGCCGAGTGAATTGCTAGTGGATGTCAAGCAACATAGTGTGTGTCGAGCATCAAAGGTTTGATAATGTTGAGTGATAGAATTATGAGTTAGATCATAAATTCAAAAAATTTGACTTGACAAGCTTGATTTCTTGAATTGTGTGAACCATGTGGAAGATAAGCTTGATGAGTTGGTGGCATAGTTTTGAGCCAAGTTCAAGGAGGATTGAGAATGAAGTTTCTATAGGGATCAACATGGAAAAGTGGGAAGATTAAATGAATCAAACTTAACTCTAGAATGGATGATTATGGTTGAGTGGAAAAATACCTAAATTATCTTTATAAGGGGATACAAGGTATGAAGTAATAGTTGGCATGTGTGAGGACCCAAGGAAGACAAGGAGTCTAGGATATTGCTTCATATGGAGGCCAAACTATAGAGCCTAATGATTGGCATACACAGAAAAAGGGCTTAAGGGAATGAATTCTCAAAGGGTGAACAAGCTATCAGAGCTAAAGTGAATGAAGCCAAGTTGGCATGTGTGAGGACCCAATGAAGATAGGGAGTCTAGGATATTGCTCCATATGGAAGCCAAACTATATAGTCTACAATTGGCATATAAAGAAAGAAAGCTTAAGGGAATGAATTCTTGAAGGGTGAACAAGCTATCAGAGTTGAAGTGAATGAAGCCAAGCATAATGGAGGACTAAAAAAAAGATCTGTAATCTAAAAGTGAGTTGTAATTTGTTATCAGATCAAGCCTTATTGTTACTTTCTAACCATTGTATCAGTTTAGCAAAAATCGTTTGGATTAAGGTTGACCTAGCAATCATTTGTAAATCCTTTGACTGGGTGATGATATTCTAATGGAATGGTCTAAACTCCTCTAGCGAAGATCACTCCTAATAGGGTGAATGAAATCCTTTAACAAGCCACATTTAATAATGTGTATTGTAAACTTGAATAGGGCATCACTTCAGAAGAGTGATAATTAGTAGCATGTTACCAATGCTTTTTCCCAAATTGGGTTTCCACGTAAAATCCTTGTGTCATAAGTGTGAATGATTCTATTATGTTTTATGGTCACATTTCTACAAAGTGATTTTGACCTAGGACAATAACCTACAAGTTTAAGTTTTAAATGATATGATGGATGCATGAAAGATACATGATAAGGATATATATATATATATATATATATATATATATATATATATATATATATATATATATATATATATATATGAGTTTTGTTAAGCAATGAAACATTTTATTAGGAGTTTTGGACCTTTGATAATGGATTGTCCCCCTCTCAATTATTCTAAACTATTCCAAAAATTGGTATTAGAGCATGGGTTTCTTGTTAGAGATAGTTTAATGGTATTATAAGTCAAAGATCAGAATTCCTAAGAGAGAGGTACCCAAGCTTAATAAGGATAACTTTCCTGCATGGAAAATTTTCATGAAGATACACCTAGGAGGACTAGATGATCATGCACAAACTACCATTATTGTTGAACATGTTGACCTTGTTGGAGCCCTCACCACTGAAATTTTGAAAAAGAAGAAAGAGCACAATAAGGTAATGTTGAAGATTACATCTACCCTAAGTTACGTTGAATTCAATAACTTCAAGAGTTGTGACACTGCAAAGAAGATGTGGGATGTTCTTCAAACCATCTATGGAGGAGTCAAAAATGTTTTGAGAGCCAAATCTGAAATTCTTAGAGGTAAGTTCAATAATATGAGAATGGAATAAGGTGAGAACATTGTTCAATGTTGCTCTAGAATAAAAGATGTTGTTAATGCTATTAAAGGAGGTAATGGTAATATTGATGATGATATGGTATTGAGAAAAGTATTGAGGACACTTCTTCCAATCTATCTTATTAGAGTTTTTTCCACACAAGAACTAAGATATATGTGTGGCACTAATCTGACCCTTGAAGGATTGGTAGGTAGACTTGCTGCCTTTGAACTCTCTAATTTTGATAACTTCAAATCTAAGAATGTTGAATCTACTTTTAAAGGTAAGTTTTCAGTGAAAAAAACTAATGAAAAGAAAAAGGAAAAGAGAAAATATGTTTCCAATGATAGTGATATAGAGGAGAAAGATGTTGAACAACTTAAAGCATTTTTGGCTAGGAGATTTCACAGAGACAAAGGAAAATACAAAATTAAGATGCCTATCATATTTTTAAATTGTAATGAAGTTGGTCATATTGCTACTAGATGTCCAAAGAAGAAGACCAATAGAAGTGGAAACAAATTTAGAAGCAAAAGAGATGAGGAAAAAAAAGAGTGCATGGACAAAGGAAAAAAATCTTGCTACATTACTAAAGAGAAATCCAATAAAGAATCTGATGATCATGAGGATGAAGTTGTCTATGTTGCAATGAAGGATGATTCTGATGAAGATGAGGCAACTACACACATCTTATGTGAATAAGAGTGACATATGGATTATTGAGAGTGGTTGTTCCAATCACGTGACTAGAGATAAAACTAAGTTCAATTCCCTTGTGCATTATGATGGAAATAGTGTTAGATTTTGGAATGATGCACCATGTCTTATCAAAGGAAAATGATTAATCATGTTGATAGATAAGATCATTTTCCACAATTCTTATTATGTAGAAGGATTGAATTATAATTTTCAAAGTGTATCACAATAGAAAAGCCAAGATTTATGATGCCAATGGAGATCTAATTGGAAATGGTGATCAGATTAGAGGTAACCTTTTCTACCTTGACATGAATGATGCAAGTTTTCTAGTTGTACAATTTGATGATGTATGACTATGGAAAAAAAGCCTATTTCATGTTAATTTTGATAAGTTGGTCAGCATCATTAAGATGAAGAGAGTCAAAGGTTTGCCAAAATTAAAGAAACTAGATAATGTAATATGTAAACAATGTGAGTTAGGCAAGAGGACTAAATCAAGTTTCAAAATTAAGATTCACTCTTCAAAATGGATTCTTGAATTAGTTCATACTGATTTATGTGGACCAATCAATGTGCAAATCTATAAAGGTGAAAAATACATTATCCTATTTGTTGATGATTATTCTAGGATGATGACAGTTCTATTTTTAAAGGAAAATCTAATGCATTTCAAATGTTTAAGTGGTACTTGGCTAGAGTGGAAATGGAAACTGGGAAAATATTGAAAGCCCAAGATCTGACAAAGGTGGAGAATTTACATCAAATGAGTTTTAGATGTTCTATAATGATAAAGGAATTAAACGAAAAACTTTTGCACCTAGGACCCCTCTACAAAATGGGATGGCTGAAAGGAGAAATAGATCTATAATGGACTATGCTAGAACTCTTATGATGGAGAAGAATGTTGCTTTGAAATACTGGAGACAAGCTATAAGTATAACTATTTATTCCCTAAACTATATACAAGTCAAGAAAGGTACTCATTCAACACCTTTTGAATTATGGTTTGTATACCAACCCAATGTAAAATATTTTAAGGTATTTGGAAGCAAGTGTTGTATTTTTAAGGATAATAGGAATGGAAAATTTGATGCTAAAAGTGAAGAAGGTATATTCCACAAGGAGTAAAACTTACAAGTGTTTAAATACTAACATTGACAAAGTTGTCGAAAGTGAAAATGTGAAGTTTGATGAATATATAGAAGTACATGAAGCTAAACCTAAAAAAGAACCTAAAGATTACAAATATTTTGTGTATTTCTATGAAGAAATGATTGATAATGATGTTGTGAATCAAGTTCCCAATCAATAAGAGAAAGTTTCACTGGTTGTTGAGTCACATATAATGAATGTCAAACTACATTCAAGAATCAAGTTATAGTCAGGAGATGAGTTGCAAACTAAAGCTAAGGTGCATTCTGATAATGAAATGAATACACATGAAAAAGATGTTGAATTAATTGATAAAGAATCACATGGTGATTTTGAATTTGAGAGACCTATTCAAGAAAATAGAGCAAAATCAAGATTGTCAAAGTATGTCAAGAGACATCACCTTGCTACACAAATTATTGGAGACAAAGAGGCCAAATCTATGATAAGAAATGGGTTGAGAAGTGATACATGTCTATTGACCATGGATGAACCTAAATTAGTTAAGAATACATTAGAGAATGGTGACTAGAGTCAAGAAATGATAGAAGAGATTGAGTAAATTGAGAAGAACAAAACTTGGTCACTTGTACCTAGATCAAAGAACAAGAATGTTATTGAAACCAAGTGGATGTACATAAATAATTTAAATGAAAATAGTGAAGTCACAAGAAATAAAGCAAGATTAGTTTGCAAGGAGTGTGCTCAAGAAGAAGGAATAGACTATAGAGAAATATTTGACCCTATTGCAAGACCGGAAGGAATAAGAACTTTGTTTTCTTACTCTACATACAAAGGTTTCAAACTTTACCAAATGGATGTGAAATTTATATTTCTAAATGATATATTAGAGGAAGAGGTTTACATTGACCAACCTAAAGGATTTTTTGATGCCAACAACAAGAACATGGTATGTAGACTACACAAAGCTTTATATGGTTTAAAGTAAGTACCTAGAGCATGGTATGAGAGACTAACAATACTTATCTTGTGAAGACTGGTTTTGAGAGAAATGATCACAACAATAATTTATATTTGAAGACTGATGGTGGTAAAGGTATTTTACTAGTTGAATTTTTTGTCGATGATATCATATATGGATGCCAAAGTGTACTTTGCAAGACATTTTTTGATCAAATGAAGCAAGAATTTGAGATGTTCATATTTGGAGAAATTAAATTCTCTATTTGCTTGCAAGTGTATCAAATGCAATATGGTATTTATATCACTTAGTCTAATTATGTGAAGGAAATATTAAAAACTTTTGGATTGAAAGATTCAAACCCTGTTAGCACAACTATGGTGATAAGACATAAACTATCAAAGAATGATGATTCTATTGATGTGAACCAAACTTTGCATAAGTAAATGATTGGAAAATTTCAATATGTAGTTCATAGTACACCTAACATTGTATTAGCTATTGGGATTGTTGTAATATTTTTTGCAAATCCTAAGGAGAATCATTTGATGGTTGTTAAGAGAATTAGGAGATATCTGAAAGGAATAGAGGACTTTGGTCTATACTACAATAAAAATGAAAATTTTGAATTGAGAGCCTATACAGATGTTGATTTGGCTAGAAATTTTGATGACAAAAAAAGTACAAGTGGTGGAGCATTTTTCTCAATGAAGAGACTAGTTACATGGACTAGTAAGAAGAAAAATTGCATATCTCAATCTACTGATGAAGTTGAATATGTTGCTTCTACATTAAATTGTACCAATATTGTATGGATCAAACACCTACTCAAAGGAATAAAGGAGGAAATTACTAAACATGTTATAATTTACTATGATAACACCACTACAATAAACATGGCTAAGAACTTTGTGATGCACAAAAAGACAAAACATATAGCTATCAAGTATCATTACTTGAGAGAGTTGGTTCAACACAAAGAAGTGAAGATGGAATATGTGAATACCAAAGAATAGATAGTTGATATATTCACAAATGCTTTACCTAAGGATTGTCATGAGTATATAAGAGTTAAACTGGGGTTGATACCCCTAGAAGTTCCTTGCATTAATTGAGATGAATGACATATGTTACACATTGATGTAGTCGATCTTACTTTAGGAGCTGCCTAAAGTAATCAAAGAGATGGAAAAGAAGATTAGTCACAAGTTAGGTATCAGAGGGAGAACCTAAAATTGTTAACATCTACATGTTGAGATGACAAGTCTTTGGCATTATTGTTAAAGAGGGAGAAATGTGTAATACCAACTCAGAGCGAGGTATACTCTTGAAGGAGAAATAATTACAAATAGAAAGATAGATACTTTAATCTTAAAAAGAGGGAGTAATCAAAGAAATTTAGAAGGAGATTCCTTGCAAGATGGAATATTGAGCCCGAGTTGTGAAGATTGAATTTACTAACCAAGAGGGAGTCATAAGTCAGAGTGAATTGAATTGTTTGTTGATCAGAATAGATTTTTGTAGCCTTTGCAAAAGATGGAAGTTGCTGATAGAGAGGGAGAGATTTCAATACAAGGTATTATTTTCTTTTTGGTATTTTATTTGTATTGGTTTGACATCAATGCCAAAGAGAGAGACTATTAAGAAAAGATTGGTGCAAGAATGAGAATGTGTTCAATCATTGTTTTGTCACTGATGTCAAAACTGCTACATGCCTATAAGACAACTAAGTAGTTGATTTGAGTACTATCATTTCTTTGACTGATGGAGAGGATTTGATCAAATATGATAACAAGAGCACCTATCTAGGAAAGGTTGAGTTATCGTATGTAAAAGTAGTACAAAGATTAGTTAAGACAATGATTATATAGTGTATAGTTTATCTACTTAAGGCTACAAAGAATAGATACACTGACAAAGTCTAGAAGAAAAAAGAAGAAGAATTATGTCTGGTAAGATTGACCGAGTGCACAGTTGGTGCTGAGCAATAGTAGTGCAAACCAAGTAGAAAATTAGTTCGAGCCAACTAAAGTGAAGATTCAATGTATCTCAAGTGAATGTAGTGTAACCTGAGTAAATTTTAGTTGGTGTTGAGCATTAGTAAACTTTAGTATGTGCTGAGTGAACTGCTAGTGGATCTCAAGAAACACAGTGTGTGTCAAGCATCAGAGGTTTGATAATGCTGAGTGACAACATTATTAGTTAGATAATGAATTTAATGAATCTAAGTTGACAACATTAATTTCTTGGATTGTGTGAATCATGTGGAAGATAATCTTGATGAGTTGCTGGCACAGGATTCAAGGTAAACCATTTTGAGGAAAATTCAAGGAGGATTGAGAAGGAAGTTTCTAGAGGGAGCAAAATGGAAAAGTGGGAAGATTCAATGAATCTGACCTAATCCTAGAATGGATGATTTTGGGTTGAGTAGAAAAATAGCTAAATTCTATTTATAAGGGGATATAAGGCATGAAGTAATAGTTGGCATGTGTGAAGAGCTAAGGAAGACAAGGAGTCTAGGGTATTGCTTCATATGGAGGCCAAACTATAGAGTCTGTAATTGGCATGAAAAGAAAGAAGGCTCAAGGGGATGAATGCTTGAAGGGTGAATAATCTATCAGAGCTAAAGTGAATGAAGCCAAGAAGAATGGAAGACTGAAACAAAGATTTATAATCTACAAGTGAGTTTTAATTTGTTATTAGATCAAGCCTTACTATTACTCTCTAATCATTGTATCATTTTAGGGTAAATCCTTTGGATTAAGATTGACCTAATAGTCATTTGTAAATACTTTAACCAAGTGACATTCCAATGGAATGATCTAAAGTCCTCTAACAAGGCTCACTCCTTGCAAGGTGATTGAAATCCTTTAACCAGGTCACATTTAAGAGTGTGTATTGTAACCTTTATAAGGGTTGGCCTTTCATAGGGAATCACTTTAGAAGAGTGAGAATTAGTAGCATGTTACTAGTGGTTTTTCTCAATTTGGGTTTCCACACAAAATCCTTGTGTCATATGTGTGAATAATTCTATTATGTTTCACGTTTACATTTCTACAAAGTGATTTTAACCTAGGATAGTAACCTACAAGTTTAAGTTTTGAATGATATGATGGATGCATGCAAGATACATGATAATGAGATATATGTATGAGTTTTGCTAAGCACTAAAAATTTTTGTTGGGAGTTTTGGATCTTGGATAACTGATTCATCTTCCCTTCAATTATTCTAAACTATTTCAATAATTGGTATTAGAGTATTGGTTTGTTGTGAGAGATAGTTTGAAGGTACTATAATTCAAAGATAAAAATACTTAAGAGAGAGGTACCCAAGCTTCACAAGGAGAACTTGGATAGATGGGTGTGTCTTTGGCCATAGTTATTCTTTGTTCTCCCTATGTTAGGTGGTATCAGATCTTGAGGTTCATCCTTGAGGATATTGGATTGTGTAGAACACTAAGTGAATTGGTTGGTTGTAGGATTGTAGATTGTAGGATTTTACCTATAACTTGCAGAGGGTTTCGATCTTTTAGTAACATGATTATAAATATGGTTCAAGGTAGAGGAAATATAATTTATATTAAATATATTGAGTCAAAATGCATGCAGATTAGATGTTGCAGAGACAACCTAGAGGAGAGGAGCACATCTTGATGATGTGAGTGATGATGAAGTAGTAGCACCAAACTATAATCCAAAACCTAAAGAAGATCAAGATGAGGCAATATTGTTGAGAGTATTGTCTAGGGCACATTGAAAGCCTATTGTATAAGTTGTTCCTTATGATGGGAAATTGAACACCAATATTGTGTTGGATTGTATCTCTGATATGGTGAAGTTCCTTGAGTACGAAAATACTCTTGTTAATCTAATAGTGAAAATTGTAGTTACTAGGTTGAAAGGTCATGGTTCACTATGGTGGGAATGTTTGCAAACTAATAGACAAAGGAGAGGAAAGGACAAGATCAAGACTTGGCCAAAGATGGTAAACAAAGTGAAGAACACATTCCTTCCTATTGATTAGAAAATTATCTTGTTGAGAAAGATTCCTAATTAGAAACAAAGAGACATGACTATAAAGGAGTATATTGAGGAATTTTAAAGATTGTTGGACATTAGATATGGAAATGTGAATGATGATGTTGAGAAAATTACAAGGTATATAAATGGATTAAGTCTAGAATTCAAGATGAATTAAGTTTTGTGAAATTGGAAACTATGGAAGAAGAGTACCAATATGCCTTGAAAGATGAGGAGATATTGACAAAGAAACATGAACAAAGACAAAGTGGTAGAGGTGGTAGATTTGAGAGAGGCAGAGGTAGATCTTATGGAGAAGGTGATACATATAACAATTTGATGCAAGATAAGGGAAATTTTGAATGGAAAAGTGATGAAAAGAGCAAGACTAAATAGAAAGGTGGTAATTCTTACCAAGGAGGTACTAGTTCTTACCAAGGAAGAGGTAATTCTTATTCTATAGGTCTTTTTCATGGTAATTTTTTCAGATGTGGAAAAGAAGGGCATAGATCTTTTGAATGTAGATACTCTGAAAGTGGGCAAGGTAACAAAAATGTTGTGATTCAAGGAGACATTTAGGGTTCACCAAGTGGACCAAAGGCCAGAGAAAATATGATGGTGAGAATAACCTTATGTAATAAGGGAAGTGATGAGGAACCTATCCTTAGGAGAAGTCATTTTGAAACCAAATGTAAAATGGCTAGAAAATTTTGCAAAGTAATCATTGATAGTGGAAGCTCTACAAATTTGGCATCAAAAGAGCTAGTTACAAAGTTGCAATTGTAGACGTTAAAGCATCCAAAAACCTATCATGTTTCATGGATAAAAGATGAGCATAACATATTAGTAAGTAAACAATATTTTGTGAAGTTCAAGATTGGACATTATTTTGATATAGCTCTGTGTGATATTATACCTATGGATTGTTGTCACATTTTTTTGGGTAGAGCTTGGAAATATGATAGATATGTTATGTTGACATTCAGTCAATTTTTTTATTAGTGACAACACTTATTTAGATTTTGTATGGCTACCAAGCTCAATGAATAGTTTATAATGATTTCCATGTACTTCAGTAGCCACTGACACTACAGTTCAACCTGAGTAGTTCAGTGATTATCGAGCTTTGTAGTTTCTACAAATTTAATAGCTTATGTCAAGCAAAGCCAATGTTAATTAAGTTGAATGTAGATCAGGTTTTACCGAGTGCAATTGTGGTACATAGGTAATGCATTTTATACCAAGTTACACAGTATCTATCGAGTCATTAGTGAATAATGAGTTTGAAACTACATTGAAGTGATTAGTATGGACCAAGCTTCTACTTATACCAAGCACATGATGATGCCAAGTAATGATAGTGGACGTCGTGTATCAGAACTTCACCAAGTCAATTTTTAGAACCTGAGTATCTACATATGGGCTGACTTAGTAATATTGGTGTTAATTTATGTAATGGTCGACTTTGTAATTATAGGAATTGGATTGATATATATATATATATATATATATATATATATATATATATATATATATATATATATATGTAATGTATTTTATCATATCCAAGTGCGTGATTGTATAAAAGATATATGAAAAGGAAGCATGCAAATGTGAATTAGTAGTAGAGTAAGTGTATTGTAAGGCCATATCAAGAGCAGCAAAGTTATATCTATCACATAAAGGTGATAAGTAATTCAAGGGATCTCAATTAGAAATTCAGTTGTAAGTTAGAGATATATTGTTTCATCCTAATAGGTGAACCAACTTCAAATCCTTGTGCAAGGTAGACTTAACAGACTTTTCTTAAATCTCTTTATCGAGTGCATACTTCATTATATGTTTGTAAAACCTCTAACTAGGTGGACCTAGCAATTCTAATTTCTCCTAACATGGTAGATCATCAAAAGTGATCAATGTAAGCCTTAACCAACCAACTTTATGCTATAGTATTGAAGTTTTGTGGGTACCATCCGCACCCCAATTTTACTTTCTATTTGGAAGGTTTATGGGTCACCAAAATTATTGTGTTCAAAGTGTTTTATGATTTTTAGTTTCTCATGTATGTAGTTAGATCATACTTGATGAATTAAATGATAATTGAATTATTGTGATTGAGGTTTGAATTTGTTAAAGTTTTTGAGGTTACTAATTCACCCCTCCCCTCTCATTGACCTAGCTAGTCTTGAATATTTCCAATAATTAGTATCAAAGCTATGTGATTCTCAAGATAAAATTTGACAACTTGAACAAAGATCAAGGACAATGGAGATATTCAGACTTGACAAAGCCATTGACAATGAAAAGATAGATCTAGAGATGGTCATAGCTCAACTCAAGAAAGAAAAGGATCATCTTTCCCAATCTCTAAGAAGAAAGAAGGAACTTGTAGATTGGATGAATGACCATTAGTATATTGAAGAGAAGATTGAAGATTTTCTCTCTTCAAGTAGTTCAGATGAAGAAAATGACACAATCAAAGAACTCCTAGAAAAGAATGGTTCCCTACAAGAAGAGGTCAGAAAATTGAAAAGAAAACAAGAAATTCAATCAATAAGATTATGTGAAATCTTGGAATAGAGAAATAAGGCAAAAGAAGACTTGGATAGAAGGAAAAATGAAATTCAAAATTGATCCCTTCAACAAGAAGACCTTATTGATAAACTCTCCAATGCAAATGAAGAAATCATGAACCTAAGATATGAAAATGAAAGGGTAAGGAATGATCTAAACTCTAAAAGAAAAATCAATGAAAGGTTAAGGAATCATTTGAATTCTAAGAAGAAACTCAATGAAAGGATAATGAAATCCAAAGTAGATATGGATCAATTGAATTAGCAAAATGAGTAGAATCTCTATAGGCAAAAAGGTAAAGTAGGAATTGGATACAAAGAAGAAGGTGAGTCCTCCAAAGAAGGTGCATCAAAGAATCAAAAACTTACTTGCAATCACTGTGGTAAGATAGGTCATACATCAAATAAATATTGGAGTAATGGAAAAGCTAAATTCAATGGAAAATGCTACAATTGCAATCAGTATGGTCATAGAGCTAATGAATGCAAAGAGAAACTAAATTTGGAGGGAAAATGTCACATATGTAAGAAACAAGGTCACAAGGCATCTAAATGCAAATCTAAGTCATTCAATCTAGTAGAACAAATTGTGAAGGCAATATTTGATTAGGACTACAACACTTGGTGTAGATGTCATTACTATGGAGAATATGGACACATTAGCATGAATTTTGTTAAACATCACATGAGAAGAAATGATACCACCATAAGATGTTACACATGTATTGAGCTTGTTCATATAGCTAAAAATTGCATGAACACAGGTGGAATTGCAGATGAAAAGAAAGAAAAAGCATATAACATCAGGAAGTAGATGAGATAGTAATGGATTCCTCATCTACTAAGCAAGCTAGTACAAGCAATGATGGTCATGTCACTCAAGAAGTGGGTGACTCCACCATTACCAATTAAGTTCTTAAGGGAAAACTTGAACTGTGTTGTCAAGGTCATATCTTAACAGTTTCAATTGAAAGAAAGCAAAAGATCCATATTAGTTATCAAGATACAGAAGGATCATTAGTGATATCAGTTACTGTTATCACTAACTTGACTTATCTACCAACCAAGGTTGGGTCATGGAGTCTACAGAGCAGGTTGGGAGTAACATAGATTGTAGATATGTTTGGTTGCCGAGTTACAAAGCCTTTACCAAGCAATCTATACAGATAATGGATGAGAGGATATCACATACAATGTCATCATACATAGCATTAATGGGAATTTTTATCAAAAGAGCATGAAATTGACTTCATTTTCACTAAGAATTTAAGTATTATTGCAAATAGAGTGATTTGTAGAGCATCCAAGTGACTTTGAGTAGAATTTTCAATGAAGTTCTTTTTCAAAGATCTTCTTAGCTTACTAAGTTATCATGTCATCCAGCAACAACAAGGCAAGGAAATGGTCTAAGATATTGGTGCAAGGTGTTGAATGGAAACCCCCCAATTTTAAACTTGTGCTAGCAATTACCAAAAACCTCAACCTGAATGGAGCGTAGTCATAGATCCCACCAAAGGTACTTCTCATAAATGATATCTGAACTCATTTTAAATGTGCAATTCAAGAGATAGGAACCCTAGAAATGGATAATTCCCTAAGTGAACTCTATGTGGACGGAATTCTCAAGCCCAAGCACAAACATTTAGAAGAGAAAGGTTTGACTCATATTCCTTACTTGCCTAGGAGCTTCCAAATTAAATGGATTAGGTACATTCTCAGTTGAGTTCACAATGGTCAACTATGGCTAGAGCAACCAATTTTGATGACCAAGAAAATCATACATCACATTATTGGTCTCCCCATGCCCACCAAAGCTAAAACCACTAAAACCTTATGTCGATCTGAGTTATAGAAGAAAACTCTAGCTAAATCGGATGATAGAGGAATGAAAATTAGTAGTGTGACCGATGCAAAAGTAACATTTGTAATCCATGTAATAGCACACAAGATTTATAGTTTGAGTTGACTCAATAGTGTGTCATGTAAAGTAGTTGACTTGGCTTACAAGGTCATAAAGAATAATTTGTCATATGACCTAGCAGATTTTTTATTGAAGCAGTTGAACAAAAAAATGAAAATCATTAAAATTCCAAGAATAACCCATTCAATTTTTTTTCATTGTTGACATGTTTATTTTTCTATGTTCAAAAGTTTTTCCCTTCAAAAGGCACAGTTGTATGGAGAAAAGATGTGCCAGTTTTGTATTAGATTAATGAATATATCGCTGAAGTGGGTGAAAATTTTGTTAGTGTTATGGATAACTATTTTGAAGTCTTCAAAGAAAAGATGAATAATAGTTTTATGATACCAAAGAATTTGGTTGAAGACTATAAGAATGATGTTTTCTTTATGGTAGACAATGACAGAGTCTACATCCAGGCAGTAAGGCCCAGAGTTCTGTGGGTAAAATCTCTTCCATATGAGGTTAACATTGATGAGACTAAGGAAATCATTGAAGCCTTGGTGAATGAGCTTGTTGATCTAAAGGCACCCTACTTTGGAACATATAATGAGGCAAATGCAAGAATAGAGATTGAGATCAAACTTCCATAGGCGGTTAACAAAGCCAAAAGTAGGATAGAAAAGTTGAAAACATCGAGACCTCTTATGTTGACCAAGGGTAAAGGAGAAGATGTGGAAGAAACAAAGGATGAAGAGGAATTAGAAAAGTAAGAAGAGCTAGTAAGAAAGAAAGGCAAGGTGATCATCACCAAGCCACCAAAGCCATCCACAGTGTTTACAAGGAGATCTAGGAAGAAAGTAGGAAAAGAATGCAATGATGTAATCTTTAACCGCCGTCCTCCTAAATTTCAAGAAAGTATCAAGGTACTAAGAGAAGGTGGTAGCGTGCATAATTGTAAAACACTAAAGTATGAGACAAGGACTCCAGTAGAACAAAAAGAAGTTGAAGATCTAGTCATAGATAAGATGGGCAAATGGAAATACTCTCTAGACCAGCTAACATCACAGGTCCCTACAATTTTGTTAGATAAGATCAAGTTAAGATGGGAGAACACCCAATAGACTATCAAAGATATATTTTCACAAACATTAAGACAGTTGGTACCCACCTTGACTGATGCAAAAGTAAACAAGGCATTGAAAGACAATGAGAACAAAATGACTCTTAAGTTCAATACTTGTCTAGTTTTAATGAAAGATATAGAGTATGTTGTGAAGAATGCTATAAAAACAAGGAGAAATGTATTCCATTTTCACAAACTAAGTGAGTATCTTGTTGAAATCAAAGATGATGATGAAGACAATGACACAGATGAAGAAAATGATGAAGACTCTAAACTTTTCACAATTGATATAGTTGATTATTAGGAGCTAATGAAGGATGATGAAGAAGAAAAAGAGGAAGAAGCTATAAGGAAGACAAGAAAGAAGAAGAGGAGATTGATCCAATGATTTCCTCACTTCCTCACTCTCTAGCAAAAATTGCAACATCATCAAGCTTAGAGACAACTTCATCAGATTTGATTATGACAACCATTGATACATCAAACATTCAATCACTCATTGCTACCTCTAAGATTAGTACATCATTGATAGGAGTGTCTACCACTTCATCTACCAAGCTGTAGCATCCTTTAGTTACTGAGTGAGTATTAGCAAGGGATACAAAATATTCTACAATTTTGAGCTCCTTAGTAGTAAGTACAATTTTGAATTCTACAATGTATGCAACTTCTATTGTAAACACTCTTGTTAGTACTTCAATTGTGAATATTTTAGTTTTGGATAGTTTGGTAAATACATCAGTTTTGGATTCAGTAAGTGCTTTACTTAGTATTCCCTCAATAGGCACTGTACAAATTTTATCTACTAGTCCTACTATTTCTACTATTGTTTCTATTTTGGATTCTAAAGCATTAACTACAAGGACAATTGAACCTAAAGTTCAACTGAGTATAAGATTATTGAGTAGTGGAAAGGAAATAGAAGAGGATATAGAATTGGATGAGGAGATTGAAATTCCCAAATGCGACTTTAAAAATATCACTATAGATCAAATGCATACAGCTAGTCAACTCCTCCAAAAGAAGACAAAGCAAAAGAAACTAAGAGAAGAGAGAGATAGAGAATATAAGATTATTGAGGATGCAAAGAACATTTTGACTGAGGATATAAGTGTTGAAGTAGATACTTCTCAACACATTTTGTTGAAATTAGAAGAGACAGTCAGTAAGCTCAATGAAGATTCCAATTGTCAAGAAAAATTGATTGAGAAAGTAGAAAGGAAATTTGATAACAAAGTGCTTGAGCACATTGCTCAGCAAATAGCTATCCAACACATATAGCTTTCTTCAATTTTGACAAGTCTTGAAGCCTCTTTCACAAATGTAACATCACTTTTTGCAAAGTTGTGTGATATTACTAAGTATAGAAAGGAAATTAAGAGAAAATTGAATAAAATTGATGAAGATCTGATGGCTAGTGCAAAGTAGTTGCAACTTGACACTAGCTCAAGCTCTGCACATCATATGAAGATCAAATTCTTATTAGATATCGTGGTAGAGTTGTTCAGAGAGGAAGCAAGGATTCGGTCCACACTCATAGATATTTAGAATATGATCCTTCCCATCAAGGATACAATGCAAAAGCACATTGTCTACTCCAAAATGTTGATCCATGATAACAACTTCTCAATCGTAGATCACATGATTGAACTCTCTGCAGAGGTGCATGTTGCTCTACAAACATACAAATTTTTGAAAGACAACTAGGATAAGACCTTAACTCTCATTCTTAAGGTACATTTGGATTCTCTCTCACATTTTGATGTCTCCATGTAAATAGATTGTGTATAAATCTTTGGAATTTTTGTCAAAAAGGGGGAGAGACACTTGTATATACTAAGGGGGAGAGATATTGTATATACAAAGAGGGAGAGATACTATACTGGGATAAACTCTTAGTATATCAATATGCCTGACATGATATGTACATTTTATGGGGGAGAATCATGCAAGAGAAAGTATATATAGCAGAGTTACAAAGACAAATTTTGAAAAATCTCAAAGTAGTATACCATACCGAGCTAAATATCACACTGTGTTGTATATAAGTTTTGGCTGATAAGTGTTTTTGTCACTAATGCCAAAGGGGGAGATTGTTAACATTCAATCAAGTTTGTTATTAGTGGCAACACTTATTCAGATTACGTACGGCTACCAAGCTCAATGAATAGTTTACAGTGTTTTCCATGTACTTCAGTAGCCACCGAGCACTATAGTTCAACCCAAGCAGTTCAATGGTTACTGAGCTTTGCAATTTATGTTGAGTTAATAGCTTATGTCAAGCAAAGCCAATGTTAACTAAGTTGAATGTAGATTAGTGTTTATTCAGTGCAATCATGGTAAATAGGTAATGCAGTTTATATCGAGTTACATAGTATCTACCGAGTCACCAATGAATACCGAGTTTGCAATTATATTGAAGTTATTAGTATGGATTGAGCTTCTACTTATAGTGAGTGCATGACAATGCTGAGTAACGACAGTGGATGTTGTGTATCAAAACCTCACCAGTCAATTTTTAGAACCCAAGTATTCACATATGGTCTAACTTTGTAATATTGGTGTTAACTTGTGTAATGACTAAATTTGTAATTATGGGAATTGGATTGATATATATGTAATGTATTGTATCATATCCAAGTGCATATGATTGTATAAAAGATATATGAAAAGGAAGCATGAAAATGTGAATCAACAGCAGAGTAAGTGTATTGTAAGGCCATATCAAGAGTAGAAAAACTATATCTATCACATAAACATGATCAATACTTCAAGGGATCTCAATCAACAATTCAGTTATAACTCAGAGATCTATTGTTTCATCCTAACAGGTGAACTAGCTTCAAATCCTTTTGCAAGGTAGACTTAATAGTCTTTTCTTAAATCTCTCTACTAAGTGCATACTTCATTGTATGTTTCTAAAACCTCTAACAAGGTGGACCTAGTAGTCTTAATTGCTCCTAACAGGGCTGATCATCAAAAGTGATCAATGTAAGCCTTAACCAACCAACTTTATACTGCAGTATTAAAGTTTTGTGAGTATCATCCCCACCCCAGTTTTACTTTCTATTTGGAAGGTTTCCGGATCACCAAAATTATTGTGTTCAAAGTATTTTATGATTTTAGTTTCTCATGCATGCAATTAGATCATATTTGATCAATTAAATGATAATTGGATTATTGCAATTAAGGTCTAAATTTGTTAAAAGTTTTTGAGTTTATTGATTTACCCCTCCCCTCTTAGTAACCTAGATAGTCTTGAATATTTCCAACAATGTTATACATGATGGAAGATTGAATCAATATACTCTTTGGGTGAATGGGAGAAAATAAATATTGTTGCCTTTGATCAAGAGTCTAGATGAGGTTAATTGTACCACTTTGAGAATTTGCATGGTAAATGGGAAACAATTTCAAAAGGAAATGAAAAGGAACCAAGTTTATTTTTTTGTAATTCCTAGAGGACCAAGTTGTGTCAATAGTAGTCGAGATGGTGTTAACCGACTACCACTCAATATTGACCATGTAATAGAAGAAATTGATAGTATTGATTGAGTACCAGTGGAAATTAAAAATTTGTTGAATGAGTATAAGGATATTATTATAGAAGATATACTAGATGGTTTATCTCCAGTAAGGAGCATAAGTCACTGTATGGATCTCATTCTGAGAGATAGTTTTCTGAACAAACAACCATATAGATTGACACCTATAGAGAATGAATAACTTAATAGACAAGTGTATGAATTATTGTAGAGAGGTTAGATCAAAGAAATTTTGAGTCCACGTGTTGTACCTGTTGTATTAGCACCTAAAAATAATGGAGAACAGAGGATGTTTACTAATTCTAGAGCTATTAACAAGATCATAGTAAAATATAGGTTTCCTATGCCAAGGATGGATGACATAATGGATTGTTTGAGTTGAGTAAAATATTTTACCAAGATTGATTTGAAAAGTGGTTATCATCATATCAAAATTAGAGAAAGTGATGAATGTAAGACTTCTTTTAAGACAAGAGATGGTTTGTATGAATGGTTGGTTATGCCTTTTGGTTTGACTAATGCACCTAGTACTTTCATGAGGTTGATGAATGAAGTTGTAAAAATATTTTTGGGTAATTTTGTGATATTTTATTTGGATGACATTTTGATATTTAGTAAGACCTAAGGAAGAACATATCGAGCATGTTAGACAAGTATTGCAAAGATTGAAAGAAGAGAAGTTGATGATTAATCTGAAAAAGTGTTCTTTTATGCAAGAGAAGATTGTGTATTTGGGATTTATGATTTCAGCTAATGGTTTGAGAATGGGTCCTGAGAAGGTTAAAGCAATTTTGGAATGGTCTATACCTGAGAATGTGAGTGTGGTAAGATTATTTCATGGTTTGGCTAGTTTTTACAAGAAGTTTATAAGAAATTTCAATTTTGTTTGTAATGTTATGACTAAGACAATGAGAGGAGATAAAAAGGAATTCAAGTGGACACATGGAGTTGATAAGAGTTTTGAGACTTTGAAACAAAAGGTTATTGAGTTACCTATATTGGCTTTGCTTTATTTCAATAAGGTGTTTCAAGTTGAATGTGATGCAAGTGGTAGTGCAATGGGATCTGTATTAAGTTAAGAAAGTAAACCTTTTGCTTTCTTTAGTGAGAAGTTGAATGATGCTAAAAGGAATAATTTTGTACATGATCAAGATTTTTATGCTATTGTTCAAGCTTTGAAGAAGTAGAGACATTATTTGATTTCTAAGTAGCTTGTGTTATATATTGATCATAAAGCTTTGAATTACTTAACAAGTGAGCATAAATTGAATTAGAGACATATGAAATGAGTTGAGTATTTGTAGAGTTTCACATCTGTGACTAAGAAAAGTGGAGTTACTAACCAAGTTGCTAATGCATTAAGCAAAAGATGCTCTTTGTTAACTGAGATGAGATTGTTGTATGATATTGACCCTAATTTTTCTAAGGTGTGGAGAGAGTGTAGAGCACTAAATCTAATAGATCACATAAGTAAGTATGATAAATATTTTATTTAAGAAGGTATGTTGTTCAAAGGAATTCAATTGTGTATCCCTAGAAATCCTATGAGGTTAAATATGATTAAAGAAAAGCATAGTAGTGGGTTGGCTAGACATTTTGGAATTGATAAGACATTGAGTTTTCTAAAGGATAAGTATTATTTGTCACAAATGTATAGGGATGTTTATAATTTTGTAAAGAGTTGTGGAGTTTGTCAAGTTGCAAAAGGACTAAGTTAGAATGTTGGTTTGTATACACCTATTTCTATTCCTAAGAAACCTTGGAGTGACATTAGTATGGATTATTTTCTTGGATTGCCTAAAATAGTGAAGGGGTGTGATTCCATATATTTTTTGAAGATAGATTTTCTAAGATGGCACATTTCATACCATGTAAGTGTTGAAAACAAATTGATACAAGAATGATAAATGTGTTTCAATCATTGTTTTGTCACTGATGTCCAACCTACTTTTTTGCTAGTAAGACAAATTCTTATATGATTTAAGTACTATCACTTGTTTGATTGATGAAGAGGATTTGATCAAAAAGATCTAAAAAAAGCTCCTAGAGGAAAGGTTGAGTTATGATATACAAAGAAGTACAAGAATCAGCTAAGACAATGATATCATAATGCATTGATAATCTACTTAAGGTTACAAAGTTTGGCTACACTAAACAAGTTCAAAGGAACAAGTTAAACTAAGTATGTTTGCCAAGCATGACTAAATGGATGGTAGGTGTCGAGAAAAGCCAGTGAAATATGAGAAGAAAATAAGTTGAAGCTAGCTAAAAGTTCATTTTAGTGGAAGTTGAGAAAAATAGTGGATGCCGAGTAAAGTTTAATTGATGCCAAACACCAATAAACTTTAGTTTGTGCCAAGTGATTTTCTATTGGATGTCAAGCGACGTAGTATGTGTCGAGCATTAGAAGAAAGTTAATGTCAACTGCTAGCATTATTAGAAAGATTGTAAATTCGATGGATCTGAGCTGACAAGTTTTCTTTCTTGGATTATGTGAACTAGGTGGAAGATAAGATTGATGAGCTAGTAGGAAAAATTCATGGTAAACTATTTTGAGGTAAATTCAAAGAAGATTGAAGAATAAGTGTCTAGAAGTGATATGGAATTAGGGGTAGATTCATTGCATCCTACCTAATATTTCCTAACCCTATATTGGATGATGGAGGTTAAACAACAAAAGATCTTAGTTTCCTATTTATAAGGATGATTGATCAGAATAAAGGGTTTTCATGTGCAAGAAGCTAAAGGAGACAAGGATTCAAGGGACATTGCTTCATCAAGTGACCTAAGTGAAGAGTCTACATTGGCATGTTAAGTAAGAAGGCTTAAGTGTATAAATGCTTGAAGGGTGAACAAGCTATCAGAACTAAAACTATGAAAGCCAAATAGAATAGAGGACTAAAATAAACATCTATAATCTGCAAATGGAGCTGTAAGTTGTTATCAGATCAAGCCTTACTGTTACTCTTTAATAATTGTATCAGTCTAGGGTAAAAACTTTGGATTAAGATTAACCTTATAGTCATTTGTAAAATCCTTTAACAAGGTGACATTCCAAGTGATTGGTCTAAAGTCCTCTAACAAGGCTCACTCCTAACAAGGTGATTGAAATCCTTTAATAGGGCCACATATAATAGTGTGTATTGTAACCTTTAATAGGGTTGGTCTTTCATAGGGCATCACTTTAGAAGAGTGAAAAAGAGTAGTTTATTACTAGTGGTTTTTCCCAAATTGGGTTTCCATGTAAACCATTATGTCAAGTGTGTTGTTGAATCTGCTATGTTTCATGTTTACATTTTTGTAAATTGATTTGATAATAATCTATAAGATTTTAAGTGATTGAATGGATGCATGCATGAAGATAAATGTTTTATGGGTTCACTAAGCCATGAAAAGTTTTATTTATACATATGGACCATGGATAACTAATTCACCCACCTGTTGGATACAATTATTCAATTGTACATTGTCTTTGATGTCACACAAATGTCATATCAGTCATCAGATAGTGCCTACCAAACTCAGGAAGTTAGTAAAGCAAAGGAAAGTGTCTACCAAGCTCAGAAGGTCAGCAAGGCAATAGATAGTATCTACCGAGCCCAAAAGGTTAGTAAAGATAGCTTGTAGTATCTACCAAGTAGACAGCTGGTTATCGAGCCTTCAAGGTAATCAAAGAAATTTAGTTCTTATCGAGCTCACTTGATAATCAAAGAAAACATAAAAAAGTAGTTCTTATCGAGATCACTTGGTAATCAAAGAAAATATAATAGAAACAGTTCTTACCGAGTTCACTCAATCATCAAAGGTAATTTGGTAAAATCAGTTTTTACTGAGTAAACTTGGAAACCAAAGGATTTTAAGATATTGTAATGTTAACCGAGTCAAGAAGGTTAACTCTGGAAATTCCTGGAAGCAGTATTTATCGAATAGGGTTGGCCAGTAAAGGAAATTTATTTGTTTAAGAATAATATCTGTAGCCAACTAATGAATGGTTTATTGGTAAATGTAACATGTAAATGAGCCAACTTGACAATCTAAATGGTATAAGTAAGAAGTCAAGTTACGAATTCAAAGTAGTATGTGGAGATATGAGAAGTTAATGTGATATGAAGACTGATTATTTTGGAAGCGAATTTGAAGAATGATCAGAGATCATTGAGGAGCAGCAGAGTCATATTTGATCAAGGAGGATCTAATGATGCCAAACAGAGACCTATATCCAGAAAATTCAGTTGCATCTTGTTCAGGTCAATTTATTGTTGTTTTCTAACCATTGTAGTAGTGATTTCAAATCTCTTAATAGAGTTGGTTTAACAGCCATTTTGTAAATCCTCTAACAAGGTGGTAGTTCAGCTGAACTATTCTAAAGACCTCTAGCAAGGCCACTCCTAATAGGGTGATTAAATCCTCTAACAAGGTCACACCTAACAGTGTGTATTGTAACCTTTAATAGGGTTGGCCCCTAATAGGGCTCACTTTAGAAGAGTGAAAATTGGTGACTAGTTACTTGGTGGTTTTTCCCATATTGGGTTTCCACGTTAAATCTAGTGTCTCTTGTGTTCACATTATTTTCAGTTACATGCATGATTGCTTGAAAAGAAAGTAATAGTTTAATTTACCAAGTTACAACAATTGTTTACCGAGTAAAAGTGGTAACTAGATCATTTAGGCATTGAAGGGATTTGTGGATTAATTTTTGTGAGTAACTGATTCACTCCCCCTCTTTGTTACTTTATCTTTGATTCCAACAATTGGTATAAGAGCTATTGGTCCTTATAGGAAAAGATTTTAAGGATCTAAGCTAAAGATCGAGATGTCTTACAAAAGGAAAATTCCAAGGCTTAACAGGGACAACTTCTTAGCGTGGCAAGGATTGATGAGGCTTCATCTGGCTTCCATTGGTGATACAGGGCTACAGTATCTTGATGAAAAATATGAAGAACTTTCTGTTACAT
This sequence comes from Cupressus sempervirens, assembly GCA_028749045.1. Classification (NCBI taxonomy): domain Eukaryota; kingdom Viridiplantae; phylum Streptophyta; class Pinopsida; order Cupressales; family Cupressaceae; genus Cupressus; species Cupressus sempervirens. The sequence goes on along the minus strand of CM053790.1, from coordinate 721,768,903 downwards.
TATCTGTCAATGATATTGCTGAAAAGAAGACTCACAATAACATGATGATAGATATAGCATCTGCTCTGAGTTATGAATAATTTGATGACATCAAGGATTGCAAAACTGCCTTTGAAATGTGGAACAAGCTAAAAGAAATCTATGGAGCAGACAATAATGTGAGAAGAGTCAAAGAAAAATTTTTGAGAGGGCAATTTGATCAAATGAGGATGAGAGAGGATGAAAACATTGCAAAGTATGTTGAAAGAGTTAAAGCATGTGTTAGTGCAATCAAAGAATCTGGAGGAGATATTAATGAGGAGACAGTTATAAGTAAAGTTCTTAGAACTCTACTTCCTATTTATGCAATCAGAGTTTTTGCAATTCAAGAAAGGAGATGTGAGGCAAATCATAAAATAAATTTAGAGGCCATAGTTGGAAGATTGACTGCATTTGAGCTAGACAACTATGACAACTATGTTCCAGCTGCCAAGAATGTTGAATTCGCATTTGAAGCCAAGATTTCACTCAAACAAAAAGGGAAAAAGATGAAGGAACCACAATCAGAAAGCGAGGAAGAATTAGAACAAAGTTTAGATAGTGATCTTGAAGTGGTTGAAGCTCTACTAGCAAAAAAAAAATTCAAGAGGCAAAGAAAAATACAAAGGTAAAGTTCCTCTTATCTGTTTCTCTTGTGAAGAAATTGGACATATTGCTACTAGGTGCCCAAATAAGCAGAACAAAGATGAGAAGAAAGGTCACAAGTACAATGGGAAGAAAGACTTCAAATCATTCAAGGATAAAGGTAATAAAACATGTTTTATGGGAAAAGATTATAATGATTCTAATAATGAAGAAGAAGACTATAAAAGATGAATCTGATAATGATGAAGAAATGGCACTAATTTTTCATATGAGCAAAAATTATACATGGATCATAGATAGCGGTTGTTCTCATCACATGACAGGTGATATGACTAAGTTTGAATACTTTGAAGACTATGATGGTGGTAGTGTAAGATTTGGTAACAATGAACCTTGCTGTATAAAAGGAAAAGGAAGAATCTCACTAACCAAGAAACTTGTATGTGATAATACATATTGGGTAGAAGGACTAAAGCACAATTTGTTGAGTGTGGCATAACTACTCAATAATGGATTCAAAGTAGAATTCATGCATGGAAAAGCAAGATTGTTGGATGGCAAAGGAAAGCTGATTGGATCTGGCACTCAAAAAAAAGATAACTTATTTTATCTTGAACCTAGTGAATGTTCATGTTTCATTGCTCAAATTAAAGAAATCTTATTATGGCATAGGAGGTTGTGTCATGTAAACTTTGACAACTTAATAAAGATCAGTAAATTCAGGAAAGTAAGACGTATTCCTGACATAAAGAAACCTGAGGTTGGTCTATGCAAGAATTGTCAAATTAGTAAAATGAGAAAGACTAGTTTTAAAAGCAAGAACTATCAGACTAAAGAAGTTCTAGAAATTGTGTGTACTGATTTGTGTAGACCTATTGACATTAAAAGTTATACCGGTGAAAAGTTCTTCATTCTGTTTGTTGATGATTATTCAAGAATGATGACTATCATGAACCTTAGAGAGAAATTAGAAGCATTTGAAAAGTTCAAATGCTATTTGGCCAGAGTAGAAAAAGAAATAGGAAAAAGAATGAAATGCTTAAGGTCTGACAAAGGTGGAGAATTCATTTCACATGAGTTCAATAACTTTTGCATTGAAAGAGGAATCAAAAGACAAGTTTCAGCACCTAGAACTCTAGAACAAAATGGAATAGCAGAAAGAAGGAACATATCTATAATTGATTGTGCAAGAACCTTATTGATTGAGAAAGGCATTGCTATCAAATACTGGAAGGAAGCTATCAGCACTACAGTTCATACCTTGAACCAAGTACAACTGAAAAAGGACTCATTCAAAACACCCTATGAATTATGGTATGGCTACAAACCCAATGTAAGTTATCTAAAGGTATTTGGAAGCAAATGTTACATTTTGAAAGAATCTAGAAAAGGTAAATTTGATGTAAAAAGTGATGAAGGAATATTTTTGAGATACTCTTGCAAAAGCAAAGCATATAGATGTTTGAACTTATCTACTCACAAAGTCATAGAAAGTGCACATGTGAAAGTTGATAAGTTTGCAGAAAGAACAGAAGAAGAAAGCAAGAAGGAACCTAAAGACTAGAAGATTTGTTTACATTGTACCTAATACAATACCAAGTATACATATCAATCATGAATCCTCAACTCTTGAGTCTTCATTAACCAAGTCACAAGAAGTTCAAACCAAGTCAGCATCTACCGAGCTGCAAGAACCTGAGTTGCAAATAGAAGTTACCGAGTTAGCATCTACCGAGCTTGAGAAACTAGAATCAAAACTAGAAGTTGAGGTACAGAAGGAAAACAATGCAAGTCATTCAAAAGGAAAGGAGCTCATGTTAGCCAAGTATGTCAGAAAGCACCATGCACCAAATCAAATCATTGGTGATAAATTAGAAGGAATAATGACAAGAAGTAAGTTGAAAGGCACTTGTTTACTTGCTGATTTTGAACCTAAAAATGTCGAAGACGCACTAGACAATGAAAGTTGGATTGGAGCTATGAATGAAGAGATAGAACAGATAGACAAAATCAAAACATGGAATTTTGTACCTAGACCCAAAGACAAGAATGTGATTGGAACAAAGTGGGTATTTAGAAATAAACTAAATGAAGATGGTAAGGTATCAAGGAACAAAGCTAGACTAGTATGCAAAGGATACCTTAAGAAGAAGGTGTAGACTATGGAGAAACTTTTGCTCCTATTGCAAGATTGGAAGGTGTTAGAACCTTACTTGCATATGTTGCATACAAAGGATACAAAGTTTATCAGATGGATGTCAAGTCAGCATTTCTTAATGGCATATTGGAAGAAGAGGTTTACATTGAGCAGCTTGAAGGTTTTGTTGATCTAGACAAGAAGGACATGGTCTGCAAATTGCATAAAGCATTATATGGTCTGAAACAAGCCCCTAGAGCATGGTATGAAATATTGCATAACTATCTTATTCAGATTGGTTTTCAAAGAACTAATGACAACAACAGTTTCTACATAAAGGAAGGACCATATAATAAGATTGTTTTGGCATAAATATTTGTAGATGATACTTTGTTAACAGGAAATGATGATCTTTCCAAAGAATTTTCAAAACAAATGAACAAGGAATTTGAAATGTCAATGTTTGGTGAGATCAAATTCTTTGTTGGTCTTCAAATTCAACAAAATAAGAATGGCATCTACATCACTCAATCTAAATACATCAAGGAGATATTGAAAAAGTTTGGTATGGAAGATTGCAAACCAATTGGGACTCCTGTGTGTACTGGATTAAAACTCACCAAGGATGATGAATCAAAGGAAGTGGATCAGACATTGTATAGATCTATGATTGGAAAGTTGCAATATGTAGTGCACATAAGACCAGACATTGTCCTTGCAATAGGAATTGTAGCAAGATTCTCAACAAAACTAAAAGAAAATCACATGATGGCAATCAAAAGGATCATGAGATACTTGAAAGGAACTGAAGAATATGGATTATGGTATAAACTTGAAGGAAAATTGGATTTAAAGGTATTTACTAATGCAGATTGGGCAAGAAATATTGATGACAGAAAGAGCACAAGTGGAGGAGATTTCTTTCTCAGAAAAAGGTTGGTTTCTTGGACAAGCAAAAAGTACAATTGTACATCTCAATCCATAATAGAAGCTAAATATGTTGCAGTAGTAGTAAATTGCTCAAACAGTGTGTGGTTTAAACAATTATTGAAAGATATGAAGCAAGAAATCATAGAACCAGTTGTTATGTTTTTTGATAAAACTAGTTCAATTAGCATCTTGAAGAATCCAGTGATGCATTCAAAAACCAAACATATTGCCATAAAGTATCACTTTGTTAGAGAATTGGTGCAAGAAAAGGAAATAAGATTGGAATATGTGCATACAAAGGAACAAATTGCTAACATATTCACAAAGCCTTTACCTACGGATGCATTCTTGTATCTAAGAGGTAAGTTAGGGGTCATTCCCCTATCTAAAGCTCACTAAAATACAGTTTTAGTGATGCATCAACAAGAACATAATTGAAGATCTATCAGTTGATGCAGCAAACCAATGAATACATTGCATATGAATCAGTACATTAGGTATAATGCTATTCAGTAGTTTTGAGTTATCTTTGGCATGTGTTGTCAAAAAGGGAGAATATATATTGTCATATCTTTCTGAAATTTGCAAATAATAAGAGTTTGTGTAAGAAGGAGAGATTATATGTAAGAGGGAGTTTTTTCATTAAAAGACTTGTTTTCAAATTTCATTATGCTATGACATGTTATGTTTCCATCAATGCCAAAGAGGGAGATTGTTGGATACAATTGTTCAATTGTTTGTTGTCTTTGATGTCACAGAAATGTCATATCAGTCATTAGATAGTGCCTACTGAACTCAAAAAGTCAGCAAAGCAAAAGATAGTGTCTACCAAGCTTAGAAGGTCAGCAAGGCAATAGACAACATCTACCAAGCCCAAAAGGTTAGTAAAGATAGCTTGTAGTATCTACTAAGTAGACAACTAGTTACTGAGCCTTCAAGGCAATCAAAGAAGTTTTGTTCTTACCAAGCTCACTCGATAATCGAAGAAAACATGACAAAAGTAGTTCTTACCAAGATCACTTAATAATCGAAGAAAATATGACAAAAATAATTTTTATCGAGTTCACTCGGTCATCAAAAGTAATTTGATAAAAGTAGTTCTTACTAAGTAAACTCGACAGCCAAAGGATTTTAAGATATTGTAATGTTAACCGAGTCAAGAAGGTTAACTCTGTAAATTCATGGAAGCAATATTTACCAAGCAAGGTTGGCCAGTAAAGGACGTTTATTTGTTTAAGAATAATATGTGTAGCTGACTGATAAATGGTTTATTGGTAAATGTAACATGTAAGTGAGCTGACTTGACAATCTAAATGGTATAAGTAAGAAGTCAGGTTGCAAATTCAAAGAAGTAGTATGTAGAGATGTGAGAAGTTAATGTGATATGAAGATTGATTATTGTGGAAGAGAATTTGAAGAATGATCAAACATCATTGAGGAGCAGCAGAGTCATATTTGATCAAGAAGGATCTAATGATGCTGAAGAGAGACCTATATCCAACAAATTTAGTTGCATCTTGTTCAGGTCAATTCATTGTTGCTTTCTAACCATTGTAGTAGTGATTTCAAATCTCTTAACAGAGTTGGTTAACAACAATTTTGTAAATCCTCTAACAAGGTGATAGTTTAGTTGAATTGTTCTAAAGACCACTAACAAGGCCACTCCTAACAGGGTGATTAAATGCTCTAACAAGGTCACACCTAACAGTTTGTATTGTAACCTTTAACAAGGTTGGCTCCTAACAGGGCTCACTTCAGAAGAGTGAAAATTGGTGACTAGTTACTTGGTGGTTTTTCCCATATTGGGTTTCCACGTTAAATCTAGTGTGTCTTGTGTTCACTTTATTTTTAGTTACATGCATGATTGCTTGAAAAGAAATTAATAGTTTAATTCACTGAGTTACAACAGTTGTTTATCGAGTAAAAGCAATAAGTAGATCATTAAGGCATCTAAGGAATTTGTGGATTAATTTTTGTGAGTAACTAATTAACCCTGCTCTCTGTTACTTTATCTTTAATTCCAACACCAACACCTCCCCCCCCCTCCCAAGTTATTGTAAAGAATTCAAATAGTAAGAAGACATCATATGCTAAGCATGTTCCTAAACTTTAACAAGAAGTAATATTTTTGATAGAGACAGTAAGTTTGTTGATATTTTTGGAAAACTTTATGGAAGAAAATGGGTACTGAGTTGAAGTTTAGTTCTACATTCCATCCACAAATAGATGGATAGAAAAAGGTTGTCAATAGAAGCTTGGGGTACTTTGTTGAGACGTTTAGTTGGAGATAAGCTAAGTAGTTGGGAGGTGGTATTGGTACAAGATGAGTATGCATATAATAATTATGTGAATAGAAGTATGGGGAGGACATCTTTTGAGATTGTTACTAGATTGTAGCCTAGAGGTATATTAGATTTAAGGGATGTTTCTAGTGAAGAAAAGAGAAGTATTGTAGAGGAAGAATTCATTGATTTTATGGATTCTTTGCTTAAGGAAGTAAAGTTGAGGTTGAAACAAAGTAATCAAAAGTATAAGGAGAATGTTAATAAGTCTCGAAGAAATGATATTGGTGATGAGGTGATGGTTCATTTGAAGAGAGGAAGATTTTATGTTGGAACATACATTAAGCTAAAGATGAAGATGTTTGGATCTTGTAAGATCTTGAGGAATTCTAATAGTGGTAATGCTTATGAGCTTGAGTTACCTGATGACATTGATATATATCTCATCTATTCAATGTTGTTGATTTGTATAAATATCATGAGTCAAATGATGAATTTTTTGTATCATATGATTATCCTAAGAAGAAGATTGAAGAAGTTGAACAAGTATTGGATCAGAGAGTTGGCAAGAACACAAGAGGAAAAGATTACTATGAGTATTTGGTGAAGTGGAAGAATAGAATAGTTGAAGATGCTACATGGATTTATCAATCTAAGTTGGATTCAACTTAGGTTGTGATATCTCAATGATTCAAGAGAATCATTTCTTTCAACCCTAGTTGTCTAATGCAAGAACATCCTGAGTTGCCTTGCTATCTTGCATGTTTACCTTGTTTCATAGTTTCTGCTAAGTTCATAGTTGGTGTTGAGATTTTTAGTTGTTGCTAAGTTTCTTTGGTTGTTGAATTCCTTTGATTGTCTAGCTCTTTTGGTTACCAAGTTCCTTTGGTTGTCAAGTTCCTTTGGTTTCTGAGTTGCTTGGGTTGCTAACTTCCTTTGGTTTTTGAGTTCCTTTGGCTTCTAAGTTCATTTGGTTGTTGATTTCCTTTGGTTTCTAAGTTTTTTTTGGTTGTCAAGTTCCTTTGGTAGTTGAGTGATAGTATTTTGGTTTGGATCCTTTGTTAATTGAATTGTCTATGTATGGTTCCAGTTTAAGCCAACCTTGTAAATCAATTTATATTGATATTTAATAACTATTGAGAGTCAATTTGTTGCTCATTTTGGCATTGAATGTAAAGTTTTATTTAGTTTTAATTTGGAATGGGCTGACTTGTGGCCATGCATCTATTTGAGAGGGTCTTGGGTAGAGTCATAGGGGGTAGAGGAGGGATAAAGATAGAATAGTAGGAAAGAGAGGTCAGAAGTGAAGTTAGAATGCAAAGTTTATCTTTGAAGATTGATATCTAAGTTGTAATGTTGATCCTAACCCAAAAGTTCATACATTTGGGCATGTATATTGATAATTTGATGAATCTTTAAAGCATCGTGGTTCTCCTATCTTCTTTGATTGCTATCATTTGTGTTGTTTTATGGTTTTTGTACTCTTATAGGTGACTTGGATAGTAGGGTGTGTCTTTGGCCCTAGTTATTCTTTGTTCTCCCTACATCAAATTCATTCTATTCTAAAAATAAATAAAGAAGTATGATTTTGAAGCTAGATATCTTTAGGGCCTGTGATAAGGTCTCTTGAAATTTACTTACAGTGATCTTGTAGAAAGTGAAATTCACTGGCAAGATTTGGAACCTAATGGAGCTATGTTTCAAAACTACCAAATTATTGGTACTTATTAATTATTCTCTATAAGGTTTCTTTTGGGTTTTTGGTGGTATATCAGAAGGTGATCCCATCTCTCGTTATCTTTTTATTATTCTACTGACGTTCTTTATAGAAATCATTGGAGAATGGTCATTGATTGAGTTGTTAAAGGTATCAGACCCTATTCTATATCTGCTATTATTTCTCATCAAAAGCATTTTTAGGATACTCTTATTTGTGAGAAGATACTATTCCAAATACCAAGGCATGGAAGGGTCTTCTTAGTGACTATGCCTTATTTTATGGTCAAAGACTTGATCTTCATAAAAGTTCCCTTTTCTTTTTCAATACGACGAAGAGACTTTAGACTCAAATAGAAGAGTTTTTTGGGTGGAAACTAGCTTGTCTCCCTTCAGCCTATAAGGGTATCCCTTTGTCTATTAGAGAAATTAATAATTCTAGATGGTTGAATCTTATCAAGGGAATTTAATAGAAGTTGGTTGCATCAAAAGGAGTGTTTCTTAACAATATTGGGTAAGCTCCCAATTATCACTATAGTCATTTAAAGAACCTCTCAACATATTATGACCTTGTTCAACATGAAAATTACTTGTGCTAGAAATATGGATGTTATAAAGAGGTATTTTTTGGTGGGATTTGAGGAGAAGAAGCCCCTCTCACTCATTAATTGGGATGTGACTTTCTCTTCTAAGGATCAGGGAGGTCTCAATGTCAACGATACTCATCTTCTTAATATTTATATTTTAACTAAAGTCAACTAGAACATTATGAATTACAATATTTAGTGGAATAAAATTATGAGGGACAAATATTGACACAACTGTAATGGTTATTTTCTTCTAAAAACTTCTCTCTCAATTGGTTCCAATATCTTGATTAATCTTCAAAAATAGTCCCACTCTTGAACCAAGGGTATTTCTAGTGAATTGGAAATTGTAATGATATGGATTTATAGTTTAATCTTGGGGCCAACGAACCTCATTTTTTAATTCCACCTAGTGTTCCTAGAATTATATGATATGCTAATTAAGAGGTTGGGAAATAAGGTAAGTGATTATTGGTATTCTTTGGTTATCCCATGAAAGGTTGGTACTAATTAGTTCAAGAATGGTCTTAAAGGGATTTTTTCAACTATTATCACTCTCTCTTCCCTCAAGTTCCATAGATTGGATTGGGAGAATACAATGATACAAAAGAATTATACTTTAGGAGATTAACTATAAAAATAGGTTTTGACCTTCTTAACCCCAAATGGCCTCAATAGTTTGATAAGGAAATGATATGTTAGATTAAGGCTCTACCAAGAATCATTTTTTTTCTAGTGGACAATCTATCATAGGAAAATCCTTGCCTTGGATAACCTACAAAAAAGAGCTGTCCATTTAGTGAATAGGTGCACGCTATATGAACATGAAATAGAATCTATATCTCATGTTTTGTTCTCATAATCTTTTGTTTGGGATATTAGATAACACATTATTTTTATCTTTAATTATCGTTGGTATTAGAATAATAACCCTAAAGTTGTAGCTGATCCAAGGGTTCCCCTAATAGAAATCCCTTTACTAAATAAGTCTAGTGGAAGTCTCTTGTCCATTGTACCTAGTCTTTATAAAAATAAAGAAATAATAATTTTTTTAGATATACTGAAATGATGGTAATTTAATGTTCCACACCCTTATTCACAAAATTGAGGAGAATATGATGATTATTCATCTATTTATGAATTATTCTCCTCTAGATTCATTAGCTTGGGATATATCTAGAAGCTAGAACCTTGTAGATTGTTTCAAAAGATACTAATTCACTACTATTGGGATTCAGGGAACCATAAAATGAGCCCCCTTAATTATAGTTGGATCAAAATAAAAAAATAATTTCTCTTAACTTGAAAAATCGAGTTGGGCAAGAGGGGTTATCATTATTAGGAGTTGTAGAGGAATGGTTATAGTTGTATATGCAATCAATTTGGGTACCCAAACATCATATATGGAAAAAATATCAGCCCTTATGTATGGTGTTAAAATTATGATTGGAAAAATTTCAACAAAGTAATTGTGGAAGAAGATGCACTTAATATGATTAAAATTATGAACAATTTAATACTTTCCACTATGCAATTGAGCCTATTTCTCCCTCAACTTCTTGGAACCTACATTGATCTTTCCATTGGCATTCTCCTTCTTAGGGGTCAGAGGATTTTTTAGACCTCTCCTTTGTTAGCTCTCCTCCTTGATTGAGACTAGTTTTCAATTACTATGATGCAAAAGTAACCTTTGATTGCTATTGCTAGTGTAGTATCTAATACTAGATCTTCAAAAACCTCCCCTTCTAGCCCCTACAAGACAACACTTGTGGGTTCTCAAGATCTAGTAGCTCCTTAGGTTAATGGTGTCTCCTTTGAGGATAATGTTTTAGGTGGTAAATCATTGCCTCATTCCTTAAGCCAAAATATTTTTCTATAATGCTAGGTAGTACCATTACTATTCTAGATAACATAATGGAGGAAATAGTGAATGATTTAGAGCTCACTTTTTTTTGGTAGGTTCCTTCTTTTTAGACCCTCTATTGAAAAACTTAGGTATGGGCTTCCTCTTCTCGGGACTTGAAAGGAAGTGTAAAGAGTAATGCTCTAGTGAATGAAATTTTCTTGTTCTCCTTTGGTAATAAGGCTATCCTTATTTTTGTCCTATCTAATAGACCCTAGTCCCTAGGGTCCAACTAAAGGAAAATTATAAATGTCTACAAGTGGAAACATAGGGTGGCCTTAGTAGTGGATTTAGGAGTAGTGGATCCTATATGGCTCTAGTTCCTAGGTCTTCCCCTAGAGTTATTGAATACTGAGATTTTTCAGAGGTATTAAAGAATTGTCTTCTACTATTGTGCTAGGTAAAATGGTTACTCAAGTGAAATATCAAATTTTGTTTATTAGAATATGTATCAGCATTATAATTTATTGTGAATAATATTCTCACACGATTTATAACACTAGACTCAAAGTTAAGGTCCTATATTCAACCCTAATAATATAATAAAGTAGAAATTTTCGGTTTCCATTGTAGGAGATTTGGAATTGTGGATATGTCATTCCCTTTTAAATAAAAAAAGTGGAAGTTACTCAAGAGGGGTTTATGTCAGTCACTCCCTCCTCTAAACCCTCTTTGTAACTAGTGGCTAAACCCCTCTAGCTACAAGATTCTCCACCTATTAAGGTGATTAACCCTTATAATTATTTTATAACTTCTAAGAATGGTGTTATGGGTTCGATGCTTATGCCACTACAATATTTGGGGTCAAATTGTGATAACAATTGGTGACAGTAGTCTAATTTTTGGTGATTTTCTTTTTCTTTTTGCAAATTTCCTCGACACGATCACAATACTGACGTAAGCATTGTAATTGGGACACTTAGGTAAGTATTTGTGAGGCCTCACCTTGACCCGTCATAGCATGGATATCTTATTTACATTTTGATATTTGAGACCTTGATATTTTGATAGTTATTCGAGACATAGATGGATAGTGGATTGCTTTATCTATTGATTTTGATGCTTCAGTAGTGTTTTACATTGTTATATGCACTAAGAACCTATTATTGTGTAAGAAATGTTTGAACATATATGGATGCAACTTTATGACATGATATTATCAGATTTTGATGCAATGCAAATGTTAATTTGATCCTGATGATTTTTTATTTATAGATAAATGTTAAATTGATTATGATGTTTTATGACATGTAGATAGATGTTAATTTGACACGCAAATTTTGATATCTTAACATTTCAAATGGAATAATTGAAAGACTAGGAAAAGAAATCTAATTTGAATTATGTTAATATGGATATTATTATTATGTGCACTTATGTAGTATATGTTTATTTGACCCCTTGGACTATTGATGCTCGAGTTTGATGTGCACGAAGAGGAACCATGGAAATCTAATGGGGAAACAAGGTATAGACACATGTTTAAATGACTCTACCAAGGTGAATCTTTATAAGATCGTAAACCCCCTTATGATGTGTTTATTTTGTAAACGTGTGATGTATGTGTATAGTATTCATTTCATGAGTAGGTTCTAAACATGTCACGTGTGATGTATAGTGCATTTTGTGTGTGTGTGTGTGTGTGTGTGTGTGTGTGTGTGTGTGTGTGTGTGTGTGTGTGACTTGACACTTGTATTCATTATGTGAAATGACATGTTCTTTGATGATGGATCATGTGGCCACCTTATTTAGAGTAAAATGCCTTAATTGAGAAATTTGATTATTACCAAAATTAGTAAAGGGAACAAGGTTATCACCATGAGAAAATTTGAAATTAAATTACCTAGCATTGGGAGGGCCATAAAATAAATCTAAGGTGAGTTTGTGACAAAAATAAACCCTACCCATGTTAGTACCTTAAGTTAGGGGGCTAATAATGACCTCTAGGGTTCCTAGTTGAGCTAGAAGACCCCAAAAAAATTGCATTCTTTATTGAATCCGAAAATGAGAGGGATATAGAGGGGTATGGCTAAATTAGAAACTCACTTGGCCACTCTCTATCTTTAGAGATAACTAGGGTTTGGAGGAAGAGGATAAGGAGCTCTACTACAACTATCCATTGTCATTGCTTGGAGTGAGGTTGGTACCTTTGATCCATGGTATGTTGATCAAATAAGTAAGATTGACAAATGAGTGTCAAAACACTTAACCATCTTCACTATACATGTTGAGTATACAATGGAAGTGGAGCTAGAACTCTAACACATGCCAAGTTATAGTTAGTGTTGAGTAGATTAGAAGTCCAATGTGTGTCGAGCATTGCGAAGTTAGTAGGAGCTAAGTGATTTAGGAATCAGTAGAAGCCGAGCGATGCAGAAAGTTAATAGGTCTTACTATGCCAAGTAACATAGGAATTCTATTGGAGCTAAGTAACCAAGAAACATAATGGATGCTAAGCAATCTAGAATAGATGGTGCCAAGCATCAGTATTACTTCATGTGCCAAGCAATGCAAGATCAACATGAAAGTTTGTGCAATCGCAAGCCAAGAAGTAAAATGGTTATGCATGACTCATGATAGGATAAAAGGATAAGATCAAATCCTCACAACCACCTATGCAATCCTCATGTAGCCAATCAAAAAATTGGAGACTACATGTAGCCAATAGGTGAATTTCAAGGGTTTGAGCAGGAACATTTGACTCAAGGATGCATAACGAACCACTAATATTTATAAGGCATTATTGACACCATTGAATGAGACAAGAGAGAGAAGTTGTGAGAAGAAGGAAAAATAGAGCCTATTATTAAGGTCATTGTAGAAAATTGGTGTCAAAGATTTAGTGAAAAGGATGACATTTACACATCTAGTTGATTAGAACAGAACTAGGAACACAATCAGCAGATCAGATCTAGCAGAGATCAGTGATAGAAGAACATATCAAGAGCTTGAGATTAGCATTAGAGATTGCATTAGATCAGGTGTATTATTCTAATACTCTCTCACAAGTGTATTAGAAATTTGGAAATCCTATTGAGTTAGGTGGGTTTAATAGCCTTATGTAAATCCTTTAATAGGGTGACATTCTAAGTTGAATGTTCTTAAGTCCTCTAACAAGGCACACTCCTAATAAGGTGTAGAAATTCTTTAACAGGGTCACATTTAACAATGTGTTGTAGCCTTTAACAGGGCAAACCATCAGAAGTGGTTGAAATCAATTGCTACAGTAATTTTGTGGGTATCATCCCCACCTCAGTTTTACCTTCTTATTCCTAGAGGGTTTCTAAGTCACCAAAATCTCAAGTGTTATGTGGTGATGCATGTTTGCTTCTCATGATTGTTTAATGTTTATATCCATGCATGCTAATTTTAGTTATATGTTATTAAGGATTTAAAATACAATAAAAAGGCCAGTACTTCTAATTCACCCCCCCCCCCCCCCCTCTTAGAAGCACTCTTCCCATTAAGACATTCCAACATGGTGTTCTTTATTTTGCATGTAGAGTAGGTGTCGTGCTCTTCATTTCATGATGAATTTTTGGTGTATTATACTTGTGTTTATCTGAAAGATCATGTTTGAGTATTGCATGTGAGAAGTTTTGTGTGAATCCTTCCTTGAATCTTGCTTGTTTTCATGTTTATGTATTTTTGTAATGGGTGTGAAGCATCACTCACTCTTGGGAGGGAAGAGATGCTTGGGTGAAGGGGTTAGTTCAGCTCACACATGTAGTTGAGGAACTCTCCCATGTGTGGAGATGATTGTATATGTTCAATGAAATGAGATTGTCTTGCTTACTTGCATTTTGGGAGGTATAAGGAGGTGTGTGGAAGGGAAGATATTGTAAGCCCTAAAAGGGCATGTTGATAATGAGAAGATGTGTATATTTTGAATCATAGCCTTGGAAATCCTCCTCATGTTGAGAGCCCACCTTCACCCTATACTTGATTTAGTTGTCAAATCTTTGTGCAAAGCCTTGGGATGGGATGTGTTGTAATGTATTGTGTTAAATCTTGTCAAATTGTTGTGAATATGCATGGCATGTGAATGTGTAGTAAGCAACCATTTATGCCTTTTTTCCCCAAGATCGGTGGGTGGCCTCCTTGAGGCCTAGGTTGGGAGGTGAGCCTCCATGGTTCCCCAATTCTTTTTGCTTCTTTGCAGGTTTTTATTTGATGAACTTGGAAGCTTGAAGCTCATGTAGTCTATTCTTGCATAGGAGAAGAATACTTTTTATTATTGTATTGGAAATGGAGTAATAAACTCCACTTGTTATGTGAAGCAATTTATATTGTAGGAGAGTTCTTATTTTTCTCATTCATATTTCCAGAGAGAGAGAGAGAGAGAGAGAGAGAGAGAGAGAGAGAGAGAGAGAGAGAGAGAGAGAGATTTGCATAATCTATGTATCAAATGGTTCTTCCATTGTGTATAGCTTGATATGGTCATTCCACCACCCTTGTTCATGCTTGATATTGTGTTGAAAGTAAATTTTGAAAAGAACATGAAGGAGAGATTTTGTTGTGCTGATGTTGTCTTCTCAATATATAAATTTAGAATGTGATGAAGGGAAGCATTTGTATTATGATATACCTTAGAAGAAAAAATAGAACGTTATCATCTTGATGTTTTATCCCTTCAAATTTCATAAGAATAATTTAGTTACATTGATGTTCAATATTGTTTTCAATTAGTTGTAATAGATAGCTAATGCATATGTAGATGGTTAAATTATGCAATATGGATGTTAGTGATGTGTATTGAAATTTGATGTTCATGGAAATTGCTAACAAAGAATTCATATAAGATCCATGTAGATTTTTGTTTGAAATTGAAATAGTTGTTTTATGTTAAGCTTGCTTATTAGAATAAACACATAATGCATAATGCAATGTTAAACTATTAACAACTTGAATCTAAACAACTTAAGAACTACATGAAAAGATCTAAGAAAATTAGTTGAGCTCAAAAAAAAGGAGACCTATAGATGCAAAAACATCCTCTGGAAAAAGCCTCTTCCAAAAATACAGTAAATTAAATATCATAAATAGAATAGAATAATATTTTTATTATTATCAATCTAGACTTCGGCTATTTACCAATAAAAATAATTTATTATTATTATTATTATTATTGCAATATAATGAGTTTAAGTCACTATCATTAATATGATAGAAACTTTAAGTTGTACACAAAAAGAAATATATTTTAGTACCCTCCCTTCCATAAAGAGGCAACCAGGGCATTTACTTGCTGATAGGGTCATTATTTTTTTTGAAAAATATATATACGTTTCAAGTATGGGTTGGGTCACATCCCCAACCACCCCCTACCTATCAAATTTCCAAGGGAGACAAGATTTTTTATTTATTTTTAAAAGTCAAACACATTATACTATGCATGTCCTAAATAGGACCTTCCTCCATAAGGCTCCTCAAACTAAGTGATTATATTAAAGTGATTATCTTATCAAACACACTACCATTCCCTCATGCCACTTGCTTTATGAGTATGTGAGCAGCAATTATGAGTACGTGAGCAGCAAGGAGGATCAAGTTTCTAATGAGTGGAGTGTGCCTAGAGTTTTAAAAATTGCCATGATTTGACCAGCCCACATTTCTTCCTAGGCACCTAGTTTGGGAATGAGGTAAAGTAAATATGTTAAGGAAGGGTTAGGCATACATATGATAAGAAAATTAGTAGCTGATTTTAAATAAAAATATGTATGCATGTTGAGATTTGGTGCAGCCACATAGAATATAGGATGTAAGCATTGATTCAAAGTACTAGAATAAGTTTAGGAACACCATAAAGTTAATAAAGTTAATAATCTTAAAGTATGTCATATATATAGGAAATTAATGGGGAATATAATATATGAATTAAATTATGAGTATTTATTAGATAGTTTATTAAGTAACTAATAGATTTGGGTTATATGAAAATAATAAATAATTATGATTGGGTTAAAAGGTTTGGGTTCATTAGTATTAGTATAGCATAGAAAATTATAGTTGCATTAAATATGTTATAGGATGTAAATTTGACTAACTTGCAAGATATTTATTTTTAAGAAAATTTTAGAAGCTTAGTAAGTGGGGTAGTCTAGAGTAATTGCATTTTGATTTTTTTTTTGTGACATTAAACTAAATTGTTAAGGGGATAGTTTTGTAGCATGGACTTAGAGGTAGTTAAGGAAATAGGAAAAAAAATAAAAAAATAAAACTATAGATTTGTCTATGTCACCTAATTATTTAATTGTTTCTTCTTCTTCTTCTTCTTCCTTTATTTTTTATTTTTTTATAGCTTTGATAGATGAAGATATGTGTTATAGTAAGAAGGTATAGGATTAGATGATAATTGATATGATTATTAATTGCACAATGATTTCAAAAAAGATTGTTTAAATTTAATGTTAAATAATAAAAATGTTAGGAAGTTAATATAAAAGGTGTAAAATGAGAATAGAAGGTAAAGTTATTTTCTTTAAAATATAATTATAATAATAATTAAATAGTGATAATAATAATAATAATAATATAATGACAATCCTAATATTGATGAAAATAAAATGATTAAATGATAAAACATCTTTTCGTTGCAAATCTCAGATCTATACCACTACATTGCCACCAATTTTGAATCTCACTTGCTCATCATAGTGCCTCAATTTGAGTGTAAAAGAAAAGGGATTATAACCATAACATCTTAACTTAGTTTGCATTCAGTAACTAGAAACGAGGTAACCTCCTCATAAGGAACCCAAAATCTAGATCCCGAGTAAGTCAAATTTCTCTCCATCACCTTACTGCATCACCTTCAAGTTCAAGAATGGGTTATGTACCATATCTTCAATCCTCTCTTCCATTTTTTACCAAAAAATAAAAATATTTTTTTTTTTGTGTTTTTGACTTGTAAAATTTTGGGCATGACATTCGGGTATCAGAGCTTTTGGTTCAACACTAGGAGCCTAACCCATTACGTCTAACCTATGAACTGCAACTTTGTGTAGGATGCCTACAGTCACCTGCAACCATCGTCAGAGGGCCAAGGGTCCTAGAGCAAACCCCATAGGCCAAGAGGGGGTAGGACAGGATGTGGGAGGACCCCCATTAGGGCAACCTCCCAATATTGATCAGGTTTTGAATGCTATTAATAATCTGATTGGAGTAGTGCAACAAAAGTTACCACCTGTCGTCCCACAACTAGGACAATAGGGTGCAGAGGGGCATGGGGCCAATATCAGGGAAAGGAGTAGAAGTACCCCAGCTAGACTTGCAGAGGATTAGGGGGAAGCATTAGTACATTAGGTTGAACCACCCCCTGCATTAGAGTGAGCACCAATGAGAGCACCTTAAGATATTGGGGATGAGATTAGTGACCTTCTATGACTTAAGCCACCCCTATTCACTAGTACCATAGATGGCACATGTGTAGAGGCATGGCTATAGAGCTTACAAAGGTGCTTTGGATTGTGTACCCACAGGAACAATTTGAAGGCATGACTAGCTATACAACTACTATGAGATGATGTCTCCACTTGGTGGCAACAAGAGGAGACTGTAGGGAGAGTTGACATAGAGACTCTCACATGGGAGTGCTTTGTGGACTGTTTCAAGGACAAATACTTGTTAGACCACTTTAGATAGAGGTAGGTTGAGGAGTTTCATGATCTTTACTAGAGGGGTCTCATAGTGGTGTAGTATGAGAGTAGGTTCTTAGAGTTACTTCCTTATGTGGAGTACATGAGAGATGAGAAGCTTTTCATCCATCAGTTCATTAAAGACCTTAACTTATCTCTCTAGGGACTAGTGTAGTTGGCTTTTCCTACCACTTTCAGAGAGGTAGTTGAGACAGCACTGGTTGCCAAAGACATTCATTCTAGATAGGAATCTTAGGATAGGTCCCATAATCAAAACCCCTCCTAGTAGCTAGCGTAGTAGAAACCCTCTTGGAAGGGTAATCAAAGTCATTCAGCAGGACTCTCAAAGGGGCCACAAACATAGCAGAGGGGGTAGCAGGACACTAGGCAGATGCCATTATAGGGTTATCAAGGCTCAAAGCCCAAATAGTGGTAGTCACACGGCCCTAGATAGGATCAAAGGCCATAGAGCTAGTATACATAGCCAGCCAAGACTCAACAGTCCTCTAGGGGAGGTTTTAGCAAGTCTAACAGGACCAGGGGTCAATAGCAGTCCAGGCCACAGGGAGTATAGATTCCAACCCATGGACCATGTTATGCTTGTGGTGGTATGGGTCATATTGTGAGAGAGTTTCCACAAGGTCCCACAACAAGAAATTAGCAAGGGGCCACCTTAAATCCTATAGTAGGTGATATGGGCAAGTCCTACAGGGTGTTTGTAGTAGTTGATGATTGTCAGGCCGAGCATCAAGTTACAGTGATTGAGGTTGTAGTTATGATTAGGGGATTTGACATTACCATACTATTTGACTCCAGAGCTATAGACTCTTTTAATTCCTCATTTGTAGTGGAGTGTTGCAAGCTAGTGGTAGCTAGACAAGATGTTGACTAGGAGGTTGAGTTAGCTTTAAGGGCTAAGGTGTCAGTTGATTCCTTGATCCATGAGTGCTTAATTCAAATTGGAGATATGATCACCACATTAGACTTGCATATTACTCCATTAGGATCCTACGATGTAGTCCTTAGCATGGATTAGCTTAGCACCAATATTGCCAAGGTGGATTGTAGATAGAAGAGGATCAAGTATGTACATTATCATGGTACACCTAAGGTGATTTCAGGAGTTTAGAGCTCAGTATCCCTCCATATGATTTTTGCCATGTAGCTTAAGCAGTGCATGTAGAAGGGATGTCAATTGTTTGCCATCACCATTAGTGATAGAGAGGAGGATGTAGGGGGGGGACCTTCCCTTGATGACTATTTGATATTACAGGAGTTTGCAGATGTGTTTCCATAAGAGCTTCCTAGTATGCCACCACCAAGGGTAGTTGATTTCCATATTGATCTTGTACTAGGAGCTAAACCTATATCTAGAGCACCCTATAGGATGACCACCAATAAGCTTAATGAGCTTGAGATTTAGCTAGACAAACTTTTGGAGAAGGGTCATATTTGACCTAGTGTATCACCTTGGGGGGCACCGGTGATTTTTGTAAAGAAGAAGGATGGATCACTTAGATTGTACATTGATTACTGACAACTAAATAAAGTGACTATTAGGAACTGATACCCAATTCAAATTGGAGATATGATCACCACATTAGACTTGTGTATTACTCCATTAGGATCCTACGATGTAGTCCTTGGCATGGATTGGCTTAGCGCCCATAGTGCCAAGGTGGATTGCAGATAGAAGAGGATCAAGTATGTAGATGATCATGGTATACCTAAGGTGAATTCAGGAGTTTAGAGGCTAGTATCCCTCCATATGATTTCTGCCATGTAGCTTAAGCGGTGCATGTAGAAGGGATGTCAATTTTTTTCCATCAGCATCAATGATAGAGAGGAGGATGCAAGGGGGGAACCTTCCCTTGATGACTACTTGATATGATAGGGGTTTGTAGATGTGTTTCCATTAGAGCTTCCTAGTATGCCACCACCATGGGTAGTTGATTTACATATTGATCTTGTACTAGGAGCTAAACCTATATCTAGAGCACCCTATAGGATGACCACCAATGAGCTTAATGAGCTTCAAATTCACCTAGAGGAACTTTTGGAGAAGGCTCATATACGACCTAGTGTATCACCTTGGGGGGCACCAATGATTTTTGTAAAAAATAAGGATGGATCACTTAGATTGTGCATTGATTACTAATAACTAAATAAGGTGACTATCAAGAACTGATACCCAATACCAAAGATTGATGACTTATTTGATCAGTTACACAATGCTTGAATATTCTCCAAAATAGACTTGAAGTTAGGTTACCATCAGTTGCACATCATGGAAAGTGACATCCACAAGACTGCATTTCATATGAGATATGGTCACTACGAGTTCATAGCGGCACCTTTTGTTCTCACAAATGCCCATCTATATTTATGAGCCTCATGAATGGAGTATTTTGCACCTTCCTAGACAAGTTTGTAGTAGTGTTCCTAGATGATATATTGGTTTATTCTCATAATGAGAAGGAACACAAAGAGCACCTTTTATAGGTATTGCAATGGTTGAGGGAGAATTAGCTTTATGGTAGCTTGTCAAAATGTGCCTTTTTCAAACAAGAAGTGCATTATTTGGGTCATGTGATATCGGGGGATGGGATCTCAATGGACCCATCCAAGATTCGAGCTATCATAGATTGGTCAGCACCTACCAACATCACAGAGGTCAGAAGTTTCATGGGATTAGTAGGATAGTATAGGTGGTTTGCGGTAGGCTTCTCTAAGGTATCTCACCCTATTATCTCTCTTCAAAGAAAGGGAAAGAAGTTTGAGTGGACAAAAAAGTGTGAAGAGGCCTTTCAGAAGCTCAAGAGGGCACTCACTAGTGCACTCATTTTGGCAATACCTGACCGCTCAAAGGATTTTGTGGTATGCACAAATGCTTCCTTGGATGGAATTGGAGCTATTCTTATGCAAGAGGGTCAAGCCATAGCTTATGAGTCATGGAAACTCAAGGGGTATGAGCTTAATTATCCCACTCATGATCTCGAGCTTGCAGCAACGGTCCATGCATTGGCACGATGGCAACATTTCTTTCTAGGATGACAATTTGAACTTCATTCAGATAACTAGAGCTTGTAGTATATTTTCACATAGCCAAATCTTAATGCTAGGCAAAGGAGATGGATGGAGTTCCTATGCGAGTATGATTTTAATGTACATTACATTAAGAGTAAGGAGAACGTGGTGGTGGATGCCTTGAGTAGATGACATCATGAGCTTGCTTCCATGGTGACTAGCACAGATTTGAGGAAACACATTATGCATCACCTACCTGAAGATGAAATCTATATAGAATTTTGCCAGATAGTCTAGTCTCAAAGACCTCTTGAGGGTAAATTTTTTGACTATTCATTAGATTCTAAGGGATTGCTATGACATAAGGGGTGCATCTATGTACCCTCCACAGGAGACTTATGAGAGTTCATTATTTTGGAGGCTGAAAAAGCACCCTATGTAGCACAGCCAAGTGTTAAGAAGCCTCATGTAGATTTAACACAGTTATATCATTGGCTAGGGATGAGAATGCAAATTGCCAACATTATTGCAAAATTTGTAGAGTGTCAGAGAGTTAAGGCAAAACATAGTCATCCAAGTGGACTTTTGCAGCCACATGAGATACCCGAGTGGAAGTGGGACATGATCTCCATGGATTTCATTGTTGGTCTTCTGATGTCTTCTCATCATCATGATCCCATCATGGTGATAGTTGATACTTTGACCAAAGTTGCTCACTTTTTACTAGTATGTACCACTTTCATAGCACCCACAATGGCACATGTACTCCTGCAAGATATTATTAGACTCCATGGCATTCTTTGTAAGATAATATCTAATAGAGAATCTTTATTTACATCATCCTTTTGGAGGGAGTTGTAGACATCACTTGGTAGCAAGCTCAACTTTAGCACTGCTTATCACCCTCAAACAGATGGGAAAACAAAGAGTTAACTAAATCCTAGAGGATATGTTACAAATGTATGTGATGGACCATCAGTCCAAGTGGGAAGAGTACCTTCATCTTATAGAATTTTCCTACAACAATAGACATCAAACTTCTATAGGCATGTCACCCTATTAAGTCTTGTATGGTAGGCCTTGCAGGACACACCAAAGTTGGGATAGGATAAAAGATAAGGTATCTATAGGGCCACAATTACTCAAGGATATGGAACAACAAGTAGTATTGATCATAAAATGCCTTAGAGAAGCCCAAGATAGATAGAAGAAATATGTAGATGCAAAGAGGGTGGATAGAGAGTACATGGTTGGAGAGAAAGTATTTTTGAGGGTGTGACCACATAAGAGTCCGATCCATTTTAGAAAAGGCTCTAAGTTAGCACCTTGTTTTGTGGGTCCCTTCGAGATTTTGGAGCGGATAGGACCAGTTGCTTATCATTTAGCCCTACCACCTAGCCTATCACACATTCACAATGTATTTCATGTATTTTTATTAAGAAAGTATATATATGATGAGTCTCACATCATAAATTGGGATGCTTTTTAGGTGGATTCAGACAGACAGATAGCATTGGAGCCCATTCACATTTTGGCTCGACAAACCCTCACACCTCGAGACAGAGAGCTGGACTAGGTTAGGGTCTAGTGGGATTGTTATGATGAGGTCACAGCTTCATGGGAGGATGCAACATAGATGAAGGTGTAGTACCCATACCTTTTCAATGAACTACAGGACAAAGCTCATGCCTAAGGGGGGAGGATGTGAGGCCTCACCCCAACCTGTCATAGCATAGATATCTTATTTACATTTTGATATTTGAGACCTTGATATTTTGACAGCTATTCAAGACTTAGATGGATAGTGGATTTCTTTATCTATTGATTTTGATGCTTCAGTAGTGTTTTACATTGTTATATGCACTAAGAACCTATTATTGTGTAATAAATGTTCAAACATATATGGATACAGCTTTATGACATGATATTATCAGATTTTGATGCACTACAAATCGTGATGATTTTTGATTTTTAGATAAATGTTAAATTGATTATTATGTTTTATGGCATGCAGATGAACGGTTAGGATATGCAGATAGATGTTAATTTGACACATAGATTTTGATATATTGACATTTCAAATGGAATAATTGAAAGACTAGGAAAAGAAATCTAATTTGAATTATGTTAATATGGATATTATTATTATGTGCACTTATGTAGTATATGTTTATTTGACCCTTGGACTACTAATGCTCAAGTTTGATGTGTAGGAATAGGAACCATGGAAATCTAATGGGGAAACAAGGTATAGACACATGTTTAAATGACTCTGCCAAGATGAATCTTTATAAGATTTATAAGCCTCATTGTGATGTGTTTATTTTGTAAATGTGTGATGTATGTGTGTAGTATGAATTTCATGAGTAGGTTCTAAATGTGTCATGTGTGATATATAGTGCATTTTTTGTGTGTCACTTGAAACTTGTATTCATTATGTGAAATGACATGTTCTTTGATGATGGATCATGTGGCCACCTTCTTCTGCATAAAATGCCTTAATTGAGAAATTTAATTATTGCCAAAATTAGTAAAGAGAACAAGGTTATCACAATGGGAAATTTTGAAATTAAATTACCTAGCATTGGGAGGGCCATAAAGTAACTTTAAGGTAATTTTGTGACAAAAATAAACCCTATCCATGTTAGTACCTTAAGTTAGGGGGCTAATAATGACCTCTAGGGTGCCTAGTTGAGCTAGGAGACCCCAAAAAAATTGCATTTTTTATTGAATCCAAAAATGAGAGGGATATAGAGTGGTATGGCTAAATTGGAAACTCACTTGGCCAATCTCTATCTTTAGAGACAACTAGGGTTTGGAGGAAGAGGATAAGGAGCTCCACTACAACTATCCATTGCCATTTCTTGGAGTGAGGTTGGTACCTTTGATCCATGGTGTTCTTCATTTTGCATGTAGAATAGGTGTGGTGTTCTTCATTTCATGATGAATTTTTGGTGTATTGTAGTTGTGTTTGTGGGAAACATCTTGTTTAAGTGTTGCATGTGAAAAGTTTTCTATGAATCCTTCCTTGAACCTTCCTTGTTTTCATGTTTATGTGTTTTGTGTAATGGGTGTGAAGCATCACTCAACCTTGGGAGGGAAGAGATGCTTGGGTGAAGGGGTTAGTTGGGCTCACACATGTAGTTGAGGAACTCTCCCATGTATGGAGATGATTGTATATGTTCAATGAAACGAGATTATATTGCTTACTTGCATTTTGGGAGGTATAAGGAGGTGTGTGAAAGGGAAGATATTTTAAGCCTTGAAAGGGCATGTTGATAATGAGAAGATGTGTATATTGTGAATCATAGCCTTAGAAATCCTCCTCATGGTGAGAGCCCACCTTCACCCTATACTTGATTCAATTATTGAATCTTTGTGCAAAGCCTTGGGATGGGATGTGTTGTAATGTATTGTGTTAAATCTTGTCAAATTGTTGTGAATATGCATGGCATGTGAATGTGTAGTATGCAACTATTTATGCCTTGTTTCTGCAAGCTTGGTGGGTGGCATCCTTGTGGCCTAGGTTGGGAGGTGAGCCTCCGTGGTTCCCCAATTCTTTTTTTTTCTCTGCAAGTTTTCATTTGATGAGCTTGGAAGCTTGAAGTTCATGTAGTCTATTCTTGAATAGGAGAAGAAAACTCTTTATTATTGTATTGGAAATGGAGTAATAAACTCCAGTTGTTATGTGAAGCAGTTTGTACTGTAGGAGAGTTGTTATTGTTCTCATTCATACGTCTAGAGAGAGAGAGATTTGCATAATCTATGTATCAAATTGTTCTTCCATTGTGTATAGCTTGATACAGTGATTCCACCACCCTTATTCATGCTTGATATTGTGTTGAAAGTAAATTTTGAAAAGAACATGAAGGAGGTATTTTGTTGTGTTGATGTTGTCTTATCAATATATAAATTTAGAGTGTGATGAAGGGAAGCATTTGTATTATGATATACGTTAGAAGAAAAAATAGAACATTATCATCTTGATATTTTATCCCCTTAGATTTCATAACAATAATTTAGTTACATTGGTGTTCAATATTGTTTTCAATTAGTTGTAATAGATAGCTAATGGATATGTAGATGGTTAAATTATGCAATATGGATGTCAATGAATTTGACTCAAAATCACACAACTAAATCTTGATAGCAATATCACAATTTGACTTGCTGTGGAAATTTCCTACTTATCAATATGGATGTCAATTATGTGTATTGAAATTTGATGTTCATGAAAAATTGCTAACAAGGAATTCATATAAGATCCATGTATATTTTTGTTTTAAATTGCAATTTTTGTTTTATGTTAAGCTTTCTTATTAGAATAGAAACATAATGCATAATGCAATGTTAAACTATTAACAACTTGAATCTAAACAACTTAAATACTACATGAAAAGATCTAAGAAAATTAGTTGAGCTCAAAAAAAAAGGAGACCTATAGACGCAAACACATTCTCTGAAAAATGTATTACAACAAAAAAAAATAGCCTCTTCCAAAGATACAGTCAATTAAATATTATAAATAGAATAGAATAATCTTATTATTATTATTATTGCAATATAACAAGTTTAAGTCACTATCATTAATATGATAGAAACTTCAAGTTGTACACAAAAAGAAATCTATTATAATAACCCCCCCCCCGCCCTCCATAAGGAGGTGACTAGGGTATTTATTTACTAATAGGGTCATAATTTTTTTTGAATAATATATATACATTTTAGGTAAGGGATTGGTAACATCCCCAACCACCCCCTACCTGTCAAATTTCCAAGCGAGGCAAGGTATTTTTATATATATAAAAAGTCAAACACATTATACTATGCATGTCCTAAATAGGACCTTCCTCCATAAGGCACCTCAAACTAAGTGATTACATTAAATAGGGAGATGGTTGTATTATCAAACCCACTACCATTCTCTCATGCCACTTGCTTTATGAGTACATGAGCACCAATTGTGAGCAGCAATTATGAGTACTTGAGCAACAAGGATGATCAAGTTTTTAATGAGTGGAGTGTGTCTAGAGTTTTAATAATTGTCATGATTTGACCAGCCCACATTTCTTCCTAGGCACCTAGTTTGGGAATGAGGTAAAGTAAATATATTAAGGAAGGGGTAGGAATATGTATGATAAGGAAATTAGTAGCTGATTTTAAATAAAAATATGTATGCACATTGAGATTTGGTGCAGCCACATAGAATATAGGATGTAAGCATTGATTCAAAGTACTAGAATAAGTTTAGGAACACCATAAAGTTAATAAAGTTAATAATCTTAAAGTATGTCATATATATAGGAAATTAATGGGGAATATAATATATTAATTAAATTATGAGTATTTATTAGATAAATTATTAAGTAACTAATAGATTTGGGTTATATGAAAATAATAAATAATTATGGTTGGGTTAAAAAGCTTGGGGTCATTAATTTTAGTATAGCATAGAAAATTATATTTGCATTAAATATGTTATAGGATGTAAATTTGACTAGCTTAGAAGATATTTATTTTTTAAGAAAATTTTAGAAGCTTAGTAAATGGGGTAGTCTAGAGTAATTGTATTTTGATTGTTTTTTTTTGTGACATTAAACTAAATTGTTAAGGGGGTAGTTTTGTAGCATGGACTTAGAGGTAGTTAAGGAAATAGGAAAATAAAAATAAAAATTAAACTATAGATTTGTTTATGTCACCTAATAACTTGTTATTGGTTTTTTTTTTTAAAGCTTTGGTAGATGAAGATATGTGTTATAGTAAGAAGGTATAGGATTAGATGATAATTGATCTAATTATTAATTGCACAATGATTTCAAAGAAGATGGTTTAAATCTAATGTTAAATAATAAAAATGTTAGCAAATTAATATAAAAAGGTGTAAAATGAGAATAAAAGGTAAAGTTATTTTCTTTAAGATATAATTATAATAATAATTAAATAGTGATAATAATAATAATATTAATATAATGAAAATCCTAATACTGATGAAAATAAAATGATTAAATGATAAAACATCTTTTTGTTGCAAATCTCATATCTATAGCACTACATAGCCACCAATTTTGAATCTCACTTGCTCCTCATAGTGCCTCAATTTGAGTGCAGAAGGAAAGGGCTTATAACCATAACATCTTAACTTAGTTTTCATTTAGTAACTAGCAACCAGGTAACCACCTCATAAGGAACCTGAAATCTAGATCCTGAGTAATTCAAACTTCGCTCCATCACCTTACTGCATTGCCTTCTAGTTTAAGAATAGTTTATGTACCATATCTTCAATCCTCTCTTCTATTTTTTACCAAAAAAAAATATTGTTGTGCTTTTTCCTTGTAAAATTTTGGGTGTAACAGTATTAAAAAAAAAAAAAACATAACATAAATCATTCCCCATTTATTTTGATTGTGGAGTGTTGTATGCAAACAAAGGTGGAGTGCTCCAAACAAGGGTGGAGAGCTTTGAATGTCATCCTTTCCCTTGTGCTTGATGCATTTCATTCCTATGATATATCTTTGCATTTTGTTTCCATGCCCTAGCTCTATGATTTCATTATTGTAATCTCTACATTTGATTGTTGTTCCTTTGCTCTATGATTTGGCTATCACGCCTTTGTGATCTATGTGTTTTTTTGTCATGCCCTTGCTCTATGATCTTGGTCTATAATTTGGTTGTCATGCCCTTGTCATGTTTTCTTTCCATAGTCATTCCCTTGCTCTGTGATTTCAATGTTGTGCCCTTTCTTTGTGATTTATTTTCCATGCCGTGCCCTTACTCTACAATTTCATTGTTGTGTTGTCCCCTTTCTCTATAATTTCATTTCCATGCTTTAGCTCTATGATTGTTTTCAAGGGTATGTAAATGTTGGTTTCATTGCCTTCTAAACAGGTATCTCTTTATATCTCCTTCTAAACATTTATAGTTGGAGATCTTTTTAAAGGTTTTTGTTACATCTTAGCACAATAGGAAAATTGATCCAACTACATACATGTTCCAAAATTTGAATAATAATAAAACAAAACTCACTTAACCTGTGCAAAGTGACTTACCTCAAGATCCTCCACAAAAATAATGCAAACAAGGAAAAATGGCAAAGTTCGCAAGAAATTTTACAAAAGCATATCATAGTAGATATTTTTAGAAAGAAACTAGCCATAACCAGATAAATGGATCTAGTTACTAATTAACTAGGTTGATTACAAATTCCTATAGAATTGTGATCAGATTAGGTACAATAAAATGAACAATTAGTTGTTCCCAGCTAACAAGATCAAATACATTTTTCCAAGATGATACAATTGCATATCCAAATAATAAAACAATAAAACTCACTCAACCCGTGCTAAGTGACTTACCTCAAGATCCTCCACAAAAATAATGTAGACCAAGAAAAATAGGCAGAGTTTGCAAAAATTTTTACAAAATCTTATAATTTTAATATGAATTATTTTCCCTCTTTTTAAGTGTAATGTCATCCAATTACTTATAATGTTAACCTTCATAGCTGATTATTGTTTTATATTATTGTAGTACTATGTAAGGATTAATTTCCCTTAACAATTTATAATCTTTGAAAAATTATTTAAATTAATGATATTACTCAAACTAGAGTAAATGTCTCCTTCATAATTGGTGTCCAATTTTTGCCACAACCTAGAACACTAGACATTAGTAATGTCACAATACCTTTAAAAATAATAACAATAAGTCGAACTGAAAAAAATCAATAAAACAATAGAAATTTAGCTTTTTTTTAGTGATAGTACAACCAAAGGTAACGAAAAATTCTACACATTTAGTTCATATTCATTTCTTTCTCTTTTTATTCTTGAAACTCTAAATTGCTTTCTTGTATTTTCTAGAACAGGGTGTTTGGGCTTTTATGCA
This sequence comes from Cupressus sempervirens, assembly GCA_028749045.1. Lineage (NCBI taxonomy): Eukaryota > Viridiplantae > Streptophyta > Pinopsida > Cupressales > Cupressaceae > Cupressus > Cupressus sempervirens. Next base: position 721,740,176 of record CM053790.1, on the reverse strand, counting down.
TTAAGACCCTAAGCCCAAACCCTTATATTTGGAGTATTTTTACATTCATTTTATTTTTGATGTGCATTGGCTTGTGATGGAGGACATACTAGAAGAATTTCTAGTAAGTAGCAGCTAAAGGGGAGGTGTTGCTACTATCTTGAGGATTTACATGGAGAATTTCATGTGCCATGATAGCTTAGAGATAAAGTTTAGTGAATGGGTTAATTTTATTACCATCCAGAATGGGAGTGAGTGAATTGTTAATGCCCTTTTTTCATAGGTTATAATGCCTTGTAGTTTATAAATTTTTGTGGTTCATTTGTTCTATTTAACCATGTTTAATGTATCATTACACCGTATCAGGTGGAAAAAGTGTGATTCTAATGACATTATGAATTGCTTTTGGAATCAAGGAAAAAAGTACTTAAAGGGAAACTTCTTTGAAGGAATTTATCAAGAATTGGTGTAGGTAACTTTGGTTATGTAGTAGTTTTTCCTTTTCAAGCTTTAGTTTAATTAAATATGAGAGTAGAAAATTGAGCTATACAAAAGTATTTAGAAAATGCTTTGTTGTGTAAAAATTAGGTTTCAAAGTTGTATTAAAAAATACTTTTAAGATTGTGCCATCTTATTGTTTGTGAGTCTAGATATGAAAACTTGGTTTGAATTTTTGTTTTTCTTTATAACACAATCTCTTACAAAATAACAACTTTAAATGTTACTAGTAGATTCAAATAAATAAATCAGCAAAAAAATAGAAAAGAATAAAATAACTTGTAAATGAACAAGCATAGAAGTGGTAATCTATTTTGTATTTTCTATTAAACTAACTTATTAAATGATGTTGTTGATAGTTATTAGATTTTTTAAGACAATAATCAACAACTACTTCTCTTTGGGTTTTTTGATCGGTAATATATTTTATATTAATATTGTATCAGAAGTTCAAAATTATAGTGTTTTTTGCACTGTTTCTCTTCACATATTCTTCTTTCCATTATACCAGTCTCCAAAATTTATCTCCTATATATAAAATACTAAACTTTACGATCTACCTTGTAGGCTACAATACTTTTCTATCTACCCTAGGGAACAATTACAGGTACTTTTCTAAGCCCACACTTCTGCCAAAATTGGGCAACATTTGACTTGAAAAATATTAGCCACTAAACAAAACACGCATTTGATGACGCCTAAATGCTAATAATCATAGGAATTTCTTCTATATCTCCTCCCTTCTAAATAGGTATCTCTTTATATTTCCCTCTAAACATGTATATTTAGAGATCTTTTTTAAGGTGCTTATTACATCTTAGCACAATAGAAAAATTGAGCCAGCTGCATACATATTCCAAAATCCAAATAATAAAACAATAAAACTCACTCAACCCATGCTAAGTGACTTACTTCAAGATCCTCCACAAAAATAACATAGACCAAGCAAAAATGGGTAGAGTTTACAAGAAATTTTACAAAAACACATCATAATAGATATTTTTGGAAAGAAACTAGCCATAACCTAATAAATTGGGTCTAGTTGCTAATTAACTGATTTGATTAAAAATTCCTACAGAATTTTCATTAGATTAGGTACAATAAAATTCACAATCATCTATTCACATCTAGTAGGATCAAATACAATTTTCTATGTTGATAAAATTGCATATAGAGATGTATCACTTGAATGCTAGGCATGAAGTGCTTTCTCCAATTTATAATGAATGGTTGGATATAAAGACTCCATATATTGGCCCAAAAATGGAAGCTAAGGATGTAACCATGCATTTATTGACATGCTCTCCCTACGAGGATCCAAAGTATCTATTGTTGTTGTAAATTTCAGCATTGCTATATGATCTAGAATATTATGAAGTACTAAAGGTGGTAGTAACTTCTCCCATGTCTACATAAAATGTAGCATAGGTTCAAGGTCCCTTGACTCCTTAGAATTTGTAGCTCATCTATTCTCATTGTTGGAAGAATAACTTCAATGAAGACTTGAGTGTAAGGAGTTAAAGAAGCAAGTTTTGCTTCTATGTAAATGTCAACATCACAAGGCTCACTCCCTTGCAAAAGCCTTTGCCACAATGACATTACCTATAAACCATGGAAATGATTTTGATGTGGTTCCCAATTTGGAAACACTCTCATAAGAATTTGATACTTGGGATCATCATAGGGAGACTATGCCAATCATTGGAGATCCCTAAATGAGGGTGGAGAGCTATAAACATTGGTGGAGATCAGTGGAGATCTAGGATTTTTTTGTTGTTCCCTTGTGATCGATGCATTTAATTGTCATGTTTTCCCCTTGTGATCTATGTGCTCTTGTTCATATATAATGTATGTATGTATGTATATATGTATATATGTGTGTGTGTGTGTGTGTGTGTGTGTGTGTGTGTGTGTGTGTGTGTGTGTGTGTGTGTGTGTGTGTGTGTGTGTGTGTGTGTGTGCATGTATATGTATGTATGTATGTATGTACGTATGTATGTAATAAGATATATATTGGCAACACAAAAAAAAAAAAAAAAAACTCATTCAACTTGTAACATGGCCACATATACGATGACAATGCCTATTGGTAAGTAGATTCCTCTTTTTCTCTCTCATTTTTCATGTGTTTATTTCACTTGAACTATTATTTCTGATGAGGCATTTTGTACTATTGGATTCATTTTATGTAGGAGGTGATAAGGAAATTCTAGGTATTTTAAAGATTGATCTCATGACATTCTAGGTAACCTACCGTGCTTATACACATATGGATGTTCAAGTAATCAACCTTAAATTTAATAAAAGGAATATGTTTTTTTAAACAATATTTTGTCATATTGATTGTTGTCACAAGATTTTAAACATAACTATATAAGGAATGAGTTAGGAAACATATAGGTTAACCTTACATTAGCTGTAAACTACAACACAAAGGTTGCACTAGGGTATTAAAGTATTGTAATTATAGAAAACTGCCTAGGTGGGTGTATGATGGTGAAGAGTTGTACTATGTGAGTAAAGCTCATCTGTGGTTATAGGAATACAACTCCATCAAAACAATTTTAAACCATAACTACATATTTGTTAGAGTGAGTAGTTCAAGGGTCATGATCACATGGATATGGGTAGGTATGCAGCCTAGTAGGTAGACTATGCCTCCAGTGTGCAGATGCCTTGGACATAGTTAGGTAGCACTTAACTATTTTAAGACATTATACGTAACAAGTAGTTTGACATGAAACCTTGATAAATTCACTATTTACTTTTAGATACATTCTAATCCACCATAAACAAATAAGAAGTTAACTTTGAATAACTTAAGAAATAGTACAACCAAAAAATGAGTGGCCCATACACTTTTCAAACAAAATTTATCATTGCATGATGCATTTAAGGTAAAAATGAACTTTCAAGTGACTTCACTCACAGATTTTATGTCTTTGTGACTATGATTCATTGGTCTAGTTGCTAATTAGCTAGGTTAGTTAAAAATTCCTATAGAATTATCATCAAATTAGGTACAATAAAACTAACAATTAGTTGCTCCCAGCTAGCAGGATCAATCCCATAACTTTAAATTTGGTAATTGTAATAGAAAAAATATATGGAATGTGTGACATTAGAGAAAGTGATTTTCTAACAAATCTATTTCTAAAATTCAACTTTGGTTATAAGCATTATTAGGAGACTACAACACTCTTACCCCTATAACTTGTTTTCTTATTGTTTTTAACTTTTGGGAGAGATCAGATGATTCTTGTGACTATCAAAGAGGAATCATCTGGTCTCTCCCAAAAGATAAAAATAATAGGAAAACCAATTATAGGGGTAAGAGCATTTTAATCTCTTGATAATGTTCATAACCAAAGTTGAATTTTAGAAATATATTTGTTAGGAAAGGACTCTCTCCAATGTCACAAATTCCATATTTTTTTCTATTATGTTATTGTCACAACTTTCACAATTAGTTGTTTGCACCACACTATTGCTACCACATATGTCTATATTCCTACAAACAAGTTCAAAAACTAGTTTTCAAATCCAAAACATACCCATTACCTACACATTGCATGTGTGATGGGGTCTTCGTGGTATAGCCATCACAATTGTGATGTTGTGTTGGCATGTTTGGCTTCAATTCATGATAGCTTCATGTCTCACAATTTTGATGAAAGCCCTTGTCATCATGATTTGTGACAAAAAAAGTATGTTGTTTGTTTGATGGGAGCCATTTCCTAAATGCATATCTTGAGCAATAGGTGGCCATCATGATTGTAATGCCCTACTATCACAACACGACTCCAAATGTAGTAATGCCCCCTTACAACAAACTATTCTTGATAATATGGTGTGGTCGACTCCCCCTTCTTTCACTAATGTTGTAGAGGTTGTGGGTATTCTTATGAACAAAGAACCTCTAGGGTAGAGCTCCTATTTTTAATTTGTATTATCCCCTTCCTCTTCCCTACGGACCTACTAGATATAGGCTCAATATTTTAGAGGAAACTACTTATGGGTAAGTGAATTTTTGCTACCCCTAGGGCCTTTCAATTTCTTGACTCAAAAATAACATTTTCAAGGAGTTTGAGTGGATGGTGATTGACAAAAGAATAATAAGAACATAAATATATATGTGAGAAAGGAAAGTAGGGTGGAAAATTCATCACACCAAGGTTAAAAGCCTAAGAAAATGTGTTAAAGAATTTTTTTTCAAGGAGAACAACCCTAAGATGACATTAAATATTGGTGTTAAATTCTACAACCATGTTATTACTAATCTATTCCAAGGAGTTCTTTTTGAAGTTGGAAATTTATTTTTTCTAAAATCTTTATGGTTATAATCCTTTCATGGAATTTGAGGGGGTTTAAGAGTCTTCTTAAACAACATATGCTCAAGTGTTCTTTGTAGGAATTAAAAGTGGATATCCTTCTTATTCAAGAATTAAAAATGTAGAAAGAGGTTTTGATATGGTTATAAAAAATATTTGGCTTGGTGCTTCATGGGTATCTAGCAATTCTAATGGGGCATTTGTTGGCTTTTATATTATATAGAATTTTGAACAAGCTCTTAGGTAATATTTTGCACTCTTCTTCTAATTCTCTTATTCTTGATGATCATCGAATTTAGTGAATGTGTATGCCCATAATAATAAGGGCCAAAGGAAAAATATCTACAATTCCCTCACCAACTATATAGGGAGCATGAGTAATATTAAGTTGATGGTGGTGGTGGAATTTAACTCTCCTTTGCACCCATTTGATAAATTGAGAGGAAATACAAATATTTTGGAGAGCATGGTGGATCTTGGTGATTTTTTTTCTGATTGACTTGGATCTAAGAGGGAATATTATTACTTGGATGAATAGGAGATAGGGAAAGGGCCTTATTCAAGAAAGTCTTGATAGATTTACTCTATCCTCTATCATGAGAAATACTATACCTACATATCCCTTATTCCTAAGGAGAACCCTAGTAATATGAATTTTTTTTCCTTTGTAAGCATTTTTAATATATTTTTTCAAAATTATATAGCTAATGTTATCATTAATAGGATGAAACCCATTATGAATGAACTAGTTTCTAAAAATCAAAACAAATTTTTCAAAGGAAGGAATATTTTGGATGTGATTATTACCTCTCATGAGCTAATTCATCCTATAGATTCTAATAAAAAGGAATTTATAATTACCATTAAGTTAGATCTATCAAAATCTTATGACTGAGTTAAATGAGCCTTCCTAGATTACATTCTCACTAGATTTAGTTATAAGGGAAAGTTACACTAAATTATAATGAGTTGTGTTTCCAAAAGAAAATGTTGTTCTTGTTAGTTGATCTCCTTTGGGATTTTTCTCTATGGGTATTGGGTTATAATAGGGATCTACCCTATCTCTGTATCTCTTCATTCTAGTGGTAGAGGTCCTGGCAAGAAATCTAAGTAAACTAACCCTTAGTTACACTCTAATAGGTGTTAGTTTCATGGAAATCACTCCTCTCCTTTTATACCACTTGGTTGGGATAATACATATAACGAGACATAACTAAGAGTATTTTTTGTACTATAATATAAAATACTTTCTATCCTTGATAGTATCATGGTCTCCTATTCTCTCCTTTGAGGCCCTTAACTTAGTAGTAGAGTGAGATGCTAGAGAAATTTTAGAAACTATTAGCTGGGTATAAGGGAAAAATCCTAAGTATGGGAGGTAAAATTTAACTTCTCAAAGATTTCATATAAAGAATTCCATATTACTTTATGTCCTTAGCCCTTATACCTACTAAAGTTGTAGATGCTTCAGAGAGAATCCAAAAAGAATTTATGTAGATAGGAGTTGATTGGAAAAGGAAAATATCTCTAGTTAGCTCAAACTAGGTCTGCAAATCAAAAGACAAAGGGGGACTTGGAATTAGAAGTATAAGAGAAATGAACAAATCTCTGGTCTCTAAAGGTGGATGGTCTATCTTAGAAGGAAAAAATGATTGGACTGAGATCTTAAGAGAGAAATATATTTCATATGGGCCTTCAAGTTATTTCTTGAACATGAATAATTCAAATGGATTCTCTACTTTGTGGAAGAACAAAATAAAAATGAAAGGAATTGTTCGAAAGGAAAGTAAGATTTTCTTTGGTAATGGGAGAAAAGCTTTGATCTAGTTAGAAATATGGAAGGATGATACTTCCCTTAAGGATTCCATTTACAACCCCTCTCTAAAATACTGGCTCATTGCTAGTTGGGGGGACAAGGTAGAAAACTATCTAGAGTAGAACAATGGGAAATAAAGTTGCATCAATTTTCTAAATATATGGCAAAGTCATTAAGATGTCTACTAGATTTCTAATATTAGGAGTGAAGATACTTTCTATCTTGCTAAGATTTTACTGGATACATATTATTTTAATCAATTAGAGGAGGATAAACTAGTTTGGAGATATAACTACAGTAGTCTACTTTTTATTAGATTGGCTTATATATCCCTATGCTCTTTGGAAGGTATGAATAAGTCCTGGAATAAGGTTTGGATCCCTAGCATTTCCACTAAGATAAAATTATTTTAGGGGGTGATGGCTCATATTAAAATTCTCACTCTAGATAACCTAGCTAAGAGAGGTTTTATGTTTTTTAATAAACGTGTCTTATATGAAAAGAAAGTTGAGTCTATAGAGCCTCTATTTATGTAATTCTATTATACCAAAGAAATTTGGAGCCTACTTCTATAATCATTCTAGTATAATTTGGTTATGCAAAGTTCTCTTAAAGACTCTATAACTCTATGGGTTTTTCCTCTTTTTCATCATTTTGTTTCGAAGAATCTATGTTTTCTTGTCTTACCTACTATTACCCCTTACATGGACACCCCATTTAAAATCTCAAAATGTAAATCTTCCCTATCTCAATCCTCACTATAACTTTTTTTTATCTTGGTTATACTTTGGTTTTGACCCTCATTGAACTAAGTTCAAGATGGTTCAATGTTGGCAATATCCCCACATAAATGTCTTGATGGTTGTCATTTATGGAAACATGTATTTAGCATTTCATTTATGCATTTAGAGCTAGAAAATTATCTAAGTGTTAGATAGTTTGTGCCAGTATACTAAACAGATCTTAAGTGTATGGATGAATTGTCAAGAGTTAGCTTATGTGTAGTTGAGGGAAGCTTGATGAAAAATTCATGGTGATGTATACAAGTGTGCAGATATGTATGATCAATACAATGCAAGTTATGATTAGAATACCAATGTGGGTATTTAATAATGTAGAATAGAGTATATCAGTAAATAGAGTTGTACAACTTTAGGAATTATATTTGGTTATAAAATAATTACTAAGTTATGATGAGCTGACTATGTAGATATCATTCCATAAGTTATTTTATATTATGTCATGCATGTGAAGACATGAAGGTTGAAAATGTAGAGTTTTGTGAATGTGCAAGGTATCAGTAAAGATCTTATCTTGTGCAAATAAGGGGAAGTTGTGTGGATTATATGTGTCATGTGAATTGTTGTGAGAACTATCTGCAAGCCTTATATGATGTAAATGTTATCATTTTTTTGCCCCGCCAAGATTCAAATTTCAAACGTCCAGCCCATTCAATGGCTAATTCCCAGAGTTAATATTATTTTAATGCCTAAGAGATCAAGCCTTATAACATGGTTTCTATGGCCTGCAGGTTCTCCATCGTCAGATCTAAGGAGATCGACGATTAGCGCTATGTCACTTTTCAAAAGTTGCACGACGGATAGCATAGCGACATCGTGCCTTGTCGACGCGTGTCCGATGGGTCCAGTTTGCAGGTCATCCAAGGTTCTTTTGTGGGTCAAAAAAGTTTCACGGCGGGCGAGCAGTTTCACAGGCCAGAGATGAGAAATGTCGGTGAGGCGCTATGTCGCCATCAAAAAACTCACAAGTTTTCCAATAGTGACATAGCACCTAACAAAAAGTTTTCAAAGAAAACAACTTTAGGCAGGTGAGTTGGGTCCCATTTTGTACTTTATTTGCCTAGCTGGAAGGGTCCTTGATCCATGCTAACAAATCAGAACATGCGACATCTATGAGGAAGAGCTACTCAATGAGTTGAGCCAGTACAAGTTACCAGGATGATGCTACGCGGACCAGTGTGGGGATGCCACGTGTATTATGGGGCTAGGGTTTCTAATGTGATCAGTAGGATCAGGGCAAGTTTTTTGTGGCCGTAGGATCAGAGCAGATTGACGGTCAGTGCTATGTCACTTTTCAGAAGTTACATGATGAATATGATGGCGACATAGCGCCCTCCTACCATGTGTCTGGTGAGTCTCAGATGTGCTCCGTCAGATGTCAATGAGGATCCGTCAGACAATTGGTACGTGGCCAATTCCTATTCATTGATGCACTAAGGGGGATGATCTATCTTGCTCACCGTCAGATCGGTTCAGATCAATGACAAGTGCCATCTCGCTATGGTGAAGTTGCACAGTCTTTACCATGGCAACATAACGCCCTTCCACCAAGTGGATCAGTAGGGCCAGGTCTCACCAAGGTACGTCTGTCAGGTATTGCCAGGTGTCATTCAAGTGTGGTGCGATTGCTGAGGTGGTGCCAAATTTGATGGGCCCGAGGTAAGAACAGTATAGTGGAACGATGAGTCTTCACGATCGTCAGATTTAAGGCTGATCAACAGTTGGCACTATCTTGCCATCGAAATCTGCATGGTGGATACCATGGCAACACAGCGCCTTGTTGACACATGTCTTGTTGGCTTGGCCAAGGTTGGCAGTTAACGGTTGGCAGTTAGTATGATCATTGCAGTTAATGATAATAGTTTGAAGGGTGGCACGGTTAGTTCAATAAAAGGAGGTCAACCGCAGAGGACTTCCCAGGTGGTAGAACGAAAAGAAGCGATTGGCTCGAATGGCCCAGTTGGCTTGTGAAACTAGGTTGACTTTCTGACCCTACTAATTCATGAACCTAAAAATGAAGGTGATCTATTTTTTTGTGCAATCTGATCTTCATGATCGATCCAAACCACCAAAAATGAATGCGAAATATAGAGAGACACTCCATCGTCTCAGTCGATCCATCTACCAGGTCAGAGCACAATTATGGCACCATTTCTGTCTTCTCAGGGCATTACTTGGCAGCAAGATCAAATTTTCTTCAGATCCCCATGATTTTCCTCTGTAGGACTTAATGGCAGGTAGCTACGAAGTCATTTCAGCAGGAAAAGATCTCAGTTATGCCTGAACTATAAAGGTAAATTTTGTAAATTTTTAAGGGAGGACCTTCTCTCTGATTTTTCTCTGCTATTACTCTGCAATTCTAGTGTAAATTCCCCTATATCTCTGAACTGTCTGATTCTCCACTTATCTCCTTCAACCATTAGTATTAAAGTGCAATAATTCTTTGCCTGTGCCATTGTTTTGTCGAAATCTGTAATCTGCATGACTGTATCTCTGCTAGCTTGTGAATGATATATAAGTGAACTTCTTCCTTGTGTCATTCATCTTGGTTTTCTGATCTGTATGTGGTTATTTGATTAAAGCAAGTTTGGATGTGTATATCCTTAGTTTCATTTAGGTTCAGTAGTGCATGTATGGGCAGAGGTTGGTCCGAACACTCTATTCTGGTGCATCACCTCCTTTGATTAGAACTAGGTAGATTTGCTTTCATGCTTTCCTTCTCCCTTTTCCTCTCCAAGAGTAGTTAAGTGCACCCTGATAGTAAGAGGAAGCCGGCCTTCTCCGAAGACTCAACCTCACAGTTCAAGTCCCACAGCTTGGAGGTTGTTTCCATATTTCACTAGGTTGTCCTCGCGCATAGGCCTTGGACAAGGGTGCAAACCTAAGTGACAACAGTAAATTCTGATGTATGATCATAAATAGTGAGAAGTAAAGTAGTGAGAAAGTACTATATGTATATCTACTCCTGTAAAGAACTTAATTGTATAAATTGCATGTCAGGGAAATGGGCTCTTCTTGCATACATTGTATTTGTTCTATCAACTCTTAATAGGTTTGTAGCAACTCCTAATAGGGTTAAGGTTGCTAATAAGGCCTAGTCCTCTAACAGGGACTCAAGACACTATATGTAATTATAGACTCCTAATAGGCTCAATAACCTTAAAATGATCTTATTGTTTAGTGAATCATGTAGTGTGTATCATTCCCACAAGAGTTTTCCCTTGGCTAGGGTTTCTATAGTTAACAAATAATGGTGTTATGTGTAATGCTTGCTTAGGAAACCAAAAGAAATAAACCTAATATGTTACAAAGTTTATTGAACTATTTGTTTTAAAGTTTAAACAACATCAAAGTATCAATAATGAGGAAGTAATATATACATACACATCAAATACACATAAGCAATTACAATTATAGTTTAAATTGCTCAAGGGTTCCTTCACGTTGAGTCACATTAAGAAAGTTTTATTAATAAGTTTAAGTCTCAAATATAATGTCCATAATCATAAAATGACTAAACACATACATAATCATATAAGTAAATGCATAAGTACAACTAACAATATGAAAGCACATCTAATGAATAGTATCCATTGCACATGTCATAGGGTATGTAAAAATAGATACAAGTACATTAATATACAATACAATATCCTATAGGATCTCAAAACACAAGATACATAGATACATCAAATGAATATAAGTCTTCAAGATAAGAGGAAGAATGATAATGGTACCACTGTATCAATGAGCATCCAACATTTGTCAATCTAAGGGGGACCCAAATGGTAAGAATACACTACCTCTCGACTGCATGGTCACCTAATCAGGCTCCCACTTCCACTATACAAGAGAGATAATGTACGATACACACAAATAATCAAATCATAAAATATCCCAGGAAAGAAAACCTGATAGCCAAATCTACCTTAAGGGTAACACAAACTACTCATGAAGAAGAGATAATCAAAATTGAAAGGAAACTCATTCCAATACTAACATCTCATACCAAGTTAACATACAAATACCAAGACCAAAAATATACAACTACCTCAAAAATCAATGTCAAGTGTCACATGCACAATGACCAATAGATAAAAACTATCATCTATAAAAGTAAACTATCAATCACCAACTCCAACAATAAAAACACCACCAATGAATAAGTGATCATTCATTAATAAGAGTCAATTGTCAACAATAAATTACATACAATCAATGAGTAACAACTCACAATAAAAACACTATCAAAAGTAATATCCAACAACTACACCACTAGAAGAAAAGATTTTTAAAAAACCATGAAGGAGACTTAGGCTACATACTATGGAGTGTCATCACATGAGCCAACTCTAAGGTTATCCTAGTAGTCTCTCAATACCTTGGCCCCCCAATGAATCTATGCAGAACTAGAATGCCCTCTCGTGAAAATGAGAAAACTGGATATATCTTTCGAGGTATCATCTCCATCTCATCCTTAGTCTATACAAGCACTCAAGGCATAGATGAGAAAAAATCTCTAACTTATCTTTTTAATATATTTCAAAGAAAGGGCTAGCCAAGATATTTTAATTTCTATATTACCACTTATTATACAACTTAGAATGAGTTACCCTGGCAGCCACTTTGGACCCCAACCCCCATTGCAAGCCACTCCCATAGACATGCATCTAAACTACCTTACCAAAAATTACAAACCACAATAATATCCCATACCACAACAATAATATTGATCGAATTTAGTTCCTTAACAAGAAACCCAAAAATAACATTGGTTCTCAAAACCCAAGTTCTCATAAATTCTCAATAGCATAAAGCTCATAAAACATTAATCTCAATTCAAATCATAAAGTTCATCATGACATCCAGTCAATTAATCATAAAATATATCTCAAAAAATGTCTCTAGTGCACATCCTAACTTGGCCAACTAAACAACCCACAAAGAAAAAATCATCAAGAAAATAAACATCATAAGACTATAAATAGAATGTTAGAAAATACATAGTTTCTAGCTACCGGATTTAATTCCATCAATTTCTCTTGTTTAGTTTGGGTCATAAGGATGTATTTAGAAATAAGGTAAGAATATACATGTTAATATAAATTGTTATGCTAATATACTTATTTAAAACAATAACTATTTAAATATCCAATCTTTTTGTGCATATAAAATATCATGTAATATTATCATGTTATTAATTTAAATAATCTTAAAGCATAAATGATTTAGTTAATAACATAAATGTATATTATTAGATTAAATACTAATATTTCTAAAATATTAATTCAACTTCTATTTAAGTCCAATATTAACATTTACTTTTCCTTTAATTCATAATGCAAATAGAAATAAAATTATAAATTATATTGAATTATTTATAATTTCTCTCATAAAGTCAAGTAGTTATTAAATAAATGATTACAAAGTGAACTCCACCACAACTTCTCTTAAAATATGATAAAATTATAAATATTTATTTATTAACCTCCCTCTTGCATTAATAAATATAAAATTATTTATATGCAACTAAAAGTTTAATTAGACTTAAATAATCACTAATAGTATCATTCACTTTAACTAAATGAATAATATTTATTTAATTTTAGAAATTAATAAATTATTATTATTATTCAAAAATATTTTTTTATTGATATTTTTTAAATTTCTAAAATTAATAATTATTCATAAGAAAAAATGTTATTATTATTATTTTTTAATATAACTAAATCTGAAAATTAAATTATATTTTTATAAAATAAAAATAAATATGTAGGTAGTATTTTTGCATGTCTTTGATCTCTCAAATAATGCAAGCATACTATACTTAATTTTCTGCTTTTAGTATATTTGTTTTCACATACATGTAACCATACTATACTTAGCTTTCTATTTTTAGCATATTTGTCTTCACATGCATATAGCCATACTATACTTAGCTTTCTATTTTTAGCATATTTGTCTTCACATGCATGTAGCCATACTATACTTAGCTTTCTATTTTTAACATATTTGTCTTCACATGCATGTAGCCATAATATACTTAGTTTCTATTTTTGGCATATTTTTCTTCACATACATGTAGCCATACTATACTTAGTTTCTATTTTTAGTATATTTATTTTCACGTCCATACCTAAGTTTAGTTACAACATGCTTTTCTCTAAATTAATCTTTTTTTTCTTTTTTCCAATAAATTTTGCAATTAAATTATTTTAGATGTAAGAAGAATATTCATCTATATTTAAAAAATTCATGATAGTGACATAGTTCTAATAGAAAATTTAAAGTTCAAACCCTAATTATTTGATTTATTATTTTCTTCCAATATCCATAATCAAATATTCCCTATATTATCTAAAGTGGTTTAAATGAATACAAACATAATAATTTTCTATAGTTTTTTCAGAATTAATTTTTCTTGATTAATAAATTTTACTTTTCAAAATCTACAACATAATTTCTTATTCAACAATCAATATAGTAAATTAATAAGCAATATGCAAACAACCAAGAAGACATAAAGTAGACAAAATTTTCAATAAAATTATACAATGGGATTTCAAACCCTACTACAAAACCACAGCTAAAATCTGATATAATATATGAATGCATGTAACAATTATTTTGATCTAATTCTAAATTTTCACTCCCAAAACCTCAAAACCATAGCTAAAATCTGAGATAATCTATGCATTCATGCAAATCCCAAATCCTTTGAAACTCTCAACAATTCTTTTGATGCAATTTCAAAATTTTCTCCCCAAAACCTATGTTATTGCAAAATGAGCTCGAGGTTCTTGACAAAGAGTTCTCCCCTAAATTGGGGCTCTAATTGGGCAATTACAAGAGGGAACTCACTGATCAATTACTTTTTATTACTTTATTACCTTTTATCTTTTCATGCACAACTCTTTTAGATATTTAATTACAAAATATGTTAACTTAAATAATTAACTTTCTCTCTTTAATTAAGTTTTGAAGGGTTTTTAATAATATATTTATTAATTTAATTAATGACATTATTTAGAGTTTATTATTAAAATAAAACTCCTAAATAATTATCATTAAATAAAATAAATATAACTATGTCACAATTAGAACTATAATTTTATCTTTCAATTTTATTCTTTTATATTTTATTTTCCTCCAGTTTATTAATTAGTGCAAGCACTAATTAAACCATAGTTTATTATTTAAATTAATAATAATAATCAAAGCTCATTGTTTAAATGGAACTCTAATTTATTTATTATTGAATAAATAATTATCATAAATAAATATTCAATGTTAAATATTTTAATATTTTAATTACCTTTTTGTCCAACTTCTTAAATTAAACTTTTAAATTAAATCTTTTAAACCGAAGTGTGTATTTAATTAATTTATAATCAATTAAATATCATCATATTCTAATTTTTCTTTAACCAATTTTCTAAATTTAGACTTCTAAATTAAAACACATATTTAATTAATTTTTTAATTAATTAAATATTCTCATGCTTTAATATTTTCTTTTTAATCAAATAATGTTTAATTATATGTTTAACATAAATATTATAATTACATTATTTACCAAATAAATCACATAGTGAAATCCACATAAAAAAACATTACCAAAATATACCAAAACTCAAAATCAAACAACATGGACAAAGCTAAACTCATAAATTTAAAAAGGGTGAAAAGTCAAATACATGTTCTCCTTCTCTGGACAAGTAATTAAGCTATGACTGGGATTGGACCTGAACATTATCTCCCCATTCTTACCATTGAGTTAAAGTGATAGGGCATGCTCATCTTTGCAATTCAGAGAAGTCAATGTCTAGTAGCAAGATTTTGCATAAAAGATGAGCATGTACATGTATATAAATATATCTAAATTAAACAAGCAATGGCAGGGAGTGGTACACCATGTAGATCCCAACTAGTAAGTGACTATGACTCTCTCCCTTAACCACATCAAACACGATAAACAGAAAGATAAAAATAGGTCCTTATGCACCATACACATGCAAGTATGGGGTAAGTACCATAATAATTATAAGTCAAACATCAAATGCTCAGATAAAATAATGTATCATTACAAATATGAAGTAATCATCATTCAAGAATCATCTAACATTGCTGTGAAAAAAATCATATTTATTAACTACAAATCATTAAATCATCATTAATGCACTAGCAACCATAATCATTAAACAACACATGAAATATAGTCAACAAAGTAATCATTGTTGATAATCTATAGTCCAAGTTATGACTAATATCCTTAAAACTAACACATCCATGAAATAGGCATAAAAGAGTTTGGTAAATATAATGAAAAAGAAAACTATGGGTGGGCACTAGATTATGAGTTCTTTATGTGCATGTTTCTATTTGTTGTTCAACATTGTTGGTTTAATTTTACATGTAAGTTATAAAGTAATTAACAATATTTAGTTGTGGGAAAAAAATTGTAGAATACTAATTCACCCCCTCTCTTAGTATTACCTTTTTCTAACAATTGGTATCAAAGCTTGATCATAGGTTCAAATCTCCTCAAATAATGATGAGGGGAGAATTGTTGAACCAACCACCAACCTTCCCCTTTAGGATTCATGAGATGGCTTAACTACTTGATGTCTTCTATAAGTCTAGTGGTTGTATTAAGCATTAACAAGTTGATCTTTTGGTGGAATGACAACTATAGCTTGTGACAAGTGGTATCAAAGCATAATTACTTTGAAGAGGCTTAATAGCTTAAGTAAAATCCTAGTGAATATGGAGTAGTTGAAGAAGAATCTTGACAAAGCTATTTAGTACATTGATCTTCTTACTACAGAAAGAGATAACTTGAAAGATAGACATAAAGATGAAAAAGTTTATACTGGAAAACTAAAAGATGAAATTAATGACCTAAATTCTGGCAAAGAACCATTTGTGCATACTAGTGATAATGATGATAGAGAAAATCTCAAGGAAGAGAATGAGATCTTGAAACATGAGTTGAAAATTGTTGAACTAAAGTTGAGTCTTAAGACTATTGGCAGTAAGAGTGAACCTAATCTAAAATCTAAGAATGTAGACCTTAGATCCCAGTTGAGTCAAGTGACATCTGAATTAGATCCTATCAAGATAGAACATTTTGAGTTGGAAAAATACAACATTATTGTGAAAGGAGAGTTCGCACAAGCAAAACAATAGTTAGAGAAACTTTACACAAGTTCTAAGAAAATTGATGAACATATATTTCATCAAAGACCTTATTATGACAAGACAAGCCTTGCATATCTTCTTGGAGAGAAGTCAACAAAGCAAGATGAAATTAGGAAAGAACCTGATCCTATTGTAGAGATCCCCAAAGAAAATTTCAAGTGGTCTAATGAAGTTGAGAAAATTGATTTGACAAAGAAAGTTGAAGAACCTAAGCAAGACTATACATCCAAAGAAGTCAAACATGAATTTAGAGCTAGATGTTTCAAATGCAATGAAGTTGGACATATGAAGAGACATTTCACAGGTAAGTCTTTTAAACCTACTACTAATTTCTATTGTTATAATTGTCATGGTTATGGACATAGAGTAGTAGAATGTAAGAAACCTAAATTTGATGATAATAATGGAAATAGTAGACTGTTTAGGAATACTAACCCTACAGGTAATGGAAGAGGTAAATCCCAAAGTAGACCTAATGATGGAGAGAAACCTAATGGTGAGAGAAAGTAGTTTGTTTTTTATAAGTGTAACAATTGTAGACACATTGCAAGGAATTACAGAGCATCTGAAAGTCATAATGGAAGCAATCAAAAGAGAAATGTACTTGCATGTCAGTTATGCAATAACTTTAGACACACAATAAGATTCTACTGAATGCATAGAAGGAACTTTAACATGAATCCTAATCACAGAAGGAAAAACAAAAATGATTGAAGGAATGAGAATGGAAGTGACAATAGTCAGAAAGAAGTAGTTAAGGAATATATGTCGATGAGTTCAAGGAACCATTTGTGAAGGCTTGTAATCTAGAGAGTTCACATATAGTGTTGGAAGAGCAATACTTTGATGCACCCAATGGAAAGTTGATGTCACAAATTTTTTGTGGCTCATCTTACCTGAGTTAAGAAATTCTAGAAGAGACAGAGCATCGGTTGGTTAGAACTGATGATAGAGAGCAAGCTAGAGGTTGTGCAATTAACAGAAGGTAGAAGACATAGAGAGGAAGTTATAGTCTAGTGCACTTGATATGATCGAATTAAGTGGGAATTGTGAGAACAAGGTCACTAGTAAATAGATATAGTATTCTGAGTTTGTGGTAGATATGCATTTAATGTGTAGTCTGATTTGAAATGATTTAAGGATCAGAGGAAAGATTTAGTGTACCATTTGTTCATGTGAAGTTTCTTGAGAAAATTAAAGATTGATTTGACAAAAATTGAAGTGTGAAGTAAAGTTTGTGAAGCTGAAAGTTGCAGAAGCCCTAAATTATGAATTTGAGGTATTTTATAGAGTATTGAATCCAATTTATTATAGTATTCATATTTATTGAGAAATGGCTAGAAAGAGAGTATATGATGTTAGTGATAGATTGAGGTATGAGTTAAAGAAATACCCATTTGTTTCTTTATTGGATCATCCAAGGGGCACATTTTTGCAAGTTCTAAAAAATTTCTTACACATAGAAGATATAATAATTTATATACATTGAAAAATTGAGTGAGGATATTCATAAAGATTTAGGGAAATATGAAACAATGACTTATCCCTAAAGATTGAGTTTGCACACCTAGAGAGTTTGAATCTGGTGAAATATATTTTATATAAAATTTGATATTCATGACTGGACCTGAATTGTTATGAGTAGAGTACATGATGATATGTTCTAGTTAGGTAGTGCACAGATTGTCATTAACAATGACCTAATTCACAAGGTCACAGGATTGAGAAATAAAGGTTGTAATCAAGTTAATGAAATAAATGGTAGGAAAATGCTTGAGATGAACCTAAAAACCAAGTTTGATGAAAGGAATGTGAAATTTTATCCTATTCAGGATAATGGAGTTAAATTATTAACTAAGACATTAGGGTATAGGTTGAACCATAGATCATGGATTAACTATGTACCAACTAGATTTCTTCATGTGGCATATGTGATGCTTGTTGAAGGAAGAAAAGTAAATTTTTGTGACATTATCAAATTGCAACTATTGGACAACATTCCAAAGATCAAGAGAATGAAAAGTGCAATGTTTAGATTTGAGTCCTTATTGACTCATTTGTTCTTTTATGTTACAAGGAAGTTTCCTAGAATAATTAATTGGGATAGCAGCGAGTGCATAATGAAGGTAGTGACCCAATTCTACATATCCAAGCCTGAGAATGTCAAAGATAATGACATAGACCAAATGATGAAGAATTTGCAATCAAATATGAAATTGTGGTATAAGATACCTCTTTCTACAATGGAGAAGTACAAGGATGAATTATGCTTCATGGTGGAGATTGACAACACTTGCATGGAAGCAGTGATACCTAGAGTTAAATTTTTTGAGCCTATGGGCTATGCGATGAGCATATAGTTGATAGAAGGGTATGCATAGATCATACTTGAATCTGAGCAAGATATAGAATGCCCTAGATGGGAAACCTATAATGAAAGATCAAGAAATAGTTGAATCTAAAATTCATAGCAAAGAGAACAATAAAAAAGGTTGAAAAGGAGATAGATTCCATCCTCAAGAAATCTAGTATGTCAAGGCAAGAATTCATTGAGATGAAAGGAATTGCACTATAGATGAAGGCTAGTGGGTAGTTTGAAGTGTTGGTAGCAACACCAATTATAGTAGCATGACTTTTAAAGGGAGTAACAATGACACAACCTTTTGCAAGATCCAATTGCACCTTATGTAGAAATTGCACAAGTGCAATTAGTGAGAGAATAGACAAGGAGACAACCGAAGGTGGAAGTACCTATTGTGCAAAGGAAATTTGGTAGAATGGTGAAGGTTAAGAAAGAACTTGCACCCCAAGCAAAGAAAAGGGTCAAGCAGACCACTAGTGGACTTGGAAAAAGAAGAAAAAACTATGCAAGTAAGTAGTTCTAAGAGTTCAAAGGATGATGTTGAAGATAAACTTGTTGAACAAGATGCACAAGAGGCTAGGGCAACTACAAGCAAGAAAGCATGAAAACCAAAGGTAGAGAATATAAATATGTAGATTATAAATGATGAAAATTTTATTTAGTTAAATAAATTTAATAACATGTATAGTAATATGGATAGGAGGCAGTTAGAGAATGCCATCATAAGAAACATGATTTTGGGGAATAAGAGATTTGAAAATATACAAAATAAAATTCTTGAAGACCTATACAATAGGTTGATTAATAGGAAGAATAAATTATTAGAAGAATATTTCAATATGAGGATCACATCAATAAATAAGTTATGAGATGTTGGATCAAAAGAGGAATTAGACAGAGTTTTGAAGGGTATTGAGCCCTTGCTGAGGAACAAAAAAAGATCAATTCTTTTGATGGGAGGCAATTATGAGGAAGCTAGGAAAGAGACAGAGGAGGTTATAGTAAAATATATGTCCTTGGTACCTAAGTTGAGTGTGCTAACCAAAGATGACAATCCAATGTATTTGGAAGTCCATATACCTTCCAAGAAAGAGGAAGAAGCAGAGGATACATAGTAGGCACTTTTACCACCACACATTGTTATGGCTATTGAATCCATGCAAGTAGATAGTATGCACATAACTATGAATGTAAAGCAGAATCCTTTTGTAGGCTATGGAACAAATACTGTTGGAAGTATCATCAATATCACTACTTATACTAGCTCAAATGATGAGGAAGAAGAAAAGAAGGAGGAGGAGGAACATAAAAAGGGGAAAAAGGAAAAAAAACAAAACAAAACAAAACAAATGAAATAGAAGAAAAGAAAAGAAGAAAAAATGAATAGAAGAAGAAGAGAAAAGAAGAAGAGGATGTGAGGAAAGAGCCTAAGGAAAAGAAGAAAGTAGACAAAGAGAAAATAAAAGATACTATATATTCAATGGTATCAACAACTAGAACATCAGCAATAGTACCTATTCCTTCTAATGAAGAAGATTAGAAAGAGTTAATGGGCACCTTGAGCAAGTTGTTTGAGGAAAAAAAATCCATTAGGTCTTTAGAGAAGACTCTTGCTGAAATCTTGGAGTGAATGTAGAAGAAATTTTCTATAACTCTAGTAAATCTAGACCTTTGATAGGAATTCACAACCTTAGCTAAAGTAGTAGCAATGTAAGTGTAGAAAAATCATGATGCAACTCTATTTAACATAGTATACACCAATGTGCACAATAATCTGAAGGCACTTGATGGAAACATAAAGGAATTGAGAAAGTTCATTGATGAAGGTAAGAAGTTGTATGGACAATGCACAATGTCTTACAATTACCTATCAAATTTTGATGCAAAGATCAAAGGCCATTTGAGTGAGCTTGAGATACTCACTACAAGATTGCAACAACTAGAAGTCAGAATTGAAGATTTTGAGAATGAAATTGAGAAGATTCATAATACTATCAGAGGCACTGAGTTTGAGAAGGAGAAGGTAGTAAGGATATTCTCTTTTTAGAGAATATATGGCACCCAAAGTTATAATTTTACAAAGGCAGCTGGAGGAATAACTTACAGCAAAGAATTCCTATGACAAATTTTCCTATACTAACTTGAGTGCAATTGAAGTGGCATCTTATGCAATTTGCACTCTCATTAGTATATCAGATATAGTCAAAGGAAATTGGAAGAAGGACTTTGACAAACTAAAGATTGATTTTGGAAATTGCATATCCAAAATGGAAAATTGATCAACAGTAGGAAACAAGCTTTTTTGAAATAGTTTTTTGGCACCTTTGTCATTAATGTCAAAGGGGAGAGTAATATATAAGGAAGATAGTAGTAAGAAAATTATGTAAAGATATTGTATATGTAAGGGGGAGTATACTTATGTATCAATGTAAAGAAGTGATAAGGGATGTAATGATCCATCAAAACATGAATAAAATTATTATGTCTTGAAGGCAATTTTTTTAGTTACTTCTATTTATTTTTTGTTGTTTATGACATCATTTGGGACTTAGACAATTTTCCAAAATGTTGCCTTAAATACCAAAGGGGGAGATTTTTGGCAATATGGTCAGATAGATGTCTTGATGGTCATAATTTATAGAAACATGTATTCAAATTTTATTTATGCATTTAGAGATAGAAAAGTGTCTAAGTGTTAGATAATTTGCAGCAGTACACTGAACAAATCTTAAGTGTACAGATGAATCATTGAGAAATATCTTATGTGTAGTTGAGGGAATCTTCATGAAATGTTATCGTGACATGTACTAGTGCACAAATGTGTATGATTAGTATGACACAAGTTATGATTAGAATATGAGTGTGGGTGTTTAATAGTGTAGAACAAAGTATATTAGTAAATAGATTTGTATGACTTTAGGAATTATTTTGGTTATGAAATAATTACTAAGTTGTGAAGATCCAACTATTTGTATATTATTGCATAAGTTATTTTATATTATGTCAAGTGTGTGAAGACATGAAGGCCAATAGTGCAGAGTTTTGTGAATGTGCAAGGTATAAGTAAAGATCTTATCTTGTGTAGATAGGGGAAGTTGTGTGGATAAGATGTGACATGAGAATTCTTGTGAGAAATATTCGTGAGCCTTATTTGATGTGAATCCTGATGTATGATAAAAAATAATGAAAAGTACAGTAGTGAGAAAGTATTATATGTATATCTACTTCTGTGAAGAACTAAATTGTATAAATTACATGTTAAGGAAGTGGGCTCTTCTTGCATACATTGTATTTGCTCTACCAACTCCTAATAGGGTTGTAGAAACTCCTAATATATTTGAGGCTTCTAATAAGGCCTATTCCTCTAACAAGGACTCGAGACACTATATGTGATGCAAAGCCACACCTTGGAAAACTCAGGAGGAAAAAAATCACTCAACTGAGTTGCTTCAAGGGGCATCTACAACCTTCAGGATCACACACTAAAATCCAACATCACAATGTATTAATTGAGTTTCTTCATACACATTAAAAATTAATATACTCTCTAAATCCATTCTATATACTTTTCCATCCACTTAATCCATTAAACAAAAGTTTTAAAACAAATTGCCCAGAAAATACATTCTTGCTACCTCCTGGATAGACCTGCTCTCAGACATGAATAACTTTCGAACCAAAAAATATTTACTCAATCCAACCATTGAGATTTGGGATAACTAGGTTTCAAACAACATATAAAAATTTTAGATAAATCTAACGGTTCAAACTTGAGATATTGACCACGCATCAGAGTACATTTTTCTGCAAAATATTGCTTCTTGCTGTCTCTAGATAGACCTGCACTCAAACATGAATAACTTTTGAACCAGATCAAAAATCTTCGATCACTCTAGTGAAGATGGGCGTAATTAGGCCTATAACAACATATCCAAAGATCATCAAAATCCAACGGTGCATTTGGGATATATTACAAATGAACTGAGACTGATTTCTGCAAACATACCGAATTCAACCCAAAAATAAAAACTTGTCTTCTTCCTCCCTCTTCCTTTCTAAAAACTGACTCCCTAAATAAGGAATATGAAACATCCCTATCCAAGAATAGGAGACTGTTTCAAAAATTATGAATATTCCTGCTGCCAACTATCTGTCCTTTTTTAGGATATGATTAGATTCTTAAATCATTGCACACTACTAACTCCACTAGAATAAACACACATGGTCCTAAGTGGCTATATTTGGAGAGTTTATCATTTCACTCCTCCATTTATGCCACCACATCATAGGACATTATTTAAAAAAATAAAACTCTAAACTCACACACACAAACATTTCAAAATTTAGATTTTAAAATCAAAACTTTCTGATATTTGCTTTGTACCCTGCATTTTAGTCATATTGCAAGTTGTCTTCCTGTCGCCAGCAAACTTCCTATCGCAGACGTGCTCCTGCACCAATATGTACTTAATAGACTCCTGATAGAGTCAATATCCTTAACAAGATCCTATTGTTTAGTGAATAATCTAGTGGTTATCATCCCCACCAAGGTTTTATCTTCGTAAGGTATTCCCTAGTTAAAAAATTATGGTTTTATGAGTTCTATATGTGCATGGTTATATTTACCATTCAACATTGTTGGTTTACTTCCATATGCAGGTTATAAAGTAATTAACAATATTCAATTGTGGGAAAGAGTTTGTAGAATACCGATTCACCCCCCTCTAAATATCATCTATTTATAACATTTAATTGGCTCAAAAAAGTTCACATAGTTCTATTGGTATCTCTATCTATTGTTGTCTATGAGTGTTAAACACTTAGTCATTTACTAGGAAGAGTTGGATAGTCATCACTATGATTGAGCTACTCTATCTAGGCTAAGTTATGTATGTAAACTTGTATATACCAAGCTTTATAGGAGCTAAGAAAGTATGTGGTTGCTGAGTATTTCCTATACAAGCTAAGTTCAACAAGCATCGAGTAGTTCAAGCATATAAGTACCACATTACATAGTTAGTGTTGAGCACGCTATAGAATGAGCATCAACAACTTACCAAGCACTAGAGATAGTAAGTGTCAAGAAATACAGAGTTTACGTAGAAGTAAGAAATGATACAAACTTTGAGGTAAACCATTTTCAATCCAACATGGAAGGAACATTTTATATTTTTAGAGGTTGTTACAAAAGAGATTACACATTTGATGATATGGATTATAGATCCCTATGTTTTATTATCATGACTTGGATGAAGAGGAAAAATATGGAATCATTTTGAAAACTCTTTATGGAACTCTTTAAAGAGAGAAGATTTTAACCTAGATCAAGAGATATGTGAATGATGTAGATGAGATATGGTGTGAAAAATGATATGAAGTAAAGGATCAAGATAAAATTATAAGTCAAGCAATTGTATCATGTTATCTCTTAGTAGAACAAGTGGTCTAATCAGTGTAGTGAAGGGGAAGAAAAAATTTATCAGGTCATAAGAGAGGATTAGTTTGGAGAGAGAAGACTCAAAATCAGCTTATAAAGAAAACTAAGAGTTAGGAACTAAATTAGTTTTAGTCAACTTCAATCAGAGTAAATCTCTTAACAAAGCATTCTTAACTAATCTTTTAAAATATCCTAACATCGTCCTTACTTTATTATAAGTGTAAAATCCTCTAACGAAGAAAGACCTAATAGTCTCCAAATATTTTTTGAGGGAAGACCCCTCATAGGGTAGATCATATATTATGGTCAAACATTGTATCCCTAATAGGTTAACTTTATTACCATAGTAGTGAATGTTTGTGGTTTTCATCCCCACCCTAGTTTTACCTTAACCTTGGATGGTTTATGGGAACAAAAATATTTTGTTATGTTTTTATTTTCATGGATGTGATAGACTAGATCTACAGGTTCTAGTAAGTTTACTCATACAAGTTTTACATGCATAAGACAATTGGTGAATGTGTTAATGCATTGTTGAAAAGTGAAATTATTTAAGATTATGATTCACCCACCCCCCTCCCCCTCTCCACCCCTTGTCCCCAATCCTATTTATACTTCCATCACTCAAAAGTTTATATCAGAGCATTGGTTCTCTTAGAGAATCTTAATCGCTTAGAGATTAGATCTTGGAGATAGAGGCTTATAAAATTGACAAGGTTATTGATAATGACATGATTGACATCCAACTCATACTATAGAAACTTGAGAAAGCAAGAAAAAAACTAAAGAAATCCCTAAAAGGAAGAGAGGAATTGGCTATCTAGGATAAAATATTTTTCCTATGATGAAGTTGAGATGGAAGCATTGTTTGAACCAGTCAATCCAAATGAAAAAGAATCTACATATCTACTTGAAAAGAAAAAACTCTTGAATGAAGAAATAAGAGGACCAAAAAGTTAACATCTATATGTGAAGTGACTAAGAAAAAGAAAAAGAAATAAAGCCAAGGCTATGACTAAGGAAGAAAAAAGGGTAATGACTACCAGACTTGAAGAAAGGATATTAGATGTGTAGAAGCTCACAAAAACTCAATTGGACATGATGAATCATTTGATACTTGCAAATTAGGAATGAAACAAAAAGGGTGTGGAAATAGAAAATCTCATATTAGAGAAGCACATACTAAAGAATGAACTTAAATTTGAGAAAGACTTTATGGAAAGGTTCAACAAATCAAATGAAGTAATAAAATGCATTGAAGAACTTTTGAAGTCATCTCATAGTACTGATAGCTTAGAGAATTCATGCATCAAGCAAGGAGAATCATCCAAGAATGGAGAACTAAGGAATACAAAGTCAAAGGGAAAACCAACATACTATCACTATGGAAAACTTGGTCATACCGAAAATATTTGTCTAAGTAAACATGGTATGCAAGATCCTAAACCCAAATTTATTGGTTATTATTTTGACTACAAGAAAAAAGGATATCAAATATATGAGTGTAGGTCAAGAATGAGGAAAACAACTACCGCACCTAGATTTGAAGGATATTTCTATAACTGTCAAAAGTATGGTCATAGAGCATATGAATGTAGATCATAGGAAAAACCCTATTAGAAAAATTAAGGCTTAATTATGCACCTAACAATGCATGTTCCAAGTGTCACAAATTTGGACATTCAAGAAAGCATTTCAAGACTTAAATATCACCAAAAAACCACATCAAAGACAAAGGAAAATGTAAAGTAGATATTGAAAAAGTAAAGAAGTGGATGAATCAAACATAGAGAAAGAAAGACTAAGATGGAAATAGTGGAGAAAATAGAGTTGAGGTCACCCAATCCAATGGAGAAGGTGATCATGTCATCTCAAACTAAGAAATAGAGGTGTGTATGGAACTATATATTTATTTGATATATCATACATCGGTTCCTAATATGAAATGTGCCAAAGTTGACATTTTCATATGTAAAGATACATAAGAACATATTTGTGAAAGAATTAGTATGAAAGAATCATTTATACAGTCAGTGTCAAACATCAATAAAATTTTATATGTTGACAAAGAATTACAACATGGTCTGAGTACTTCAAAAGTAAACTAGCATATAGACTAAGTTAGATGGTAGAGGTTGAGTGAGATGGAAAAAACTTAGTTGTATAGTAAAAGATCTAGTTCAAAGGCACCAATGTCAACCAAGACAGTTGGCTTCCACCTTGTGATATGAATATCAGGATTTAACTATGTGATTTTGAGTTAAACTCGATGACCCATGTTTCATGAGTAGTGATTCAACATGAATCCATCTCTCATGAGAATAAATGGAACACTTAGCACTCATTGGATCTAGGTGATGCTCACAGGGGTGAAGCACCCGGACTTCCCGGGAGGTCACCCATCCCAGTACTACTCCAGCCTGAGCGCGCTTCCACCTACCTAAGTACATAGAACTAATGAAGACCCTAAATCAATAAAAATAAGGTATACATCAAAATTTGAAGACATCATTTCACACCTTGCATATAGATTTCAAGAGCATAGAATAATTTGGTGATTTGACTGACTAGCAAAAGATTTTAAGGCAATTTGAGAAAATTTGAGATGAGAAGATTGGTCGAGTAAATATCTAAGTTATGTCAAGTAATTTAGAAGAAAGAAAAAAGTTTCAAACCCTAACAAAGAGAAAATGATAGCTTTATCCACTAATATAATGAGCCAAGAGGTTAGTAAAATTCAATTGGTGAAGAGTGACACTTATCCTCCACCAAAGTTTTTTGTTATTCTAGAAATTGTAATGAAAGAAGATTCAATGGGTGCACTATCCTCACTACCATCCAAGGTTATTATGATCCATGATGTAAGGAACTGGTATAAATGTAAGATCAAAGAAGTAGGAGATTATGAAATTACAAAAGCATATGATAAGTTATATAATGAAGGAAACTTGAAGGATAAATTCAAAACTATTGAAAGGAAAGAGTTAATTCATGCCCTAGAGTTCCCAAGGAATTTCAAGATTGAATGGATCTAAATTATTTTAATCTAGATTCATGACATGAAGTTTTGATTACAGAATGGGCCCATAGAGATCACAAAGAAAATGATTCACAAGGTTACAAGCTATGCAACCCTTGACAAGAAGAAAACCATGCCATGCCTAAGTCAAGAGGAAATTGTGACAAACACAAGTGTCAAGTGGAATGGATGAGGTTTGACCATTTTAAACATTTCTAATCTGTTTATTAATTTTTTAGTGAGTGTTATAAGTCATAGATTTTACCAATCAAGAAGACTAAACAACATGTCGCACATGGCAGTAGATAAGGCATGGAAAATAGTGATGAAAGATCAATAATATTATCTTGCCAAGCTTCAAAGACTACGAATAGAAAAACATCTAGCATCCATGAGAAAAGAAAAGAATTGAATGTGTATGTTTGGATCCCTCATTATATGTATTTTCATTGATATACAAAAATATTCTCCTTGTATTGGTGATATTGTTTGCGAGAAAAATAAACCAATGACAAGACCAATAAGTGAATACATTACTCAATTAGGAGAAAATTTTGAGAATATAATGGATACTTATTTTGAAGAATTCAAGCACAGAATGAAGATGAACATGAGAATAATTGAAGAATAGGTAACTAGGTATTACAATGATATATTTTATTTTAGATACAAATAATACATCTATATAGGTAGTAAAGCTAAGGAAGGCTCGGTTACAAGGTTTTGATTATGCAATCAACAATGACTTAGTAAATGCAATAATTGTTGCATTATTAAAAGAAGAAATAGACATAGAGGCTTAATTGTTTGGAAAATATGAGGAAGCTAAGGCTAGAACAACTATGAATATCAAGATAGCTTCTAAGGAGAAGAAAAGGAAGAGACCTATTGAATACCTAGAGTCAAAACTAGGAACCCTAGGCAAAGGCAAGAAATTGTTATTGATTACAAAAGGTCTTGGAGAAGATGAAGAAAAGGATGGTGGTGATGAGCAAGAGGAGGAAGAAGAAGGAGACAAGGGCAAAGCCCTAGTTGTTGTCACTCCAACTAGAAAGAAGGCTAAAAGAACTAAAAAGAAGCCAGTGGTAACACCCCTCTCTCCTCCACTACCAACTAAACCAAGGATCAGGATAGCTTCTAGTGCCAAGTAGATTACAAAAAAAAGAGTAATAGAGACTATAGAGCCTAGTTTATTTAAACCAAAGAGAAGGAGACTAGTCAAAGGACCACCCATAGGGAAAACAAAATCAATTGATGAGGTATGTGTAGATATTAGAAGATCTTCAGGATTGTCCATTTTTAGATTTGTAAAATATGACACTTTCAATAATACTGATAGAATAAAAGTTGAGGAGGCTATGCTAGATATTATTGCTAATCATAAGTTAGCTCCAATAAATTTGAGATGAATATATCCACATATTTGTATGATTGACTTGAAAGAAGGTGGCAATAGAAAAAATTGGTAAGAAAAATATAAGAACAGATACTCTAGTCAAGGTTGTGCTTGATTTGTCACAAGATCACAAGAAAACATTTTTGGAGAAGTACAAGAACAAATTTGTTCCTAAGTATAGAATTTTTATGATATTACAAATTAAAGATTCTCAACCAAGTTGAGGTACCCATAGGTTCATTTTGGTTCAAATATAGTTCAACGGGGTATGACAAAGAAGTTTAGACTAGTTCAACAGGTTTAATGGTTAAATAGTTTAAAATGACAGTTGAAAAGGAACAATTTTAGTGGTTCAAATTCATATGACTCAAAATTTTATGAACCTATATGAATTAATTTTTGGATTTTTAAGTAAGATAAAAAAAAATTTCAAGAGTACTTATTTTTTATTGCTATGTAGCAAAGTTTTCATGGACAAATATTTAAAAAGAGGCTTGTAGAGAAATCACATATGGAGAATGAATCACGATTTATGGATAGCCTAAGGCCCCATGATTTTTTTGAAGGATGCATAGATAACACAAATTATGGTTTCATTAATCAAATATTAATCCACAAATATCATTATACAATGAGTGAAGATATATGGCAGTGATCTAATGAAGAGGGAGTGCAAACATTTCAGATTTTGTGATATTTTTATAGACCTGCATATAGTGGTGAATGACTTTTGACTCTCAAATTGTTTTGGAAATCGCTCCTATAAAAATGTAGAGAATTAGGATTACAATGACATATCTGAAAATGAAGGAGATAATATAGTGGCCTAAAATATTATGCCCCCCTTAGCAAGACCTAATTTGATTACCAAAAATATTTTGATCCACCCAGCATAAACTATATCTTCATTTTGTTTTAACATATCCAAATGCCACTTTTTATATAAAGAGGGATATAGTATAAGATAAACATGCTCATGATGTTATAAACCATGGTTATAATTTCAAAATTGGGTATCCAAAAGATGGAAAATCTTTTTAAAGGATTCATTTCAAAATTTGATTATAAAATTGAATAATCGCCCATGAGAATGATTTGTTGTAAAAATGGTGAAAAGGGGGTCAATTATTTTTTTCTTTCCTAGAGATAGTGTGCTAGAGGAGGAGAGAGTTTTATTATATTTTTATTGTAATAAGATGAGAATGTGTTTTCTTGTCAATGGAATTTTTTTGTGCTAATTTTGAGACAGTGAGCTCTTTCTTTGATATTGAATGAATATAGAAGGCAATTTGAGTCTATGCATCCATTATTGTCTCCTTTGAGTTGTATTAAGTTGTGTCTTATTGTAATTATTTTTAGTATCAATGTTAATATAAATGTATGACTAGTTTTGAGACTTTATTTTTTTTTAATTAAGACATTTGTTGAAAGGGGATATGAATTCTCTATGTTTTATTTTTAGTCATAGTTTGTAGATATGAGGGAATGGAATGTGTATCAATTTATCATATTCATTTAGTCTTTTGTTTGTATTTCACATCTATTCCATGTTTATAAATAGATGTTTGTATACCTTACTTTCTTTTAGGTTAAAAGAATCTTTGTTTGTAGTTTAGTAAATTCCTTGGATACTTCACATGGGGAGTTGTACCTTTTAAAATTTAGAGGAATATTAGCAATCTTATGATAATCTATCCAACTATTGGTTTCTTACTTTATCTTTCCATCCATGACATACAAGAGTCATTTTTAGATATTTTCACAAAGATGGATCTATTAACTACACAAAACCTACAATGGCTTCAAGCATTTGGAAAGAAAGAAATAACAAAAATTGTAGAGATGAAATTAAAGAGGTCCTCTCCTTATTCTATGTTTTCAACAAAACAATTATACGAGAAAACATAAACACAATGACTTTTTTCAAAGGTAACCCATTTCCTAGACTGGTAGATTTAATAATTAAATAGAATTAGAATATAATCAAGGCATAATCAACATTAGATGAAAGAGTATTCTAAGTGTAATGTTGATGACTACTCTAAAGGTAATCTGGGCATCATGTAGAAGTAGGAGGATTGATCAGAGATACTAAAGGGAATCTGATTTTGGGCTTTGCCAAGAATCTAGGTACTATTATTAATAACTTTGTGGAAGGGATGAAAATATGTTGTGGAATTAAAATATTTTAAGATTATGAAGTGAATAACATAATAGTGGAAGGAGACTCTAAGATCACAATTGATATTCTATAGAACAAGGCTAAATGCCCATGGACATTGGCTTGTCTTATGGAAGATATTGGTAGATGCTTCATATCCTTCAATCACATCAAAATTTTACATACTCTAAGAGTGGGAGAATTGTTGTTGGCTATCCAGCTAACTATAATTTAGCCTTTGAGCATTGGAAATGTGTTACAACTATGGACTATACCCTATACCTTAAGGAAATTATCAATAATGATTGGAAAATCTGCCAAGGGTATGGTAAAAGAAGATTGTGATGCTCTTCTAAAGATCACATATGTCATTCTAGAGTTTATACTAGTTTTACCAAAGGGATTATTTTATTAATGCAATAAATTTTAAGTAAAAATCTTTTAAATTCCTAGTTTGATCTGGGTGGGAATATCTTGGGTAAGAAATAATATCCTTCCTTTATTTTGGCTTTTAGCAAGTTTTTTTAATTTGAAAAGATCACCTTTTTATAGTTATCATTATTTTTTTAGTGGTTCAGACTAGGATACCTGACTTTATGGTATTTATTTTGGGCAATTATAACAAAGGTAGGGAAATTTTTGAGAAAATGGAGAAGTACCATGTAATCATCTTAAAGTACCAAGCCTTACCTAATTTTCATTTATTTCAAAATTACCAACAAAAGTTACCAGTGATGATGCAAAGTATACATTTAGAATTAAGGAAGTTCACTTAAGTGGGGTTGTCATTCTTGTGAGTATTCCTATAAATATTTCACAAGACTTCAAATCTTTTGAAATTGATCTTCAACTTTTTCTAAACCTTCAAAGAAAAACAAGAGTTTCCTCTAGTAAAGGATTTAAGTTTATCATGCAAAGTGTGGATAAAGAGAGAATTGTTATGAGGATCTTAACATGGACTTAGTGGAGATAATCAGATCTATGACAATGATTATATAATGGGTGGCCCTCAAAAGTATGTTGCACAAAGAAAGTGAAGATAATTACTTTAGAAAAAGAAAATTTGGGAGTATTTTAAAAGAGTTGGGCTAGATAACTATATCTAGGAAATGCAGGACTTTAATAGTCTATTGTATTCAAAACTTTCCAACTATTGGCACAAGGACCAAGTAGCTCTTGGAAAGTCTATGATGATACTAGAGCTTATTGAGGAAGCTAGTGGCCATGTTTGTGAAGGTGTGGTGGTGGAAAGAAAAGGCTTTGGAAACTACAACAAATTTTGGCAATTTCTTTCTGAAGATAATGAAGAATCGATGAGGGTAAAATCTAAGAACAAGTATGAATACCTCTCTCCCCACATCATTTTGTAGTTTTCTATGTGAATTTATGACAAAGGTATGCTCTGATACCAGTGAAAAAGGTACACTCTAATACCACTTGATGAAGGTACGCTCTAATACCACTTGATGAAGGTACACTCTGATACCACTTGAATAAGGCACAATCCAAGACCAAAATGAACACAACAAGAATAGGGTAATATATTATAAGAAGTGATATGGTATTACATTCAATAAAATGAAAATAGACCAAATGATGTGCATTAGGGGCTTACAATGTTGTCTAATTCTGGAGAAAAACCCTCCTCCAGTACCTTCTCCTAAACTCCACCCAAAACTGCATTTATAATGCAGAAATGACCTTAAGTAACCTAATTTAGGTTTAGGGTTAGGAATACATTTTAGAATATGCCATTTTGCATCCACCACAAAAATAGAAGGTTCTAGAAAATACATCAGTAGTTGGTGTAAAATTAGAAGAATCTAGAAATGGTAGTCCAACTTCTAGGATGCATAACTTTTGATCTGGGATTTCAATTGACAAACCTTCACATTTTTGAAAAGATATTTGAGTGCTCTATAGCCCAATGGACAATATTTTCTCATCATCCATTTTTGGGTCCATACGAGGCTATTCAGTGCCTAATATCTAACTTTCAGATTGTAAAGCCTTTTGACCTGATTCTTTTCCCAGAGTGCTTTAAATTTCAAGTATAATCATCCCTCCAACTTACACCCTCTAAATCATCATAATTATGGCTCAATTACAAAATAACCTATTCTCTATATTGACACATATCCCAAGGTGCCAAAAAACTAATAATGGAATTATGAGAGTTAGAATCTCCATTTGACCCAAATGGGTATCCAGAAATGAAAACACATTATACAGAAACTAACACTAAGTATATTTTTGGGTGATATAGGATTGACCTTACACCACTAGATTCTCCTGCATTAGATACCTAGGGTAGATTGAAAAGAGACCTTGTCACTTTATAACTAGTAGAGGAAAACTCAAATGAGCAACCTCCACTACAGATATCCAAGTTGGATCTTCTACTGGTCATCCTTTCCACTTCACCAAGTATTCTTTATACTGCCTATTTTTAGTACTCTAGCCCACATGACTATCTAGAATTTCTTTAATCTCTTCCTTCTTAGAAGTAGGAATTGGACATGCCTCGTACAATATTGTCTAATTCTGGAGAAAAAACTTCCTCCATTTTTTTTATTTTTATTTTTCCTTAAATTTTACTTTCAACATGTCCCCTTTATTTTTTATGCAAGATGCTCTTGCATTAGATGCCCGTGGTAGGAAAAATTTTGTAAAAATGAATTCACAAAATGACATAGCCACTAAAAGCCCCTTTTTCTACTCTTCCAACACATTTCTAGAAAAAGTATCTGATGTCGATAAATTTCCTTCTTTCTTCTTTTCCAACACCTAGCTAAAACAAGTGTCTATTGCTGAAAATACTCCTCCACAGTGAACTTTGTCCAAGTATAACTCTCATCCTCCTCTAATCTTGTTGGATTAATCACACCTGTAACAAACTCAACAACACCATACCAATATTTCTTTTGATGCCACACATCACTAACAAGATCCTCATGCAAACCATCATCATCTTTCAAATTCACCTCAAATACAACATGCAAAGATTCATAAGAATTTTCTTAACCTTTGTGGACCTTTATTAGTGGTATTAAAGCAAGATTATTTGAGCATGTGGATAGATCACCGAATTTGATTCAATTGTTACCATGACCTTGGATTGGGTGAAGTTTGTCAAGAAGTTCTTGAGTGTGTAAACAAATCACCAACTATGAGGTAGTTTGCATGAGGTACTTATGTTGGCTGATATTTTCCTTATGAAGACTTGATTATGTAGAAGAGAATTAAGAAGATGACTTTTTTGATTGGATGGATTCTGAGGATACCTAAGATTTAGAAAACTAGAGGAAGAAATCAAGAGGCAATACGATTTGCATTCTTTGATTTACAAAAGTAGGTGAATAAATTAGAAGCAAAATTGTAGAAGAGAAGAGTATGTCACTAGAAAAGAGATATTAATAATTCCTTGGATATAGAAAAAAAAAGAAGATCCAATGGAGTATCGCACATGTGGTAAAAAATAAGAGCAAGAGGATGAAGATACATATATTTGTCAACCTAAAGTAGAAGAAGATGAAGAGGAAGAGCATGAAGATGATAAGATTAGCAAACTTGAAGTAGATCAAGATGATTTGAAGATTGCAACAATGGAGGAAGAGTATAGTGCCTCAGTTGTAGATCAAGCAAGTGAAGTAGTTACATGCATTGTTCATGACATGAAAGAGACAAGTGAAGATGAAGATGTGAAAGAGGTAAATTTTTATTAATCATGGGATGTTGAAAATGAAATGAATTTGAAAGATGATGATGGTTTATATGAGGATCTTGTTAGTGATGTGTGGTATGGAAAGGAAGATTGGTATGGCATTTTTGATTTTATTATAGGTGTAATTAATCCAACAATATTTGAGGAGGATGAGATTTCTACGTGGACAAAGTTCATCATAGAGGAGTATTTTCAACAACAGACACTTGTTTCAACTAGGTGTTGGAAAAGAAGAAAGAAGGAAATATATTGACATCAAATACTTTCTATAGCTAGGTGTTGGAAGTGTACAAAAAGGGTCTTACAATGGCTATGTCATTTTGTGAATCCATATTCACAAAAAAATTCCTACCATGGGTGTTTGATGCAAGAGCATCTTGCATCAAAAATAAAGGGGGCATGTTGAAAGTAAAATTTAAGGAGAAAAAAACTAGAGGAAAGAGAAAGTGATGAAAAATTAGAGGAATTTTTTTTTTAAAATAGAAAAAAGGAGAAAAAGAGGAATTTCTATTTTCAAGGTGCATAGGTGGTATAAATAGAAATATAAGAAAAATAGTTGTCATTCCATTTATCGAGGTGTGTAGGTGACATCTTAGAAGTGTGTCAAAAATTCCTTGACTAATGAATTTAATATTTAATGTGATCCACAAAAGAAATGTAATTTTCTAATTGGACCGCATAGTGGTGCTTAGTATTTGGGTGAGAATTTAATATTTTTTGTAAGGTAGTTGTATTTACCTTTTATCCCACATTGTTTTTTATTTGTAACATCTTTGATGGTAAGTGCCTATTAAAGCAATGCTTATAAGAATTTGTAATCAAGCTCTTCAATTGTAATGAATTTTAAGTATTAATAAAGCATGATTCATAGGTTCTTGTCATCTTTTTGTCTCCATATTGTTGTGTTTTTTGTTGTGAGTTGTTAAGGGTGGTGTGGCCCTTCATCATTAATTCACTATCACATAACTCATAAATTCTCTACACAATCAAATGGTACTAAAAATCTTGTTCATTATCCTTAAATCATTTCAAATTTAAATTCACATTAAATGTGTATCTACTTCATCTGCAAAAGTTGTTCTTGCTTACCAGTAAAACTACTTTCTTCCATACAACTTTCTGTGATCATAAAATTGCATGCATATTTAACCATAACTTCCTTACTATGTCCTCTATCTTTTATCGATTGTGAAAGTTCTAGTTTTCTCTCTAACTTCAGTTCTGATCAACTGACACTCTACCTCTACTACAAATGCTTAATTCAAATAGGATGAATCACAAACATTTGTTGACTTCAATCTTTCATCAGGTACATCAAAATACTTCCCTTGTAAAGTTTTATGAGAAATTTCTAGATTGCTAGCTTCCACAAATACTTCCTTGAATTCATCAACATGCTCTTTGAGTGCTTCTTTCTAACTATTATCACTATCATTACCATTTCTTCTATAATTTCTATTATTGTTCCTTCTATAATCAAGATTCCTATTGAAGTTCCTTCTATCCATTCTGCAAAATCTTTTTGTGTGTCCAAAGTTATTGCATAACTGACATATAGGTGCATTCATTCTTTTATTGCTTCCATTCTAACTATTAGGTGCTCTGTAATTCCTTACAATATGTCTAGGGTTGTTATATTTATAACATAAAATTTAGTTCCTTCCTCCATTAAATCTTTATTCATCATTGGATCTTCTTTATCATCTCTTTCTTTCATTAAGTATAGGGTTAGTATTTCTAAACATTCTACTCTTTCCATTACTACTATCAAACTTAGGTTTCTTACAATCTACTATTTTATGTCCAAAACCATGATAATTATAAAAAATAGAAATGAGTGATAGGTTAAAGACCTACCTATGCAATCTTTATTCATATGACTAACTTCATTTCATGTAAAAAATCTACCTTTGAATTCATATCTAACTTCCTTGGGTGACTATTCTATTTTCTTTGGTTCATCATGTTTCTCAAATATATTAATTTTCTCTATTTTCTTAGATTTATCACGTTTCTCAAACAATTCAACTTGCTCAATTTCTTGGAATACTTTACTATATATGCTTCATTCTATCCTACTCTAATTAGTTTTGTTGCTTAACTTTTCTCCAATAAGATATCGAAGGCTCGTCTTATCATAAGAAGATCTATGGTAAAATAGTTTTTCATCAATATTCTCACTACTAGAATAAAGCTTCTCTAACTATTGTTTATCTTATGTCAATTCTCATTTCACAATAATATTGTACTTTTCTAATTATACATTCTTTGTCTTAATATATTCTAATTCAGACATTACTTGAGACAATTATGATCTTAGGTTTGCCTTCTTAGATTTTAGATCTGGTTCAATCTTATTGTCATCCTTCTTAAGACTCAACTTAAGTTTGAAAATTTTCAACTCATGTTTCAAGATCTCATTTTATTTCTTGACAGCTCCTACTTCATCATTTTTACTAACCCACTCTTTTGATTCCTTCCTAGATTTCAAATCATCAATCTTATCTTTCAATTTACCATTTTAATTTTTTGCATCTTCATACCTATCTTTTAGGTCATCTATTTTTTCTCTTTAGCTATTCCATATCCACAAGGATCTTACTCAAGTTGTTAAGCCTCTTCTGAGTATTTGTGCTCTAATACCAATTGTTAAAAATAGATAATATTAAGGAGGGTGGGGGGTGGGTGGTGAATTAGTATTCTGATTTTTTTCATGCAACTAGATATTATTAATTAATTTAAAACATGCATATGTAAGTAAAAATCATAATTTTGAATAATAAATAAAACCATACACATAGAGAAATTTATTGCCCAAGTTTTAATCATATATTTTTGCTTTAGGGTTTGAGGTCAAGTCAAGAATCAAAGTTGTGAGTTTGAGTATAGATTGCCTCATAGGATGGCCTTTCTTCTCATCCTCCCTATTAGATAACCTAGTGTGAGAATCATATGACAAATGCATTAGTTCTTGGCTAGGTGATTAGGGTTTTGGGAGGGTTTGTTCATATTTTTCTTGATCAAAAGAAGATTTGAAGGTTCTAAAGATTCATATGTTCCTTGTTCCTAATCATGTGAAAGAAAAATATTTATGTCGGGAGGAAATTTTTCATCTTTTAAAGTTTCTAATTATCTGGTCAAAGATCCATATCTAGAGAAGGATACATTTTCACATATATATGTAAAGTAAATGAAGAAGTGAATACTGAAGATTGGAGGTGAACATTGATATACAGATCATGAAAATAGTTCAAAATCACGATCAATGAATTCAATACAAAGAGAGCACTAAAAAATGCATAAATAGTGAAAGAATCAAGTCAAAGGTGGAATGACTCTTCTGTAAACAAAATTGATAGCTTATATTTAATTTATATGTCTACATTCCAATTTGATTAGTCAGATGAACAAAATAATACATTTTATTAGTCAGTTGAAAAGTTAAAAGCTTACATGTTAGCTGGGCCCCTCTTCTTTTTTAACATAAGATCATTCATTTTTCCTATCATTAGATCTCATCGATTCAACACATGACGTATCCTCACATTCTAGAAATGCTCAGGAGATAAACAATGGGGTCAAGCAACTTGTTCACACATGGACTTGTGGGGCCAAATTTAGTTTGCAAGCCATAAAAGAAGATTGTCAAAATGGATACCAAAATGGTCTATTGTGATTGGATAGATTCTCTGACAGTGACAGAGGAAGGCTAGTTTTGCAAGGATCATTCGATCTTGGAAGATGAATGATGGGTTCTTGCCCACTTTTTGAAGATGCTTGAATGTTAAACAATACGAGAAAGGCTCTTACTGTGCATTCATAAGAAAGGTAATAAAGGTTTCATCACAATTGTTAGATCATGTTAGATCAACAATAGGAATTTAAACTCATAGTAATCATTGGAATATGAAATATGCATATTTGGCATGAAAACAATAGAAGATCTAGAAACAATGAAATTTCATAGAGTTTTTTGATATTGCAGGAAGCCAAATGGTCATCAAATGTTCTAAGAGCACCATGCATCTAGAATCTCATATGGAGAAGATGCCACATGTTCATATGAATTATATGTTCACATTTACTCTCTTTTATATTATGATTATTGCTCTACCAGAATTAGAAGAGGATAAAAACAAAGTATAAATGTAACATCATTTGATAATACAAAGGTTGGAAAAATTGATAGTGAATTAGTCTGTAATTCCATTTACTTTTTGTTTACTGGTCATGTTTTGTTACCCATTTTCAGATTAGTTCTACATAAATAGTTGAAGGAAAATTGTATGTGAACCTATGATAATTAGGTGGATTCCATTTCATTTTGATGTTTTCGAGGAAAGTGATTCCATTTACTTTTCTCATATATAATTATGGTTCATGTTTTGTTCATTTTATATTATGTTAGATAGTTTCATTGGCATTTGAAAGATGGATGTGTATGAATCCATTAGCAACCTACTAAATTCCATTTCATTAAGTTTGGTAGTCAAAGAGATTCTATTTTCCTTCATGTCCATCTCTTTTTCCACCCTTCCTTGCATTTAGATGACTACCACTACATTTAGATTAGAAGTAAGAGTTAGGAATCCTAAGATAGTCTATTACAATCATTCCATTGGGTGTGATAGGTTGTCCAAATCTGCATTGCCTAAATTTTTTGTGCCTACAAACAATTTGGTTATCCTTTACTACTCTCAAGTTAAGAGCTTATAATGTCAAGACTTTTCATCTCATAAAAGAATATTCATTTCATATCATTGCAAATCATAGGGGGTTGTACCTAATCAATTTAGAGGGTAGTGATAGTATACTTATACTAACCTATTTGTTGGTAAACATCCTTTTGTTCCTCACATTTTGGGCATCTAGAGTTAAGGTAAAGCCAAGTTATAAAGAGGGACAAACTATTAACTGGGGAAATTCAAGTGAAAGTTGAAGAATTTTCCTTCACAAAAATTTTTGAATATAATTGATTTGCAAGGAAGTACTTGTAGTACTTAGGTGTTTTCCATAAGAACTAGAAACTAGTTCTATAGCCTCAACCTATTGAAGAAGAAGAATAAATTTAAAGTTGAAGATTGGTAAGATATTGTCAAAACACCATTTTTCTAAAGCATTTGATACATCCTAGATCCCAAATATACCAAGAGTGATAAGGAGAAAGGAAATATTGACCCCTATATGAAGAGCTAAAGAAGGCTAATTTTCCTATCTTAGAAGATCTTTCCAAAAGAGGAAGAGCACATGCAAGGGAATCTATAACTAAAAAACTTTAAGATACCTTTTTATCTGCAATTGTTCCTTCTAAGAGAACAAAAAGAAGTCAATCATACTCTCCACATATTTCTACAAATTATATCCCTCCTACATTTGATACTCTGTTGTTAATTGGTGCAACACTTGCACTTGTTACTTTTCAGACAAATTAGAATATTGTTTTAGTAGTTATGGTACAACCATGGAGAAAAGCTACTGGTCCTCTTTCCCTCGGGGCTAATAATGATTTACCCAGAGCTTCAAGAAAGAACTTTCCAAGATTTATTGGTGATGGTTCTACTTCTATAGAATAACACTTGAGTTCCTTCCATAAGGCTTTTGGTGTAGTAAATCCTCAACATGAGGATATAGTAGTCAAAAAATTTGTTGACACATTGGTGGACAACACTATAGATTGGTTTCAAGACTTACCTACAGGATGCATCACAAATTGGAACACCATGAAACAAAGGTTTGAGAAAAGATACAAATGCACAAAACATGCACAAACCTTGTTATTACAATTGGCACAAATATGGAAAGAACCCTTAGTTTCTATGAGAGATTCCAATGAAAAATTCAATAAAATTCTCAAAAGAATTATAGATGCAAGTGCACCTACTGATGATAACAAAATAAAATTCTAAATTAGCTCCATGCCAACTAATCTAGGATACCATATTAGAAGACAAAATTTAGAAAACTTACCAGTTGTTCAAACATTGGCTATAGAGATGAAGGATGATATGATAGCCTCTAGTAAGTGGAAGAGAGAGTTTCAATTTGGAGTCATGAGAAATATAGCTAGCACTTCCAATACTACAGAAACCATGCTTCAAAAATTGTCCAATCAACTCATTTCATTGAAGAAACAAATCAATAGGCCCACTTATTAACTTCATCCAAAAGGTTATAGAAATCCAAATGGAGGTAAAGCATTACAAATACCACCCATCCAATAGAGATTAGCAATTGAACTTTCTCCAAAAGAATAACTATCTACACTTTTCACTTAAGAGCATATCACAATGGAGATACATGTGATGATATGATCAAATATAGATAGATAGTGGATAATAAAGAAAAAAAAATGAATATCCTGAAAGTGAAGATGGTCATGC
This sequence comes from Cupressus sempervirens, assembly GCA_028749045.1. Lineage (NCBI taxonomy): Eukaryota > Viridiplantae > Streptophyta > Pinopsida > Cupressales > Cupressaceae > Cupressus > Cupressus sempervirens. Next base: position 721,699,072 of record CM053790.1, on the reverse strand, counting down.
TCCTTGTGGCTACTCCAAAAATTATTTCTTGGAGTATGAGTCAGATTTAGAAGCAAGAGGTGATTGTTTTACTACCTTGGAAGGACCACCATTGATAGTGATGAATAGATGTTAGAAGAACAAAAATTAGAATAATAATTCAATCCCTGTCAAGAACAATGTATCATCAAACAAGCTTGATAAAGAAAGTGATATAGCAACTTCATCTTCACAAAAGGAGCACAAAGGTAAAGTAGCTAATTCCTTTGATATCATACACTATTGCAAAGAAGCAAGGATTCATATATCTCCATTGGATTATTTTCAATCTAATCTTGATTAATTAAAAAGATTAGTTGCACATTGCAATAGAAAAGATGTAGGCAATGTCAATATTAATGCAAATATTTATCATCATAATAAACCTATCACTAGTGAAACTTCTCTAACTAATGAATGTTTTGAAACTCCTAAATTGCTTCAAGAAGAAGAAGCTACTATTTTAGCTACCTATGCAAATCAAAAGCCAAATCCCTTTTTATATTTCTTTGTTCATCAATGGAAATGGATTGAGTAATTGCATTATAGATTCATGAGCCTTTGATAATGTGATGGCTGCTTCTGGTACAAAATATTTAGGACTCCCATTGAGTAAAACTTTTGGTAGATGCTACTCAATGGATGCCAAAAAAGTGCCATTGCTAGGATAGATTAAAGATTCTCAAGTTGCCCTTGCTACTTACCCCTCTGAGAGATTGAAACTCACTATTCTAGTAGCAGACATCCCTACAAGCTATTGAATGTTCTTGAGTAGGAATTTTTGCAAAGACATGGGGGGAGAAATAAAATTGGACCGGTCTAGTGCTACTATACAACTTGGAGACAAAATTGTGAAACTAGAACCATAAGAGAAAGAAAAATTCACTATTTTGAAATCACATGATCCTAAATCTCAAATCTTATATCATAAAATGTAGTTTGGAAATTACATGTTGTTCTTTAATATCACTAGGATCTTACAAGAATTGGACCAAAATAAAGGTGATCAATTATGGACCCTAGAATTTGATGATAGTTGTGTAAATGCTAGTCCAAGTGCAGATGTGGTGTTGATCACCCGAGGGATAAATTACTTGTTTTTATTATAAGTTAAATTTCAAAAACACTAATAATAATATATAATATGAAGCTATCCTCCTTGGTATAATGGAAGAAAAACAAAAAGGAATCAAGATTCTTAAAGCACAAGGTGATGTAGAGTTGGTAGTAAGACAAGTCAGAAACCAATATGCAGTGAAGAATTCAAGATTGGTAAACTACCATAGTAAGGTATGGTATGAAATTGAAGGTTTGGGTGATTTCTCAATTTGGTCAGTGCCTTGAGAATTCAATTCAAGAGTTGATTCTCTAGCAATCTCTGCATCATTTCTCTTACCTCGTCCTAATTTTAAGGGTCAAACTTACAAGGTAGAAGTTATCTTTAGACCTAATGTTCTTGATAATGAAGAGTCATGGAAGGTATTTGAAGATGATAAGAAAATACTCAAATTCATTAAAGGAGAGGATCCCTTTATATTTTGAAGGAAGCACTAATGCAAAAGGTGATGATTCACTAGCAAGAGATAAAAAGAAGGCAAAATCTAATATGATTCAATTAAAAGGTAATAAGATCCCACCCATCTAATCTCTTTAGAGAAATTTTTTGATAAGCATGATGCATAAATAAAGAGGGAAAGACTTGTGGTGAATATGATGGAATCAACATAGGGATAGAAGTCAACCCAAAGATGGTAAATATAGGAAAATATTGTACACCAGAGAAGAGGGTAGAGATCATGCAACTACTTATTGAATTTCACGATGTATTTATTTGGGGTTATGAAGACCTAAAAATTTCATGGGTGGAAAGTTAAAAAATGAAATCCCTCTTAAACTAGATGCAACACCATTCTGACAAAAAGAAAGGAATCATAATCCTTTAGTTGAAGGGGAAATCTTCAAGGAGATTGACAAAATGTTGCAGGCTAGGATTATATATCATATTCATCATTCCACTTGGATAGCTAATATTGTAGTAGTGAGGAAAAAGAATGGAGATATAAGAAATTATGTAGATTTCAGAAACTTGAATCAAACCTCACTGAAGGATAACTTTTCTCTTTCTAATATGGATCATCTTTTGCAGACTATCCTAGGATTAGAAATGATGTCCAAGTTGGATGGATTTTTAGGATATAATAAAATTTAGGTAAGTGAAGTAGATTAGTTCAAGAATTCATTTACCACACCATGGGGTACATTTGTATACAATAGAATATCTTTTGGCTTAATTAATGCAGGAGCAATTTTTCGGCGTAGAATGAATTTGGATTTAGAAGGTTTGAAAGATACAATTATTGTCATGTATCTTGGTGATTTAACAGTCTTTTCTAAGAAGAGAAAAGATTATATCAAAGATCTAGAAAAGGTGTTACAAAGATGCAAAGAACATGGTATCTCTCTGAACCCAAAGAAATCAGTATTTTATGTTATAGAAGGAAAATTTCTTTGTCACATTGTATCTCAAGGAGTAAAGATTGATCTAGATAGAGTTAGAGCTATTCAGCAACTAAGTCTACAATTGAGAAAAATATGAGTAAAATCTTTCTTTGGCTAGGTAAATTTCCTAAGAAGATTTGTTCCTGATTTCTCTAAAATAGTAAAAAATATAGTTGATATGATGAAAAACAATAAAATTTTCAAATGGAGTGATATAGGGAAAAATGCTTTTGAATATATCAAGGATGCCATTGCTAAAGCCCCTATACTTGTCCATCCTCATTACACTAAAGAATTCATCATTTATTGTTATGCTTTTGGACATACCATGTCTACTATATTGATGCAAGAGAACAAAGAGAAAATACAAGATCCAATAGCTTTCATGAGTATACCATTGAAAAATCAAGAACTATGATATTCCCAAATGGAAAAATATGCATATGCAATGGTGAGAGCCCTAAAGAATTTCAGATTTTATGTGTGATATTCTCATTCAGTAATATATGTGCAAGATTCTACAATAAAAAGTATTTTGACACAACAAGAGGTTGGTTCCAATAATAAAGGAGTGTAGATAGCCAAATTTTAAGAATATGGTATAGAGATTAAAACAACCAAACTTGTAAGAGGGAATGCACTTTCTAAAGCCTTAGCAAAAGATCAACAATGCAAAGAGGAAGATACTCCAAAGATTCTCATGGTAAGTCTTAAAGATCCCTAGTTTTCAAACATTGCCTACTTTCTTACATATTATGAGTGCCCTAAAGGATTGATTGCTAAAAAAAGAAAGGATATAAAAACAAAGGCTTTGAAATTTTTGATTCATGGTGATGTCTTATACAAAAAAGCCATTGACAAAACATTTCTGCCCGATGTGTAGATAAAAAGTAGTAGGTAAAATTATTGACATCTTTTCATAATGAGGCATGTGGAGGACACTTCTCTTATACTGAAGCTACATTCAAAATTTGAAGTAATTTTATTATTGGCTTGGTATGTTTAAAGATGCTTATAAATGGGTTGCTAATTTTGAAAAGTGTAAGATGTTTATTGGAAAACCTTAGCTTATTGCCTTACCTCTTAGGCTAGTGGTAATTGAACCTCCTTTCCATCAATGGGGTTTATATTTTATATGCCCAATTAATTTTCCTGTTGAAAAGTGGCTAATAGTGAATTGTTGTCATTTATGCCAACACATGATGTACATGCTAACAAGAAACCTTGGAAATAAATATACTTAGTGTTTGGTAATCAAAAAATTGTCTAAGTATACAATTTGTTTTACAACAATGTATTGTTTTGTTTACATCATGTTGCAAAAATCATATTATGACTATTGAAGTTACATGGAGATAGTATACATGTTGGTGATGATGTGTGTAGCCACAACAGTTTTTATAGACTATATGAAACATAGATAATCATGTTTTGATGATGTGGGGTAGTAGAATTGAAGGAAAGAATTGTTTTGTTTACAAAAAAATTACTTGTCCAATTAGGGCTGACATCCTAGATGTTTACTCTAACTTGGAAAAGTGAATTATGGTCTTAGCCAACCTAGCAATAATTTTTGTCAAGGAATTGTATTTATGCAAAGGACTTCTTGTGATAAGAAGCATGCTATCTTGAGAGATGATGTAATTATGAATTATGAATTGTGATGAGAAATTTTTTGTAAAAGTGATATATGTGAAGTTGTATATGAGCTATCTGGTGATCCAAGATCAAGTTGAAGATCAAAGATTAGTCAAGGAAAGAGGAAAACAACAGTAAATTACATGTTTGAGTAGTGAGCTCTTCTTGTAGTTGAAATTGCATTTTTGGGTAGTGGGCTCTTCTTGCATACATTGTACCACAACTCCTAAAAAGGTTGGAATCTCCTAACATGGATTCAAAGTCTCCTAACAGGGACTACTTATACTATTTTTTCTCATTGACTCCTAATAGGGTCCATCCTCTAACAAGGAACACATATATTAGTATATTATCTAGTGGGTATCATCCCGACCATGGTTTTCCCTTGGCTAGGGTTTCCCTAGTTAACAAAATATGGTGTTATGAGTTATATTTATGCATTTCTATTGTTATTGTTCAACATTAGTTTATTGCTCTTTTCTGCATGGTTAAAAGTAAATAATAATATCCAGTTGGTGACTAAAGTTTTTAGATTACTGATTCACCCCCACCTCCTCTTAGTAATCCCTATTTCTAACAATTTGTATTAAAGCACAATTACTTTGAATAGGCTTAACAATGTAAGTAAGATCCCTATGGATAAGGACTAGTTGATGAAGAACCTTAAAGAAGCTCTTGAAAAATTGATCTACATACTGAAGAAAGAGATAAGCTAAAAGATAGATATGAAGACTCTAAAGTATGCATTGGTTAGTTGAAGGAAAAGATTGAACATCTGAAATCCAAGCCTGAATCCACTGAATCTAGAACTAGTGATGATGACTATTCAAAGTTGAAGATAGAGTACAAGATCTTGAAGCATGAGTTGAAGATTACAAATCTGAAGTTGACTTTGAGAAATGATCCTAGCAAAGTTGAATCTAATTTGAAGATTGAAAATGCAGATCTAAGAGAAATTCTAGCAAAGAAAATATATGAGTTTGAAACATTGAAAGAAGATCATGAAGAACTCCTTAAGTATGATATTATTATGAAAGGTGAATTGACACAGTGCAAATAGTAGCTTGAGAAGCTTTATTCTAGCAAAGAAAATCTTGATGGTTCCATGTCTATATAGAGATCTACTTTTGATAAGACTGGTCTTGACTATCTAATTAACATGTCTATGAAGGAACCTAAGATTAGATTAGATCTTAAAGAAAAAGAAAAAATTGATGATAAGATTGAATCTAGTTAATCTTTTGAGAAACCTAAAGAAGTTGAGAAAAACAAGGAAGCTAAAATCTTGGATGAACCAAAGCAAGTGGAAAACCCTAAGGTAACCAAGTATGAATTTAAGGGTAAGGTCTTTTTATGCAATGAAATAGGTCATATGAAAAAAGATTGTACTAATAAGTGCAATTGATTGTAGGTACCCTAAGTATGATAATGTTAGGAGAAATAGTAGAGTGTCTAGATATACTAACCCTGTAGAAAGAAGAAAATAAAATGAAATAAAATCAAGAGAAGGAAGATCTTATGAAGATAGAAGATAGATTGTGTGTTATAAGTCTAACAAATTAGGACAGATTGCTCAGAATTGTCATGCACCTGATGATCAGCAGAATCCTAGAAGTAGAGAACCTATATGTCAGTTATACAACAACTTTAGACACACAACAAGGTACTACATAATGGATAGAAACTTTGGAAATAGAAGGAAAAATGGAAGAAACTTTGAGAACAAAAGGAATGATAGAAGGAACTATGAAAGGAACTCCAGAACTAATAGTGAAGGAAAAAGAAACATTGTGAGTGAACTTGGAGAAGAACTTAATGAAGCATTCATGAAAGGAATAGATATCTCAAAAGAAAAGTTAGATGATGATGAGATAGGAAGATTGAGGTTAGTTGTTGAGTTTGATTCAATTAAGTTGAATCAAGCTTGTTTGCAACATTAGAATTTGAGAACTTTAGTCAGAAACTAAATTAGAGGTAGCAAAGTTTAGAAAAGGTGTATCTAGTTAAGTTAGATGGTACCTAAGCTTTCTTGTGATTTGGAGCTCATCTAAAGAAGTTATGATGTAACTCAAAGTTACTAGTATTAGAGTAAAGGCTATTTTTGTAATAGAGGATGAAAAGTAAGTTTTTGTAGAGAATTTAATAATGTGAAGTCTTGAGGATATTTTTCATGATGGAAGGATACTATAGTAAACGTTGGGGGACATCCAAAGATCAAATAGATGATCTTGAGTAGTTAACTAATTATAGAATGCAAGTAATAACTTTTTCATATTTTTGAAGTATGCAATTAATGAAAGTTCAATTTGACGGATAAATAGAGTACAAAATTGATTTTACTTCATTGTGAACACATTCCAAGAAAATAGCATTTAGAAGCAACTTGTCAAAGCAATTTAAAAGAAAACCCTACTTTTGGAAAGAGGTATTTTATCATTTTTTTTTGCAAATTTGCTCAGTAAAAGTTCATATTGATAAAGATCATGGATATGTTGTTAGTACATAGTATTGAGAATGAGGAAAAACCTAAGTTTAAGATTGTTTTCATAAAACCCAATGAAGGAAACCCTAACTCTATGTTGTCTATCACTCTGAACAATATGGTTTACCTTGAAGATGTAGAAAATTATTTGAATTGCAAGTTTGAGTCAACTAGTAGTGAATATGTGAATAGAGATATGGAACTAGTCTTTAACCTTGACATGATTGTAAAGCCCAAATTTGAACATTTAAAGGAATTTGATTTGTTTAAGTATCATTTCTACCATGAGCTAGATACAAATGAATGGACTCAAATCATATTGAGTAGGATACATTATGAAAAATTGTTGATTCAAGATAATGTAGTAGACATTTCTACCAACCTTATTCATGAGGTAACATGTCTTAGCAAACAAAGAATGTACCCATAGGTGAGAACATGGTTAAGAACAAAGTGGAAAGTTACACTAAGGTAGTGTACAATGGGAAGGCTATGGTAATTAGCTCCATCAAGAAAGATGATGTGGGATTTCTTAGTAGAATTATTACTTATTCAGTTTATGAAAGTTCTAAGATTGATGAACTTTCAGTAGGATTTATATATACAGCTTATAAGATATGTGTTGAGAAAGAAAAAGTAAATCTAAGTGAAATACTGAGAATGCAACTCTTGGAAAACCTTGAAAAGATTAAGAGGACAAAGAATGGTGTGTTTAGATTTTCATTGATAAATCACATATTCTTTCACATGCTTAAGATAATTCCCTACTTATCAATCATAGACATAATGAGTAGTGAAAAATGCACTATGGAGAAGATTAGAGAGGTATGCATAAGGCATCCTACAAATAAGATATTGGATAGTGAAAACTTAATAATGAGAACATTTCACAATGAGATGAAACAAAGATTTAGGATTTTACCTACAATTGTGGATAGATTCAAGGAGGATACATGTATTTTAGTTGATACAAATCATACATATATTCAAGCAGAGGAACCTTGGGAGATATTTCTTGATCCCTTGAGCTATGAGTTGAATGATGATGTTGTAGTTGGTTACATTTATTAGTTGTTGAATTTAGAGAAAGATAAAGTTGAATATAGATTTGGCACATATGATGAGATCACACAACATGCTCATTAAGAAACCTTGGAAACATTACAAAAGAAGGTTGAATCAATAATGAAGAAGGCACTATCAAAGGTCAAAATAATAGAGAGTGAATCTGAGGCTATGAGACAAATAATGAAGTAAGGTGTATTAAATATACAACCCTTATCAGTATCAATTTCTGAGGCATCTTCAAAACAGAGCATACCATATGCAGTAGTGTCTGATGTTCATCCCAATGAATAAAAAAAAAATCAAAGAGATTAGTGGAAGAAATATCTTCAAAGACTAAGAGAGTCAAATAGATGGCTATAGGACCTAGTTAGAGGTAGAAAATATTATTGACAATTGAGTCAAGTGATGAAGAAGATGAGGAACAAGAAACTATACAAGAAGAAAAGGTGACTCCACTTAAAAAAGTAGCAGGCAAAGCTCCGCTACATTGGAAGCCAAAGATTGAGAAGATAAATACAGTGATTACCAATGAAGGTAACTTTGTTTAGATGAACAAGTTTTATGATTTATATAATAATTTTGAGAAGGATTAGATTGATATATCTACTATGAGATATATCGTAGCAAACAATCTAAGTTTGAAGGATATTGAAGGAGTAGTGAACCAGAAAGTCTATGAGAGACTTACAAATAAGAAGGCTCCTACAAGAGAAGAAAACCGTGAACTTCAGAAGTCTATGCTAAGGACTATATGCAAGAGTAATGATGAAGGTGAAATAAAAGGATTGTTGAATAACATCGTGCCATACTTAAGAAATAAGTTGAGACCATTTCTATTCATAGTTGGTAAAAAGGATAAGTTGAGAAAGGAGACTGTAGTAGCTATTAGTAAGATGTTGATAAAATCATAGGCAACATCTCCTCCAACTCTTAGAACCTTAAAAGTGTCAATAAGTGGTGACACTATGCAGATTGATCAAACCAATGTTACAATTAACATTGATGATACCAATCCATTTGGTGGTTTTGAACCAAATGTACCTAACACCAAAGATATTGAGGATAAGTTGAGGAAAATTGAGTAAGAGAAGAGACTACTAGAAGTATAAAATAAGAAGATAGAAGAAGGCAAGCAGCAATTACTTGAGGAAGAAAAGAAAAAAAAAGGAAGATGAAGATAAAAGAAGGATTTCAGAAGAAGAAAAGAAAAAGAAAATAGAGGAAGAAGAGAAGAAAAGATCAAAAGAGAAGAGAGAAAGAGAAGAAAAGGAAAAGAAAGAAGAGGAAGAGAGAAGAACTAAACAAGAAATAAAGAAATAGAGGGAAGATGAGACTAAACCATCTAGTTCATTTACTCTGCTCCCTCTTGCTAGTTTTTCAACCAACGATGATGATCAAATAGATATGATCTCATCCCTGACCAAGCTGATTGAGAAAAATAGGAAAGTGAAGATCATTTACAAATAACACTAATGGAAGTGATAGATAGACTACATAGTACATTGGAGTTCAACATATTGAGTTAGATAACAAATAGAGAGCACAAGCAGTGCTAAAATTATTCAATAAAAAGTTCAAAAATCTATTGAATGTAGTAGAGGTAAAGGCTCAAATTTCCCATGATGCTAACTTGTTTAGTACCATTTGGCCAAAATATCAAGAATGACTTAGTGAAACTTGATACATGTATAAAAGAACTTCGAAAATGTCAGCAAGAAGGAAAAACTTTGTATGCTAAGTGTACCTTATCATACAAGCTGACTAAAGACTTGAACAATTAGATAGTGATAAAGATGAATGAGCTAGAGGCTTTATATAGCCAAATACAATATCCATCTAGAAAAATTGATGATTTTGAGAGCCAAATTACTAGTATTCATAGTGACATCAAGAAACTAGAACTTCAAAAAGAGAAGATTTTGAAGAGAACATACGATTTTAGAGAATCCATTGCTCTAAAGTTATCTTTTATTCAGAAGAATGTAGAGAAATGTGTCAAGGCCAAGGACACATATTCAAACTTTTGTATTTAGATATCAATGCAATTGAGATTGCATCATATGCTTTATGTGTAATTCTCACATTAGCTAAGTCTACCAAAGAGATATGGACCAAATAGATAGTCTGAAGACTAATTTTTATGATTGTATGAAGATCATTTCAGCATAAGGAAAGACAAAAGTTTTGGTAGTCTTTGGACAGTTTTTGGATAAAATCTTGACATTTTGACCTTTGTCATTAATGTCAAATGCGGAGAGATTTGAAAATTTTATACATGAAAAAAGTAGAGATTGTTGGGAGAGATAAAATGTAGAGAGATACATGTGAAGATTGTAAAATTGTAAAGTAGAGTGTAAGGGGGAGTATATATGTAAAGTTGAACAAGTTGTAATAGATGTAATGTTTATTTTGATAGTTTGTTTTTGTCACTTAGCAAATTTTCCCTTTTTTTTGCCATCAATGCCAAAGGGGGAGATTGTTGAAAATTGGCTAATAGTGATATGTAATTATTGTCATTTATGGCAACACATGATGTACATGTTGACAAGAAACCTCGAAAATAAAGATACTTAGTATTTGGTAATTAGAAAATTGTCTAAGTATAGAATTTGTTTTACAACAATGTATTGTTTTTTTAATAACATGTTGAAGATGTCATATTATGACTAGAAAAGTTACATGGAGATAGTATACATGTTGGTGATGATGTGTATAACCTCAAAATTTTGTACGGACTATATGAAATAGAGATAATCATGTTTTGATGATGTAGGATAGCGAAATTGAAGGAAAGAATTGTTTTGTTTACAAAAAAATTACTTGCCCAATTAGGGCTGAAATCTTAGAGGTTTACTCTAACTTGGAAAAGTGAATTGTGGTCTTAGCCAACCCAATAGTAATTTGTGTCAAGGCATGGTATTTATGCAAAGGAATTTTTGTAATAAGAAGCATCCTATCTTGAGAGATGATGTGATTATGAATTATAAATTGTGATGAGAAAACTTTTGTGATAATGATATATGTGAAGCTTTATATGAGCTATTTAGTGATCCAAGATCTAGCTAAAGATAGAAAATCAGTCAATGAAAGAGGAAAATAATAGTAAATTACTTGTTTGAGAAGTGAGCTCTTCTTGTAGTTGAAATTGCATTTTTGGGCAGTGGGCTCTTCTTGCATACATTGTACTATAACTCCTAACACAGTTGGAATCTCCTAACATGGATTCAAAGTCTCCTAACAGGGATTGCTTATACTAAATTTTCTCATTAACTCCTAATAGGTTCCATCCTCTAACTAGGAACATATATATTGGTATATTATCTAGTGGATATCATCCCCTCTGGGGTTTTCCCTTGGCTAGGGTTTCCCTAGTTAACAAAATATGGTGATATTAGTTATCTTTGTGCATTTCTCTTGTTCCTATTCAACAATAATTTATTGATTTGTTATGCATGGTTAAAAGTAAGTAATAATATCTAGTTGGCAACTAAAGTTTTTAGATTACTGATTCACCCCCCTCTCTTAGTAATCCCTATTTCTAATACCTCCCTCTTGTCAAGGACATTCATACATACTCACTGCTATGGACTACTTCAAAAAATGGGTAGAGGTAAAGCTAGCAAAGAAGACTTCCTCAGAAGTGGTATGTGAATATATCAAAGAACATATTCTAGTTAGGTTTGGAGTCCCCATGGAATTAGTAATGGAAAATACATCTTACTTTTCATCTTCAAAGATAGTTAAATTTTGTTATGACCACGGTATTCTAGTTGGACATTCTTCTAATTATTTCCCTCAAGGAAATGGGCAAGCTGAATCTGGTTAATATATTGAACAAATTGTTTTTAGATAATTAGAAAGGTTAGCATAAGAAAATTGATAATGCTTTATGGGTTGATAGGACTACACCTAAAAGGGCTATTGGGATCTCACTTTTAAATTGGTATATGGAGTAGAAGTTAATTTTCCATCACCATTAGAAATAGCTACCTATAAATTGAGAACTAAAAATGAAGATGATGTTTTCAAAGATGGGTTAGAAAAGAGGACTTTATAAATTGCCAAGTTGAAAGAAGAAAGAGAAGAGATGGTGGAAAAGATCACTCAACATTAAGAAAGGATAAAAAAGTTGTTTGATAGAAGAGCAAGGCCTAGAAAATATATGGAAGGTGATCTAGTATTTTTATGGGATAAGAGGCATGAGCCAAGGGGTATGCTTTCAAAATTTATGTCTTTGTGGAAAAGACCTTTTTTTATTATACAAGTAAATCAAAATAATTCTTTTAAATTAGCATATCTATCCAAAGAAACCCTACCATGTTCTTATAATTGGAAGGATCTAAAGTTGTATCAAATGCACAATTGAAAATAGGTAACCCCTATGTAGTACATAGCTAGGTGGGTTTCCTTTTCATGCAATTTGCTTAGTTTAAGTTTCTTACTTTCTTATATTGTTCCTTACTACTTTCTTCGTTTAGCTTGTTCTTTTACTTCACAAGTTGTCACCTTTTAATGTGGAACTAGAGATTGCTTGGATTCTTTCAAGCATTAGCATGCTTAAATTCCCAGACAGAGCTAGTTGTTGCCCAAGTTTTAGTCATATCATTTTGCTTTAGGTTTTGAGGTCAAGGCAAGAGTCAAAGTTGTGAGTCTGAGTATAGATTTCCTCATAGGATGGCCTTCCTTCTCATCCTCCCTTTGAGATAGCCTAATGCAGGAATCACATGAGAAATGCATTAGTTCTTGGCTAGGTGATTAGGGTATTGGAAAGGTTTGTTCATGGTTTTCTTTATGAGAAAAAGGTATTAAGGTTCTAAAGATTCATGTGTTCGTTGCTCCCAATCATGTGAAAGGAAAAGATTTATGTTGGGAGGTAGTTTTTCACCTCTGAAAGTTTCTAATTCTATGTTCAAAGATCCATATCTAGAGAACGATATATTTTCACAAGTATATGTAGAGTAAATGCAAAAGAGAATACTGAAGATTGGAGGTGAATAGTGATATATAGATCGCAAAAATAGTTCAGAATCAAGATCAGTGAATTTGATCCAAAGTGAGCACTCAAAAATGTAGAAATGGTGAAAGAATCAAGTTAAAGGTGGTATTACTCTTTTGAAAACAAAATTGATAGCTCATATTAATCTATATGTCTATGAGCCAAGTTGAATATTCAAATGAACAAAAAAAAGAATTTCATTAGTCAATTGAAAAGTTAGAATCTTACACGTCAACTAGCCCCCTTTTCCTTTTTAATGTAAGATTGTTCATTTTCTTGCCTTTGGATCACATCAAATCAATGCACAGTGCTTTCCCAAATTTTGGAAATGCTCGAGAGATAAACAATGCAAGAAAGCAACTTGTTAACACATAGTTCTACGGGGCCAAATTTAGTTTGTGAGCCACAAAAGAAAATTGTCAGAATGGATGCCACAATGATATACTGTGATTGGATAAATTCTCTGACAGTGAAGGAGGTGGGCTAGTTTTTTAAGGATCGTCCAATCTTGGAAGATCAATGATGGGCACTTTCCCCCTTTTTGAAGATACTCAAACTTTAAAGAATCCAAGAAAGTGACTTGTTGACCATGGATCTATGGACCCTCACTGCATAGTCATAATAAAGGTAATAAAAGTTTCATCATTGATCATGTAAGATTGATGACAGAATTTAAACTCATAGTAACTGTTGGAATATGAAATATGCATATTTGGTAGGAAAACAATAGAAGATGGAGAAATAATGAAATTTCATAGATTTTTTTGACATTGCAGGAAACCAAATGGTCATCAAATGCTCTAGGAGCACCATGGATCCAAAATCTCTTATAGAGAAGATACCACATGTTCATATGATTGGATATTTTCACGTTTATTCTCTTTTATATTATTACTTTGCTCAGTTAGAATTAGAAGAGGATAACAAAAAACTATAGATGTAAACTCATTTGATAATACAAAGGTTCGCAAACTTGATAGTGAATTAGTCTATAATTCCATTTACTTTCTATTTACTGGTCATGTTTTGTTGCCTATTTATAGATTAGTTCTACATAAAGAGTTCAAGGACAATTGTATGTAAACTTGCGATAATTAGGTGGATTCCACTCCATTTTGATGTTTGTAGTGAATTGATTCCATTTACTTTCCTCACATATGATTCTACTTCCTCTTTTGTTCATTTCATATTATGTTAGATAGTTTCATTGGGATTTGAAAGATAGATGTGTATGAATCTATTAGTAACTTGCTAAATTCTATTCCATTAAGTTTGGTACTCAAAGAAATTCTATTTCACTCAAGTGTGTTTCCTTTTCCATCCCTCCTTGCATTTAGATGATTAACACTATATTTATATTAGAAGTAAGAGTTAGGAATCTTAAGATAGTCTATTATAGTCATTGTATTGGGTATGATGGGTTATCCAAATCTACATTGCCTGAATCGTTTGTGCCTACAAACAATTTGGTTATCCTTTAGTGCTCTTAGGTTAAAAGCTTATAATGTCAAGACTTTTGATCTCATAAAAAAACATATTCATTGCATATCATTGCAAATCATAGGGAGTTGTATCTAATAAATTTAGAGGTTAGTGACAGAATACTTACACTGACCCATTTATTGGTAAACATCCTTTTTTCCCTCCCATTTTGGGCATCTAGAGTCATGGTAAAGCCAAGTTAGAAGGAGGGAAAAAAAATTAACCAACAAACTCATACCACCATTATTTGTTAACTAGGCAAACCCTGGCCAAGAGAAACCATAATGGGGGTGGTACCCACAAAATGATCCACTAAATAAAAGAATCTTGTTAAGGATATTGACCTTATTAGGAGTTTATCAAATATGTAGTGTGTTGAGTCCCTGTTAGAGGACTAGAATGTGTTAAAAGCATCAACCCTATTAAGAGTTTCTTCAACCCTATTAGGAATTGGTATAAAAATTACAATGTATGCAAGAAGAGCCCATTGCCCTAACATGCAATATACAAATAAGTTTCTTCAACAAGAATAGATATACATACATTATTATCTTACTAATGTATATCACACTTCCTCTAATCATACACTAGATTTTTCATTATACATAGCTCACATATCACATATACTTCCTTTGCAATAATTTTCATCACATATTCACTTCATCTTAGCTGTGTAAGATATGATCTTTACTTATACCTTGTGAATTATCAAAAATATGATCAATCAGCCTTGAAGTTTCTACACGCTTGACTAATTATAAAATTAAATCAAGGTTAACATCTAGGATGTTGTCCCATCATAGTTAATTAATTATAGAATCTTGTTAAGGATATTGACCTTATTAGGAGTCTATCAAATACATATTGTCTTGAGTCCCTATTAGAGGACTAGAATGTGTTTAAAGCCTCAACCCTATTAAGAGTTTCTTCAACCCTATTAGGAATTGGTATAAAAATTACAATGTATGCAAGAAGATCCCATTGCCCTAACATGCAATATACAAATAAGTTTCTTCAACAAGAATAGATATACATATAGTATTGTCCTACTAATGTATATCACACTTCCTCTGATCATACACTAGATTTTGCATTATACATAGCTCACATATCACATATACTTCCTTTGCAATAATTTGCATCACATATTCACTTCATCTTAGTTGTGTAAGATATAATCTTTAGTTATACCTTGTGAATTATCAAAAATATGATCAGTCGGCCTTGAAGTTTCTACACACTTGGCTAATTATAAAATTAAATCAAGTTTAACATCTAGGATGTTGTCCCACCTTAGTTAATTAATTTTTTTTTTACCAAAATAATTCATTAAGCCGTATAATTCATTTTACTATCATGATCTATTATGTTCTATTAATTACCTACACTAGTAATTCCTTTGTAACTATCATTGTATTATATGTACAAAATAGTTTACTGACATACATCATCACAACTTTGTCAATTAACAATCCTCAACTATACATGAGCTAACTCAGACTCTTTCATCCATACATACTGAATAAATTAAAGTTTACAGATAGATTCCATCCATACATACCAAAATATATTTGTTACCATAAATGACAACACTCACTTATCTACCTATCCATATTACCAACATAATTAGGCTTAAATTAAATGTACGAAGGAACTTATTAGAGAAATATAGAGAAGAGAAATGAAAATGAATTCAATCATAAATAAAATAAATGTGAAAACTAGGATAGTGGAGAATGGAATACATAGTTCAAAATCTAAAAGTTTTCGAGCCATTGTGGTCCATAAATTTATAGATATTGATGTTAAAATCACAGAAAAGAAATCACCACAAAATTTGATCACAAGGAATGTACTTTTATAGTATTGGAGGAAATTTTTGTTTGCATAATGAACCTTATTTCAGTTGAATGTGATCAAGTGTATGAGGGGTTTAACAACATAATTGGCAATATGTTGGATTTCTTTTTGAAAGGAAAAGATATACTCTCTAAAATAGAAACAAAATGGGGATCTGCTAGATACAAACTAAGAAAACTCTTTGAATTTACAAAGAGAGATTTTGATGCCCTCGCACAAATAAAAACTACTATTGGTTTTATTGATGTTGTCTCAAATAATTTGAGTTATATAAGCCAAAAATATCAAAATTTGGAGGATAAATTATAATTGCTTCAATTAATCATTCCTGTCTCTACACCATTAAGTTTGAAGAAGGAAAGATAAAGCAATTAGAAGAATAGAAGCTCAAATTTACATTATTACCTTAGGTACATCCAAATTAAAGGAAAATTGTAATATCTAGATTAATTCATTCCACAAATTGTTAAACACAATAATTACTACATAGTAAAAATTTGCAAAGTTCATAACCTATGTAAAGATAGCACAGGGAAATAAGTGGGTGGATTTGTTCACTTTTGTCCCAACAATTCTAAAATTTGTATGGCATACTCATGTCTAGATGGCTAAGGAGATCAATGTCTACCTCAAGGTTACAGATGATACTCCTAAAGATATTGTGGCTACTAATAAAACAAAGGATATTTAATGATAAGATTATATTTCATGTTTTTCAATTATGGTTTTAGTTAATAATTACTGATGTTTATGAAGGTGTCTAAAGCTATGAACAACTTTCATTTTATAATAAAAGGTACCAAGACCCTTATTTAAGAAAAAAACATTCACAAGACATGGGATAGAATATGATTATTTATAATATGACATGAAATATTGCTTTACAGAAGTAGCATTATGAAGTAACTTTTTATTTTCATGCAATTACTTGTTAAATATGCAATGAAACTACTCTATTGTATTTCCTTATGAATGAAATTAATATGATGATGCTTCCTTTTTCAATAGTGTATGGTTTTTAATCACTCATTCTCTTGATTGTCTTTTTTTATTATAATATTGTTTTGATAGATGAGAATAATACATGAACTTGATTCATTGGATATTTTATACTGAGTTATGGTATTAGTCTAATTGGTCTCCTTTTATTGGGGTTAAAAAAATTTAGACTAGGAATTGTATTTATATCTTATTTGTCCAATGGTTGATAGGGTGCACACTATCCCTTAAGGTTTTGATTGTAAGATTTTGTGGGAATTGACTCTATACTACCCAATGGATCAAGGACTGATCTTTGTATATTTTATCTATTTTTATATGTGTAACTATAGACTAGTGAAATTCTATCCACAAGTATTACATAAATCAATATTCTATATTTTCATCCACCTATTAATCTCATATTGGTTTTGACAAGTGAGTGTCTATAAACTTAAGTCATTTACTTAGTTCATGCCAAAAAATGTAACATATGCCAAGCACAACATGTAAGTTAGAGAATGCTAAGTAAATAGTGAGTGTCGAGTCACTCAAGTGCTAAGTAGTAGTATGTTCTAAGTGATTTAGGAGCTGAGCAAGCAGTGCATGCGAAGTCATTTAGTTTCTGAGTGACAACATTGAACTCTTAGTTAGTGCTAAGCACTATGGACTTCAAATGTTGAGTAGCAAATTTGTTTCATAGTTGTTTGTATTGGCACAAAATACTATGTAAACCATTTTTGGGCCGACATAAGAATTGAATTATGATATTTTGTTGACAAGGAAAAATCTTAAGTGGGAATCCCTATGTATTACATGCATCCAATTAGGTAAAGGGGAGGTTTAAGAAAAAATATGGATAAATCGCAGTTGTTGATTCAAACCTAACCCGAAGTCACCTAGGTATTCTTAAGGAGAAAAAACCCTAAACTTTTTAATAAGGGAATTAAAGAATGTTCAAGGAGATAGAAGGAGAGTTTACATGCATAAATAGGAAATTCATGGTGACTAAGGTATTATGATCTGAATTACACTGTAGAATTAGTTAAAGGAGAGTAGAGGAAGAAAATAATGGTTAGTCAAGAGACATCTGATCAAGAAAGATCAAGTACACATTAGTATAGAGGTGATCTAACACCAAGTAATAAAGTGTTAATTGCAGGATCATTGCTGAGACATTCTAATAGGTGAATCAGTTAAATCTCTTAACACAGTAGTCCTAATAGGTTATATTGAAATCCTATAATAATGTTCTTACTTAATTATGAGTTGAAGTCCTTTAACTAGGAACACTTCTAATACAGTGTTAAAATCCTTTAATAGGGTAAGACCTAATAGTCTTTGTAAGATTTTAATAGGGAAAACATTTCATAGGGTAGATCATGTTTCATGATCAAACATTGTAACCTTCATTGGATACACTTTATTACTACAATAGTGAAGATTTGTGGGTGTCATCCCCACCCTATTTTTACCTTCTCATTGGAGGGTTTTTGCGTAATCATATATTGTGTCATATATGTGTGAATTCTTACATGTTTACATACATAAGATGTATATGCTTTACATGGTATTTCAATTTACTTATCAAATTTTGAGATGGATGTATGGTGAATGTTTTTATCAGTTGAAGTTTAAAAAATTGGCTCACCCACCCACACCCCCCCCCCCCCCCAAAGAATTTACCTTTCCTATTATAATTCTAGCAATTGGTATTAGAGATTTTTTCTTTGAAAGTAATGCTTTGAAACTTTGAGGAAAGATCTTGGAAATGGAAGTCTACAAGTTGGAAAAAGTTATTGAGAACTAGGAGATTGAAATACAACTCATTCTACATCAATTGAATAAAACAAGAGAAGATCTAAAGAAATCATTAAGAAGAAGAAAGGAATTTACTATTGAAGAGAATGACACACAATACCAAGAGATGGACACTAGTAAGCTATTTACAAATGGAAACTCCAACGAATTTGATGCAATAGTTATAGATCTAATGGAAAAGAATAGAAACCTATATGAAGAGATCAAAAATCTTAAGAGAGAGCAAGAATCACAAGCCATGTTACTATGTGAGTCATGATTGAAGATGACAAAAGAATTTTGACTAGCAAACTAGAAGAGAAATCATCAGAAGTAAACATTATTTCTCACATACAATTAGAAACAATGAATCAAGTCATGATTTCTAATCATGAAATAAATAGTAAAGACATTGAAATCACAACACTGAAGTTGTAGAATGAATAGCTAAGCAATGATCTATAAAGGGAAATGGAGGTTGTTGAAAGATTCAGTAAACCAAATGAAAACATCAAGTACTTTGGATGATTGATGAGATCCCCTAGATCTAACAATGATACATTTGAACTAGGATACACTAGTACTGATGAAAGAGAATCATCCAAAGGTGTTGAAGAAAGAAGTAACAAAGGTAAGAATACCAAACCTACTTTTCATAATTGTGCTAAGAAAGGAAATATTGCTAATATGTGTAGGAGTAAAAATACAAGTCAGAATGTCAAGCAAAACAACATGGGTCACTACCACAAGTACAAAAAATAAGGACATTAGGCATATGAATGTAGAACCAAGACCATGTACACTCAAAGATTTGAAGGATATTGTTATAAGTGTCAAAAGTATGGACATAGACCTTTTGAGTATAGATCCAAACCCAAGTGGTCATCAAGCAAGTAAAAAAAGGTAAAGAACAATGGAAACTCTTATAATTGCGATTAAAATACAAGGTATAGTTGTCACTACTATCAAGAGTATGGACATGTTCTTGAGAACTATATTTGGACACATTTTAGAAGTGATTGCAAAATATGGTTAACTCAAACAACATGTTTTAGTTATTTAAAGACTAGCCATATCAATAAATATTGTCCAACAAGTTCAGAGGCACCAAGTTGGTAGTTCAACAAAGGCAAAGGCAAGGCAAATATTGAAAATGTTAGAGATAAGATGAACCAGACATGGAAAAGAAAGAAGGATTACAACACATCAAGTGCAGATGGGATCACTTCACCCAATGGGTTAGGTGATCACACCTCATCAAACTAAGCAATTAAGAGGTATGTGGGACTAATATTTAAAGGTGATACCATACATCAGTTCCACAGATTTAGTTTTGACAACATTACATATGCATGAAGAAACATGAAACGTGTTATTAGAAATCAAGGATAAATCTTTAAGTTTTGTCATTTTTTCATGTTACTACCAAGCATGAAAAAATTTCATATGGTTACTGAGTGAAATGTTATTGGGTGCCAAGCTAACAAAATTGGTTAGTTAAGGCTAAGCTCGTAGTGGTTATCAAACCTATAGAAAGACATGTGGATGTTGAGTGAGCCTAAAATCAATTGATGCTTAGCTTACAATTGTGTAAGCACTTAGCATTAAATGTAGTGTTTTAATGACTATTTGATCAAATTCTGCTCATTGAACATCATTTGAATTTGAGAAATAACATGAAGAGCTAAAGGAATTTTGGAGAATTTCATCTGAGTTTTTTAAGTATATTTTAAGGATTGTTTGACAAGAATAGGATTTATATGGTATTTATCATGTTTCGAGCTACGCAATTTCAAATTTTGCAAACCCTAGATATATGTAATGGCATCTAGGTCTTCTAAAGTAAAAGGTATAGAGGGAAAAGAGGTTTTGAATGTTTAGTTTATTAGAAATGAAATCAAACAACCTATTTTCAAGGCTATTCTAGACATAGCTTATAAGCAGAATCCCTCTAGTGTGTTGTCTATGATACCACCATGAGTCTTGATGATTCAAGATGTCAGGAATTTTTACACTTGCAAGATTGAAAGCATAGGAGACATGGAAGTAAAAGAAGAATATGGGAGACTATATGAAAATGGAGCATTGAAGGAAGAATACAAAATTGTCGAGAAGAAATGGTTAACTCATGCCCTAGATTTCCCCAATGTCTTCAAAACAGAGTAGATTGGGATTGTCTTGAGTAGAATTCATGATAGCTCTATAGGCTTAGAAAATGGACCATTTAAAATCACAAAGAAATTTTTTCACACAGTAATAGGTATCCAACCCTAGATCAACCAAAGACTATGAGAAGTGAGTCAAAGGAAACTATTGAAAAGAATGCAGGGAGTATATGGAATAAAAGTGATATGACCATTGACACTATTACAAATCCCATATAGCTTTTGTAGTGAAGGTAATAGCACACACATATTATCATTCTATCAGATTAAATAGTGTACCTTGCATTGCAGTGGAAATGGGATACCAAATTGTGAAGAAGGATCATACTCATGATCTTGTCGAATTGTAGTCTCAACAATTGATTGAAAATTTGGGAGCCATAAGGAAAACCAAGAGTGCTTAGTGTAAATTTGGATCTATTTTGGTATGTATTTTCTTATATGTATATAATATATTTCCTACATTTGTTAAGGTTGCATGGCAGGTGAGTAGATCAATTGCAGTTCAAATAGGAGAATTTATTAAGAAATTAGGTGATAACTTTGAGTTAGTGATGACTAGTTATTTTAAAGATTTTAAGAAAACCATGAAGAAAAGATGACGATACTAGTCTCACTAGTGGAGAAACATTATGATGATGTTTACTTCCTAGTTGATACTGATCACACATATTTTCAAGCATAAATTTCTAGGGTGAGATGGCTAAGGCCATTAGATTAT
Source organism: Cupressus sempervirens (assembly GCA_028749045.1). Classification (NCBI taxonomy): domain Eukaryota; kingdom Viridiplantae; phylum Streptophyta; class Pinopsida; order Cupressales; family Cupressaceae; genus Cupressus; species Cupressus sempervirens. The sequence goes on along the minus strand of CM053790.1, from coordinate 721,677,365 downwards.
GAGATCAATGTTGATGAGGCCTCTGCAGCAATCATATCATTACTTGCAAAAGAAGTGGACAAGGAAGCCAAAACATTTGGTAATTATGACTTGGCCAAATTAAACATCTCTATGGATTTGAAGACTACTTCAGTGATGAGAAATAAGAACAAATTGGTAAAGAAATTAAAAGAAAAATTGGGTGAAGGAGTTGAGGAAGAAGAAGAGTAAGTTGATGAAGAAGAAGAAGACACATAGGCTCAAGAACCACTAGCAATGACACAACATCAAGGAGATAATTAGAAAGAGGGGGAAGTAGATAATATAGAAGGTATAAAGGAAGAAGAAGCTAGTGAAGCACCTATTACTACTGACAAGAAGAAAAGAAAGGCAAAGACTCAAGCAGTGAGCAAAACAATAAGGTTGCAAAACCTAGTCAACCCAAACCTATAGCACCTACCACAAGGGCTAGTACAAGAGTCACTATATAGAAGGCTAAAGAGGTAGCCAAGCCTAAAGAGTGGGAAACTAGAGCACAAAAGAGAACAAGGAGAAAATATGTTACAAAACTCATGAGGAGATAACTAAATCAGATGACAACAACCAATTCCAAGTGGTGAGTCATACTCCATCCTTAGACCTAGACAATTTATGTGAGAATGTTAGAAACAATGCTAATTTGTCAATTTTCTCTCATATTGAGTTTGATAATCTTGGAAATATTGAGAATAATCAAGTAGAAGTGGTAGTATATGCCATAATGGCTACATTCAAAAAGACTCTAGAAATTTCCAACTCCATACCTAAAAGTTTATATGATAGAGTTGAGAAAAAATGGCATTATTGTTTGAACACTAAAAGAAAAATTAGGGAGACATCCCTTGCTCAAGTTATGCTAGAACATAGTAAGGCTAAAATTTCTAGAGCCATTAAGAAATATGTTGTGAGATTTGTACCAAAGTATAGGGTATTTAACATATTACAAAACAACATAGAGGATGTTGTACAAAAGTCCAAAAAAATGTGGAAGATCACATGTGGATTGTCAATAGCTAAAGAAGATGACCAAGAACCTATTGAGGTAGGAGAGGATGAAGAAGATGATAATGAAAAAGGCACAGTGGAGGGAGAAACTAATATGAATATTGACAATCAAGCACCAACTAAGGAGGAGTAGCAACTAGAACAAAGTGTACAAGATACACTAAAGTCAAGTGTCAGCCCTCAATAGGTGACAAGTGTAAACACTAAAATTGTAAAAGTAAAGGATGTTTCTGATACTACTACTCAAAACATCAATGCTCATATAGAGGAAGATTTGAAAAGGATATTTGTCCCATCTACTTTCTACGCAAAATTATGTGACAACCATGTACTAGTGAGTGTAGATGAAATTTAGAAGTCAGAGACTATAATTGTAAGGGAGGAAGTTAAAACACAAGAAACACCTATCATCACACCTCAAGTCACAAGTGTAGAACCTTCACAACCTATTGTTGTATATCAGAGGAAGGAGATGATAAGTTGCACTATTAGTACACTCATGCAAAACACTTTAGTCTCAAAAAATGCACAAGAGGCTAAAAAAGATAAGGTTGAGATAGTTGAAGAAGACAAGGTTGAGATGCTAGGTAATGATGGGACTCAAGGCCAAATAGGTCAACTAGATATACCTACACCTCCAACACAAGATTAAGGTAAAACTGAAACTTCAAAGAAAGAAAAGGAAAAGTTTTAAGAGACAAGTTTGACACCCAAGCCAAAGGAGCTAGGAGCAATTCAATCATTGGTGACATTACTAGAATCTGGTACTCCTTCTAGTCAAGCTCTTCAGAGACTGAGTACAGAGGCAACTTCATTAAAAAATTTAGTGTTGAGTCCTAGCTCATCTAAGTAACAAGAGGTAATCACTTATGGAGATATTAGCCTAGATGAAGAGATCTTATTGCCAAAATTTAATTATGCTACAACAACAATTGAGCAGATGGGTATACTACAAGAGGCTCTAGCAAGCAAGAAACATCTATGATTTCTTAGAAGGGAGCATAGGTAGAAGAAAGATTTGATTGATATAAAAGAAATTTTCTTAGATGCATTTAGTCTACCTACTCCAAATGAAACAAATCCTATCATTGAACAATTGACCAATATAGTGGAAAGAGTACGTGACACAGACCTAGATACTAATGTCAAACTATTAGAATGGTCTAAAAAGAAGTTTCAAAATAAGTTAAATGAGAAGATATCTAGTTATATTGCACTAGTATAGGTTGCATTGAAAACTAAGATAGATAGTGTAAAGAAGGTACTAGAGAATATTTTCTCTATGTACACCAAACTGTGTAATCCTAGACTCTTCACACAAGAGATAAGTAATCACATCTTGAGTTTGGAGAGCCAAATTCAGTCATCTAGTGGAACATTTCCCAAGTCTCCAACTCAAAGTAAGAAAAAATTTAGGACCCTATTACAATCCCAAAGTTAGTTAGCATCATTACAAGTAGATGAAGCCAACATAAGAACTAGATTGATCAGCATCCAAGTGACATTGACTCCTCATATGGAGATTTTACACAAGGAACTAGGCTATGTAGAAACACATATGAAGAAAGACCCCAATCTTTCTACATTAGACAAATTATTACACCTTGATACTAAGATAGCCATCCAAATTAAGTCTTTGGAGATAGCTTGTGATAATTGGGATCCAGCTCTTAAAATAATACTTAAGGTCCAAAAATTCTTTTTGGACAAATACACTATAGGTGGATAGCCCATTGACATCAGTGTCAAAAAGAGGGAGTAAGAGAAAGAGGGAGTGAAAGTAAGTAGAACAAAGAGATATCTATCCAAGAGAGAGTAAGAATAGAGAAAGAGTATCAGTTGATGCAAATCTACTCAGTAGGAGAAAGATTTTGATATAGAGTATAGTGCAGAATAGATCAACCAACTCAAAGGAGGTTATAAGAATTTGATGTATAAGTCATGTTGCAACATTTTGATATTTTGAAATTTTGTATAGAAGCCAAATAGAAATTTATGTTATGCTTGTAAGAATAAGATTATTAATGTATGACCAAGTGTTTTTGACACTCATGTCAAAGGGGGAGATTGGTAATCTTAGACTAGTTTTGACAAGTGAGTGTCTATACACTTAAGTAATTTACTTAGTTTATGCCGAACAAAGTAACATATGTCGAGTACAATATGTAAGTTAGAGCATGTCAAGTAAATAGTGAGTGTTGAGACACTCATATTCTAAGACACTCAAGTGTCAAGTAGTCAATATGTGTCAAGTGATTCAAGAGCTAGGCAAGTAGTCGATGCTAAGTCATTCAGTTGCCAAGTGATAGCATTGAAGTCTTAGTTAGTGCCAAGTACCATGGACTTTAGAGACAAAGTAACAAAATTTTGTCATAATTGTTTGTATTAGCACAAACTACTATGTAAACCATTTTTGGGTTGACTTAAGGATTGGATTATGATATTTTGGTGATAAGGATGAATCTTAAGTGGGAATCCCTGTGTATTACATGCATACAATTAGGTAAATGGAAGGTTTAAGTGGAAATATGGATGAATCACAACTGTTGATTCATACATAACCCTAAGTCACCTAGGTCTTCTTAAAGAGGACAAACCATAAACTTTTTAATAAGGGAATGAATGACTAATCAAGGAGATAGAAGGAGATTCATGGTGACCAAGGTATTATGATCTAAGTTTCATTATAGAATTAGTTAAAGGAAAATAGAGGAAGGAAACAATAGGCAATAGAGAGACATCTAATCAAGAAGGATCAAGTATACATAAGTATAGAGGTGATCTGACATCAAGCAATAGAGTGTTAATCATAGGATCATTGGTGAGACATTCTAACAAGTGAATCAGATAAATCTCTTAATAGAGTAGTCTTAATAGACTATATTCAAATCCTATAATAAGGTGCTTACTTAATTGTTAGTTGAAGTCCTTCAACTAGGCACACTTCTAACAGGATAAGACCTAACAGTCTTTGTAAGATTTTAACAGGGTAGACCTTTCACAGGGTAGATCATGTTCCATGATCAAACATTGTAACCTTCATTGGATAAACTTTATTACTACAATAGTGAACATTTGTGTGTGTCATCCCCACCCAAGTTTTACCTTCTCATTGGAGTGTTTCTAGGTAATCATATCTTGTGTCATATATGTGTGAATGCTTACTTGTCTACATACTTTAGATGTATATGCTTTACATGGTATTTTAGTTTACTTATTGAATTGTGATATGGATGTATGGTGAATGTTTTTTTATGGGTTAAAGTTTAAAGCACTAATTCACCCACCCACCCCTCAAAATTTACCTTTCCTATTGTAACTCCAACACCACCCTTTTAAATAGTATTACATTTGATTTCTCCTTGAGAAAAAACTTACAAAAGAAACAGTGTCAACCATAAATTTTTCATTATTAAACCTTAATTTTTCCTTAGGTTAAAATGATTAAGGTACAACCACCTACATTTTATAGAGCTTGAAGTGTGGAGGTTAAGTGATTGTGTTTCAACCTTATTTGTTGACCAAAATTGTGTTGATTTCCCAACATCAAGAAGGAAAGTCTTGTAGATTTTCAACCAACACTTTTGAGAGCCAATAGATTGGTGAATCTAATGGGGAAAATTATTCACAACTCACATTATGTAGTTACCCAGAACTTTCAATTTCACAGACTAGAGAAGAAGTAATATTTTTTTCATAGTACACTCTATCAAAAGAAGAAACCTAGAAGATTTAACAATCAATCCTTTGAGAGGAGGTGGTGCCTCTACTTTCATTCAATAACTAATAATGTTTTTTTTTTATTATGTATAGATCACAAATAAGACCATTGATACCTAATGGTATCAGATCACTAGATCTCAAAAAAAATCATTTATAGAATAGATGGATTATGTTCAACTTTGATTGATAAAGTACCAAAGTTTTATGGAGAATAGGAAAAATCAATAGTTAATAATTTAAGTGCATTCTATGTATTTATAAATGAAAATCAAATAAACAATGAAAGATATATGATAATTTTGTTTGAAATTTGTTAAGAGGTGATGCAAGAAAAGTGTATGAATCTTTGGTTTCTAGATGTATTCCATTTTGGAAACAAATGGAGGATTGGTTTCTATATAAATTTAAAAATGATGGTATAGAACATTAGGATTATGACTATGATAACATGGATGATTCACCAACTAAAAATAGTCAAGAAAGTGGAGCTCTTGAAAAGGATAAAATTTTAAAATTACTATAGATAGAGTATCAAAAGAAGGTCCTAAGAGATTATATTTTTTCATAGATTCATGATTTGGTATATGATGAGATGCACTTTAACGATGGAAAGGATTATGTTATTCTTTTTATAGATTGGACCAAGTGTATGATGAGATTGATTTTGACAATGATAGACCAAAACAATATATATAAGAAGATAAGCATTCCAATTTCTAGAGAACTAAGGATTAGGACCAAATAGAAATCACTTTGACAAAAGACCATTGCACAAAGTAAGACAACTAGATTGCACAATGTTAGGCTATATGTTTGAAATAGTCTATGGATGATATGGAGAAGGCTATTATTCTTTGTACCCAATACTCAAAATATCTATCATACTTAAGATAGAATTGTGATGAAGAAAATGTTGAAATGAAGAATATATTATCAAAAGAAGATATCAAGATGTTGAAAGTTCTTGGAATGCATAAATCATGTGATGAAATATGCTATGATGAATCTCTCAACAATCAAATATTACTCACAAAATATATTAAGAAAAGATGTCAAAATACTATATTTAGAGAAGGAATGATGTTACATATAAACAACATAAGATTTTTGACAGTGTAGAAATTGAAAGTTCTATTATGTTCCTCAAACAAATAATAGACATCTCATCAAGAATTAGAGAGACATGCATCCCCTAAAAGAACCACTAATAGACCCTAAAAATTCCTTGTTCAAAAATATTAATTCAATGTGTTTTCACTATTTCAGAAAGTAGGGTTTAAACCATAAGAAAAAAGAGAAATGTCATAATTTTAGAAAATTAAATGATATAAGGCCTCCAAAGTCACAACTCCTTTTGTACCCAAATGCTTGATATCTAAAATCTCAATTTCGCTAGCAACTAAGAAGAAGGTTCTCAAAATTGTGATTTCAAAAAAGACTAAAGGGATAAAGTCCAAAATGACAATCTTGAGAAAGGAGTTAAAGAGGCTTGTTGAGATTTCAAAAATCACAACTTTGGAGATGATTTCATAACAAAGCTATAAGAATTTTAAAATAGTTTTCATTGAGTGAGGACAAACTACTAACTTGATAGTTTGAAGTATGAACCAAGTACTCAAGTGATGTGACACATTAGACAATTTGCGAAGTGGATGTATGCATGAAAATTTATGAATAATAAATGCAAAATGAAATTAATTTACTTACCTTGGAGAAAAGAGTCTTTTACATAATTTCATACAAGTAGAGTTGGGACAGAATTTGGTGAAGAAATTTTGAAAGCATCATACAAAAATTGCAAAAAAATGTAAGTTTGAGCTTTTTCCTTGCCCTGGATATTACTCATTTTGAGGAAGATGCTTGTTAAAGAAGATACCAATACTAAAAATTTAGAATAATTTCTAATTGAGAAAAATATTGTTAGGAATATTTCCTAATTTCTCTACCAGTGGTAATTAGTCTATCTTTTTTGATGAATTTCAAAATTTGTGGAAATTCCAACCTTCCATTACATGATATAACATTGTTTTGATATTTCTATAAAAATAAAGATAAAAAGGAACCTAGAGACAACCCATGAAGGTTAGACTTAGGCAAGATTGTGGTCCCAAATGTATTTGTGGATACATAGCTCATATATATTATAGAAAACCATTATGAGCTAGCCACTAGGTCTATGAGGAAAATGGATGGAATAGCATTTTTAGTGATCACAAAATCTTGCATTGTGGATCATCTTGGACTAAGAACTGAAGCTCTATAAAAAAATTGATAGGGAATGCTTCAAAAATAATTATCAGATGACTATGAAGTTTGATAGTTTTAGAGAGATTACACATTTATGTATAGGGGCCACAATAATAGGATTATGTATGTTGATTACATGTGTCCTCAATCTATGGAATCCTTTATGCATTTTTTTCAAATGCACCTTATATGTAAGGTTAAAATTGTTTGGCAAGGATGAGAAACAAGAAAAATCCATTTGAATGCATGTATATGTTCATGAAAATGAAAAACCCTTATACATATGCGGAGTTCAATTTTTCTAGTTAGATTGAGAAGTCCCTTCACAATCAATTGATCGGGTGGAATAAGATTGAGTCCTTTATGAATTATTCCCTTCTATGTTACTCAATTCTTTATCAAAATGCCATCCAATTTAGAAAATCTATGAAGTTAGCCACAATTGATGAGGTAGACAACCCATCTAGCTATAGTTTCCACTTTGAATATACATGCTAGAGATGGGGATTTCATAACCTTTAGGGATATGTCTTTGCAGTATATAGTCATAGTATTTGAGGGAGTTATCACTAGAATGGCACAGTTAATTAAGAATATGTTAAGACCCAAGGATTTTATTTCTAACATTGATTTTGAAAACAACTTCGGTGATTGGATTACTAAATAAAAATATTCTTTGGGAAGATTATATGGGTGTAGACAACCATCTCAAAAGCTTCCTATGTTTGTCTCTAAAAGATTGGGTTTCTTGGAATTTATATGGCAATTATTATGGGTTGAGAAAGAATATATTTAGCCAAGGAAGAAGGTCAACATGTTCAATACCTTTATAAGTTTGGATGGATATGTAATTAGATCTAACAATAATCAAGAAGTCCAAGAGGTCCTTATGAATAAGTTCTGGATGGCTAGTGGTAAGACTAGGGATTATGACCCTAAGAGACATTTTAAGACTATAAAAGCTAGATATTCTCATGAGTTAAATATTGAAGATGATATTATAAGGAATTATGATTTGGTACATGGGATATATATCAAATATTTAAAAGGTGGAATGTCTTGAATAAGATAGATAATCATAGTCTAAGCAAAGGCCTACCCTACTTTTTCCTTGAAGAGGATATTAAAATTCTTAGAATGTAAAAATGCATTTAGGCTTGTGAATATTTATATAAGGAATTTTTTGAACAATAAATTGGAAAGAAAATATAACAAGTTTCTCCTCCACCCCCTAAAGAAAAAAAAAAGTTGAGTTTGACAAGTTTTGATTCTAGCTCTCTTGTCCTGAAGCTTCAGGAAGAAGGATTTAATTCTCCTTTGGTGGCCTATGAGGATTCTCACAATGAGGGTTCAGAATAATTTTTTAATTTCTCAAAAAAATAAAAGGATATAAGAATTTTAAGAAATAAAAGCCACCTCTTAGTTATTCTAAGGAATAACATGATTATTTTGCTCAAACAATACCCAAAGATGATCTAATTGACACTGATGATGAAAGGGGAGCCATTTCCCTTAGGTTAATTGAGAGGGATATCTTCACTCAAACTAAAAAGTTAAAAGAGTTTTGGATAAGATATAAGATGAAGGGCTTTGATGAAAAGAAGAAGAACATACTTGAGGGAGTCAATGAATCTCAACATACTTCAATTGTTCAATAGATGATGGATGAATTAAACTTGGATATTATCTCATGTACTAAGAAGAAGGCTTGAGAGATGGTTAAAAATAGTGATATTTCAATTCTCCTTGGTTTTAAATTGAAGGAACTCTTTTTACTTGAACAAGTAAGGAAACAAGAAGACTCTACATTTGTGTCAAAGTTTGAGTCATAAGATAAAGTAGTGGGGGCATGGTATGATCCTAAGATGGAAACCCTTGTCATGTAGGTAACATTCAAAGGAAAAAAAACCTAGGATGATTAACATATCAAAATAAAAAGAGAGGATGATCTTTAATACAAACAATAGATAATATAGATCCCATGCTTTTTGTAGCGAGATTAATAGATGTATCTATGTTTAATTAGGCTCAGATTAAACATATGAACATATTGATACAAGTATGAGAATGTGTTTCAATCATGATTTTTTCACTAATGCCAAACTTGCTATTTGTTGGAGAGAATTTTTTTTAGTTGATTAGGGTACTATCATTTTTTTGATTGATGAAGAGGATTTGATTAAATGAGGTAACAAGAGAAACTAAAGAAAAGATTGAGATATGATATGTAAACAGAAGTATGAAGATTAGTTGAGATAGTGATAACATAGTGGATTGATTATCTACTTAAGTTTGCAAAGGATGGATACACATATTAAGTTCAAGAGAACAAGTAAAATGAATTGAGTCTAGTAAGCTTAACAATTTGCATAGTAGGTGTTGAGAAATGTTAGTGTAAATTGAGCAGAAAATTAGTTGGAGCTGAGAAAATTTGAATTTTAGTGTATGCCAAGTGAATTGTAGACAATTTCAAGCTAAGTGGAACTTAGAGAAAGCTGAGTAAAATTTAGTTGATTTCGAGCATCAATAAACTTTAGTTCATTCCAAGCGAGTTGATAGTGGATGTCGAGCAATGCAGTATGTGTTGAGCATCAGAAGCAAGTAAATGTCAAGTGATAGCATTATGAGTTTGATCATGAATTCGATGAATCTGAGCTAACAAGTTTTATTTCTTTGATTGTGTGAACTTTTTGTAAGATAAGATTGATGACCTAGTGGCACATAATATAAGATAAACTATTTGAGTCAAATTCAATGAGGATTGTGAAGGAAGTTTCTAGAGGAAGCTAAAATAGAAAGATGGTTATATTCAATGAAAAGTACCTAACCCTAGAATGGATGATTATGGTTGAGTAGAAAAATATCTAAATTCTCTTTATAATAGAATACAAGGCTAGATGAAATAGTTGGCATGTGCAAGAACCTAAGGAAGATAAGAGGTCTAGGGTGTTGTTTCATATGGTGGCCTAAGGAAAGAGCCTACATTTGGCATGAAAATTAGGAAGGCTTAAGTGTTGAAAATTAGTTAATAGTGATATGTAATTTTTTTCATTTATAGCAAGACATGATTTACATGTTCATAGGAAACCTCAAAAATAAAGATACTTAGTGTTTGGTAATCAGAAAATTGTCTAAGTATAGAATTTTGTTTACATAAATATATTGTTTTGTTTATAACTTGTTTTTGACATCATATTATGACTATAAATGTTACATGGAGAGAGTATACATATTGATGATGATATGCATAACCTTAGAAGTTAGTACATATTGTACAAAATAGAGATAATCATATTTTAAGCAAAATAGGACAGCGAAGTTGAACTAAAATAATTGTTTTGTTTACAAAATAATTACTTGTCCAATTAGGGCCAACATCCTAGATGTTTACTCTAACTTGGAAAATTAATTTATGGTATTATCTAACCCAATAGAAATTTGTGTAAAGCCATGGTATTTATGCAAAGGACATTTTGTGATAAGAAGCAAGCTATCTTAAATTGAAGTACAAGTATGAATTGCGAAATGTGACTATATGCAAACTTTTGTGAAAGAAATATATGCAAATTTTTATATAAGCTATTTGATGATCTAAGATCAAGCTAAATATTAGAGATTAGTAGAGGAGGAAGATAATAGCAAATTACTTCTTTGATCAGTGAGCTCTTCTTGTAGCTAAAATTGCACTTTTGGGCAGTGGGCTCTTCTTGCATACATTATACCAAAACTCCTAATAGGGTTGACATCTCCTAATAGGGATTCAAAGTCTCCTAATAGGGACTCATTATACTTAATTTTCTCATGTATTCCTAACAAGGTCCATCCTCTAACAAGGAACTTATATATGAGTATATTATCCATTGGGTATCATCCCCACCGGGGTTGTCCCTTGGCCAGGGTTTCCCTAGTTTAAAAAATATGGTGTTATGAGGTATCTTTGTACATTTTAACTATTAATAGTCAAAATTTGTATATTGTTATTATTTTTTTTTACTAGCTACTAGCTCTGGCTCCTGGCTCAGCTCTTGTGTCTGGCTTTCTGGTAGTTCTAACTTCTACGTCTGGCTCATTTCCTATGTCTAGCCTTATGGTGGAAATTCTAGCTTCTACGTCCAGCTCGGATCCTATATATAGCTTTTTGGTGGTAGCTTTGGCTCTTGCATTTGGCTCTCCTCTTGTATCTAGCTTTATGGCAGTTTTGGCTTCTGAGTCAAGCTCAGTTCCTTCACCTAGCTTTTTGGTGGTAGATCTGGCTTCTAGTGACTCTTCCTTCTACAGCTCTATCCTAGTTGGGGTCCATTCCACCCTCCCTAACTCTATTTGGGTTGGCTTATGGTTGGTTGGTGGTTTCTCTTTAGTGTCTCCACCTTTTGAAATTGGCAGATCTATAATATCTTATGCTGATATTGCTACTTATGTGGTAGGCATTAGAGGGCAACCTGTCTGTTTAGGAGTCTGTGATGGTTTGCTAGTTGTTTTCAAAACCTTGTCATGGTTGATTTAGAGTCAATTATTATTGATGAGGTCTCTCTTTCTATGGATGATCTCTCCTCTAATGCTACAATATTTCATTTTAAGGGTTTCTAGCCCTCTCTATCAAAGTTGAATGCCTGGATCTCTCATGTTTGGAAGATATTAATTTCAAGAAAATCTCATATCTACTCTGTTTCTAAGGGTTTTTTCATTGTCAAATTTCAATCTGCTAAAGATAGAAATGCCATTTTGTGTCATGGTTTCTCATGGGGGGAAAGTTTCCCTTGATGGCTAAATCTTGGTATAAGGAGTTTGACCCATCAATTGAATCTTTTAATAAAATTCCTCTATGGGTCAGGTTGTCGAATCTCCCTCTTTACCTTTGGCTAGATTTTGTCTTGGAGGTGGTACAGAATTCCATCGAGGACTTCATTTTGGTAGATTTTGCATGTTCTAGAGTGTATAGGATGACGTATGCTTGTATCTTGGTTGAGATAGACATTTCTAAGGGACTCCCTCAAATGATTATGTTGAATTGTCCACATGGTCCTTGGAACTAGGTTATTGATTATGAGGGCATCCCTTTTAGATGTAGGATATGCCACAAGACTAGTCACCTTGCTTCCTATTGCTCTTCTAGAAAATCTAGACCGAAGAAGTCTCCTTCTTGGTGGATGGGTGTTATAGAAGATCACTACACAAATCTGAAAGATTCCTCTATTGGGAATGTTGACTCCTCTAAGGATACTTTGGAGGTAGACTCGAATGTTGTTCACCCTTTTCTAGCTCCTATGTATGGCTTTATGGTGGTAGCTCCCATTTATGCATCTAGCTCTACTCCTGCATCTAGCCTTATAGTGAAAGTTCTAGCTTCTATGCCTGGTTTGACTCCTACTTCTAGCTTTATGGTGGTAGCTTTAGTTCCTTCTGATGGCTTGGCTCCTACATCTAGATTTTTGGTAGTTCTAGTTTCTATACCCTATATTTTGACTACTGTCCCCTCTTCTACTATCTCTATATGTCCATCCACTCCTGACATCTTGATGGTGGATCTATCATTGGCTCCTCTTGTGGAGGTAGCTAGTCCATCTTTGCTTTTTGTTGTCCCATTTTTTGATGTTTCCAAGGTGATTTCTCCAATGGATCTTTCTTTGAATGTTGTTGTTTCATCTTAGGCTATCACTTCCTCTTTTGTGGCCTTTTCCATAGTTTCAAGGGTTTTAGGCACTGGCTATGATGGTGCTAATTTTTAGTGGCAAAAGGCTATTGATTTGGTGGAGGATGGATGGACCACAGTAAAAGGAAAAAATGTAAAGCCATCCACTCCCTCTTTTGATATGGCATTACTATCTAATAAGAAGGGTTCAAAAGGGTAAGCTTGATGTGGTTGTCCTTTTTTGGCTCTCTTGGCTTTTGGCCTATTGTTCTCTATAGTGTCCCCTAGCTCTTTTAGCCTTTAGTTATTTGTAGTGTGTCTCACCATAGGGTTTTAGGAGCCCAATTAAAACCTATTTGTGTGGCTCTTGTGTTGCCACCTTGTTACCTTCTGTTTGGTGACATGTTTTAGTTTGGGGTTTTAGGTGTCCATTCAAAACTTGTTTGTGTGGTTGATGAGTATTGTGTTATCTATGATGTCACCCCGGTCACTATGTCTTTTTGGGTGACCTGTTACACCTTTGGGCTATAGTTTTGTTTGGTTTGGGCTTCTTTGAAAATTTATTGATTTGTAAAGGTTTTTAGACTCCCTTTAAAACCTATTTTTCTTATCAAAAACATTAGTATATTGCTTTGTTATGATGGTTTAAAGTAAGTAATAATATCTAGTTGTCAACTAAAGTTTGTAAATTACTGATTCACTCCCCCTCTTGCCATCAATAATCCCTATTTATAATAATGTGTATCAGAGCCTAGTTACTTTAAAGAGGCTTAACAACTTAAGTAAGATCCCTATGGATATGGAATAGTTGATGAAGAACCTTGAAGAAGCTCTTGAACAAATTGATCTCCTTACTGAAGAAAGAGGTAAGCTAAAGGACAGATATGAAGACTCCAAAGTACATATTGGTCAATTGAAGGAAAAGATTGAACATCTAAAATTCAAGCTTGAATCCACTAAATCTAGAACTAGTGATGATGACTATTCAAAGTTGAAGATAGAGTACGAGATTTTGAAGCATGAATTGAAGAGTACAAATCTAAATTTGACTTTGAGAAATGATCCTAGCAAAGTCAAGAATCTAATTTGAAGACTAAAAATACAGATCTTAGAGCAAGTCTGGCAAAGAAAATATTTGAGTTTGAAACATTGAAAGAAGATCATGAAGAACTCCATAAGTACGATAATATTGTGAAAGGTGAATTAATATAGTACAAACAATAGCTTGAGAAGCTTTATTCTAGTAGAGAAAAGCTTGATGATTCAACATCAATATAGAGACCTACTTATGATAAGACTAGTCTTGGTTATCTAATTAACATGTTTGCAAAGAAACCTTAGATTAGATCATATCCAAAAGAAAAAGAAAAATCTAATGATAAGATTGAATCTAGTCAATCTTCTAACAAACCTAAAGAAGTTGGACAAGTCAAGGAAATTGAAATTTTGGATGAACCAAAGCAAGTGGAGATTCCTAAGGCAACCAAGTATGAATTTAGAGGTAAGTGTTTTTTATGTAATGAAATAGGTCATATGAAAAGAGATTGTACAAATAAGTCATTTAATCATGTTAAGTACTTTTATTGTCATAATTGTCATGGTGTGAGTCATAATGCAATTGATTGTAGGAAACCTAAGTATGGTAATTGTTACCTCCGGTTTTACCACCAAAGACTTAAATTCAAATCCGCAGCTTGTTCAATGGTTAGCCTAAAAAATTATTATTTTAATGCCCTAACCCGCCAAAGTTTCTCTTCCGTCAGATTTTAGATGGATCGACGGTCGGCACGATCTCATCATCGAAAGTTGCATGGGAGATAGTATCAGCGACATCGCACCCAATTGACACATGTTTGGTGGGCTCGGTGAGTGGGCTACAACGGAGGGCAGGTAAGGAAAGTTTTCTGGCACCGCAGGCGCTATGGCACTATCACATGCCGATCGGAAAATCTCCATGGCGACATAGCACCCGGCAGAGACGCTCACGTCGACGGGCAACGGGTTTTCACGGGCCAAAAGTTCCAAAGACCGGCGAGACGCCATGGCGTCAATGGAAAACAAATGTGTTTTTCGATGGCGACATAGCACCCAAACAAAAAAGTTCATCACGGCGAAGAATGACCAGATAGGTGGGTCCTGACGGTACTCTACATGTATAGTTTGTCAGCCCAGCATCGTAGTGACAAATCAAAAATAGCCACGTGTAACCAAGTTGGAGTCTCTATCAGTACGATTGGCACAGTCAAGGTTTACGATCTCCACCATCAGATTGGATTGCATCAATGAACGGTGCCATCTCGCTATGGCAGAGATGCACGGATTTTATCATGGCGACATAGCACCCATCTGCTGCGTGGCCATTCTATGGATCAAGTCTCAGGTTCGCCAGTTGGTGTTCATCGAACCAATCAGATGGTGCCATGTGTATATGTCAGGACATGGCGTACCACAGGCTCAGTAGTTTTCAGAAGGGATGGCGAGTGAAGTACGATGTCACTCTGATCATCAGATCTGCAAAGATCTACGGCTGGCGCTATCTCACCATTGGGAACTACTCAGACTTTAGCATCAGCGACATAGCGCCTGTACGCTACGTGTCCTAGTAGGGCTGCATTTCATGCCGTCAGAAGCAGTTAGGGTGGGATGACCAACCAACCAACGGACAGATGCCACGTATCTACGGGCTCGATGAATCACAAGAAAGGGAAGGTCGCAAGAGGTCAGATCTGTGATCGTCAGATAAGAAAAGATCAAACGGTAGGTGCCATGTTGCCTTAGTGAAGCTGCAAGATTTTTACTATGGCGACATCACGCCCAATTGACATGTGTCAGTGGGGTCAGGTCTCGCCGGGTGCATCACTGAGGTGGCGCCGATTCGGATGGGGTCCAGTCGCAGGAAAGAGGGTCCATGGCAAATCAGAAACAACCACGTGTGCCGAGTCAAAACACAGATATGTCGAGGGGCCAAATTTCTTGATATGACCAGCGCATTAAGGGGTGGGTTCTACACCATCAGATCTGCAGAGATCTAGGGTCGGCGCTATCTCGCCATGGCGAAACTGCACGGATTTTATAATGGCGAGTTAGCACTCGGAAGACACGTGTCCTCGCGGGTCCAGTTTTTGACGTGGTGATTAGCTAACAGCCAACGATTAGATGGTAAAGGTGGCGTGGTTAGTTCGATGAAGGCGGTCAACCGCGGAAGGACTCTCCAGGTGGCAAAACAAAGGATTACGATTGGCCCGTGTGGCCTAGTTGGCATATAAGAAATCGGGTCGACTGATAGGCTAGGATGATTCATGAACCAAGATGCAGAGACGATCGATGTATCTTGCGATCTAATCTTCGCGATCATTTCTGACCTACCAAGAATGAATGCAGGAGATAAGGACACTCCACCCATCCGGTCGATCCATCTACCATGTCAGGGAATGTTGTGGCACCATTTCTATCTTTTCCAGGCTCTTCTCAGAAAGAAATGATATTTCTTGGTGTGCAGGCCAGGATTTCAATCAGATCCTCGATTAGATTCTCAAGATGGGAAGTTAATGCCAGTAGGTAAGAAGTGAATGTAACGTGGAAATATTTAGTTATGCCTGATCTATAAAGGCAATTTTGTGATCTGTTCTCAAGGTTGACTCTTCTTGATTTTCTCTGCTACTGCTTGCAGACTTGCAGTGTAAAATCCCTTTGTCTCTGAGCCATGTAATAGCCTGTATCATCTCTTTCAGCCATCAGTGTGAATGTGCATCACTTTGTCTCCCATTGGTGTATTGTTGAGATCAGTGATCTGCATACTGTATCTATCTTTGGCCTATTGGATAAATACACAAGTGAAATCTCCTTTTCCTAGTGTCATTCAGTTGGTTTTTCTGATCTGTATGTGATTATTGATCGATATAAGTCTGAACGTGTATGACTTTTGTATGTTATTCTGGTTTTGTAGTATATATATGGGAAGGAATGAGTTTGAACACTCTGTTTTGGTGCATCACCGCCTTAGATTAGACTAGGTAGATTTTCTTTAACGCTCTCTTTCTCCCTTTCCCTTCTTAGAATAGATCAGTATGCCCTGACAGTAAGAGGAAGCCGGCCTTCTCCGGAGACTCAACCTCATAGTTCAAGTCCCACAGCTTGGAGGTTGTTTCCATGTTTCACTAGGTTGTCCTCGCACATAGGCCTTGGACAAGGGTGCAAACCTAAGTGACAATAGTTTTTGGCACGCCCGGTGGGACCTATATCAGAAGATTTCATGTCTACTGGTGTCAAAAGAAGAAAGAGTTTCTGAGATTAATGCTGAAAAAGTAGTGCTAACTTTAGTATTCAAGCCTTCAAGAGGCTGATTCATCAAGTACTTGGTGACTCTGAGCATCAACAAATCTGGTTTCAGGCCAAAGTTGCAGAAATTCATGCCCAGAGCTGAAACAAGGGCGTCTTCTAGAGGTAATTTTCAATATCAAGAACTCTCACTTTCAAGTCCTAGAAGGAGGAGGGCTAGAGCTTCATTATCACTAGTTAGAGGTGGAATAATAGTTAATATACTTGTGAGATCTGTCTCTACTCCTCCTATTGTCCGAACTCAGCCTAGATTGCCATCAGCACTCATCAATAGAACACTTGTTTATATGGCACAACCAAGAGTTCATCCTTTTGCCACCTTTAATGGTGGAAGTCCTCTGTTGTTAGCCCAAAGACATGATATACCAGTACCTGCACTAAAAAGCATACCTGATTTTACTGGTGAAACTTCTATTTCCCCCCTAGAGCATATCCAAGAGGTGGCGAATGTCTGCAATATTCATGGTATTACAGAAGATGATGTTGCCGTCAGAATTCTAGCCTCATCTTTAAAAGGAAAAGCATTACAGTGGTATAGAGGCTTAGCTCATGGTTCCATAACTGATTGGGATGGACTAGGAGCAAGATTATGCAAACATTTTGAGGATAAGAGTGACCATTTGTCACTATTAGAGCAGCTGACTACAATAAAAAGAGCCCCCCATGAATGTATGACTGATTTTAATTACAGATTCCAAAAGACATGGGATAGAATACCTACTATAGTGAAACCTACCCCTGGTAATGCCTTCTTGCATTACCTTAGAGCTTTTAACAGTGATATTGCCACTACAATCCAAACTATGGGAGGAGATACATTACCTAATGCTTATGAGATAGCCATAAAAGCTGAGAACATTCTAATACAAGGAGGAAAGTTGGCTCCAAGGCCTCCTATGCCTTTCTTTCCTAATGTTCCCAACCACCAACCAACAATAGCCCCTCCCCCTAGAATTTCTACATCGCAAGCCCTTACTCCAGTCCCCCAAGCTTCCACATCCTCAAACGGAATAGATGAACTCAAGGAAATGCTCCAAGGTATAGTATTGAATGTAGATAAAAGAGAAAAGACCCTGGATAAAAAATTACAAGAGCAGGGGAGGGAGTTGAAGGACTAAGAGAAGAGACTAGAGGATAGTTTTTCTCTAATACAAAAGATGAGTAACAAGGTGGTGGCCTTAGAAAGGTAGCAGGCCCAAGGTGGCAAGCCTCCCCAATTGCAATATCAGGCTCAAGTGGTGGTAGGCCTCCTAATCAGTGGAATAGCTCTTTTGATCAGAATAGGCAGAATAGTCATGCTTCTACTTCAAGCTCAAATTAGAACAGAGCTATAGTCCCTCAAAATAACTTGGCCCAAGACCAAGATTTTTGTCCCTCATGTAACTATTCTTATACCTACTGCCTATGTCAGAAAGCAGAATCTTATTTGGCCCTAACTGTCCAGGAGTCCACAGTAAAGCAATCACACAAAGAGGATCATCCCAAGGAGGCCTCATACATTCAGAGGCAGGGTGATTGCTCTTTTATGAATTACCAGATGGAGGAACATTGTAATGTAAACCAAGACTCCGTTGCTCATAACACAAGAAGCAAGAAGAGAGCTATGGAACATGCTGCTCCTCTTTCTCCTAAGCAGGCCTCAACTTCAAGTGTTATACCTAACACGCAAACAGCAAATGAGCAGACAAACACTTCACAATAGCAAAAGAAAGGTCCAAGAAATGAGGATGCAAGTGATCCTTTTGTTGCCCCATCTCAACCTCTTATAAGTGCAGCCCCCAAAGTTTCTACCAAAATTCCTAGCACACCATTGAGTGTGGTAGAGAAAATGAAGAAGACCAATGTAAACATTTCCATGTGGGATGCTGTTGCTACCATACCAATGCAGAGGAAGATGTTGTAGCAAGAATTGGAAAGGATTGAGCCCAAGGATCAGTCATCTACCATGGAGAGTGCCACTAGTTTAGTACAACCAGCAGGAGATGTGGAGGCAAATAAAAAGGTTAGACCTCCTCCATTTTATGTTTCTCTGATTATAGGGGGCAAATTAGTCCATAATTTCATGATAGATTCGGAGGCTAGTAGCTCAGTAATGCCTAGGTGTGTTTCTGATGCTTTAGGGATGAAATATGAGCCCATTGTTAGGGATGTGTTACAACTAGATGGGAGTACTGTCAAAACCGTAGGCATCCTTAGAAGTGTGGAAATGGCCCTACATGCATGCCCTGGTTGTACTGTGATTCAATACATATCTGTTGCTGAGGTTAAGCCCTATTTTGCCATCTGTATTTCAAGAGACTTCACTGCCCAAATTGGTGGATTCATATCTGCTGATTGGTCTTACATGTCATTTAAGACCAGATATGGGGCCAATGCTTCAATAAGAGCAGAACCTCAAGCCCTTCATCACACTGAACCCTACACTCCCAACTTCATCAATATGAATTTCCCTATCCTAGAGGTGGACGAAAATAACATAGTAAACGAGCCTGTCACTTCCATAGCAGAGATTCTTGATTTCTTCTTGGATGAGTGGGCAAATACATGTCAGTTTGAACCTATGTTGGAAACCCTTGAGACAAGCCTTAGTACATATTGCATAATAGAGAAAGAGGTTCAAGTTCCTGACCTTGTTAGGACTAATGACGACATAAATGGAGTATGGAGTATGTACTTTGATGGCTCAAGGAATAGAAATGGATTAGGGGCTGGTGTTATGTTGATCTCTCCTGCACAAATAAGATACTACTTCTCTTTTAGGTTCCAATTCAGTTGTACCAATAATGTGGCCGAGTATGAATCCTTGATCCAAGGTCTCCTACTTGCCCAAAAGAGGGGAATTCAAGCCTTGAAAGTATATGGGGACAGCGAGTTGGTAGTGAACCAAGTGAGAAATTAGAATATCACCAAAAATGGCCTGCTCAAGTCTTATAAACGTAGAGTCTGGGATTTTCTTGAGGGTTTCAATGCATTTAATATTCAAAGCATTCCTAGGAAAGAAAATAAACATGCTGATAGACTTGTAGCAGTGGGTACATCTTATGGTGTGCCAGGGAATCTTGAGGAAGAAAAGAAACAACAAATAAGGGTAGTGGTGAGGCCTGTTGTTCCTGATAATAATACTCATTGGCAAGTGTTCGAGTCTGATGAGCAAATTGTGAGCTTCTTGCAGAATGAAGCAAAATTTTTAGAGAGAAATCAGCTAAGACTACAAGATCAATATGGTGATCAGATCATTCATCTCAGTTCCAACAAGTTTCCCAAGGGTCTCATTACCTTGGAGAGCATCTTTAATCCCGATGATCAAACAAGAGGCAAAGGGATGAATCTAGCTGCAGAAAAGGATGACCATGCCCTAGTTACTATTGCTGATGGAAAATCTCTTAACATGGGGAAGGTATGTTCTAAAGCTGAGCAAGAAGATTTCATTCATCTATGTCAAGAATTTAGTGATGTATTTTCTTGGACATATGATGATTTAAAAGGGTTTGACCCTAGTTTGTTTCAGCATACCATAGATTTAGTTGATAGGGTCAAACCAGTAAGGCAAAAATAGAGGCCAGTGAATCCCAAGATTGAACCTTTAATGAGGAAAGAACTATCCAAACTGATTGAGGCTAACATAATTTTTCCTATCAAACACTCATCATGGGTAGCTAACCTTGTCCCTGTGAGGAAGAAGAATGGAGAAATCAGATTGTGTGTGGACTTTAGGGATCTCAATCAGGCTTCCCTTAAAGATCACCATCCTCTCCCTTCTATGGAGCAAATTCTGTCCAAGGTCAGTGGGTCAAGGAGATTCTCTTTTCTTGATGGGTTTTCTGGTTATAACCAAGTGCTGGTTAAAGAGTCTGATAGATACAAGACAACATTTACTACTAAATGGGGCACCTATGCTTATTGCAAAATGCCATTTGGATTAACAAATGCAGGTGCCACATTCCAAAAGGCAATGGAGGTATCTTTTAGAAGATTAATTGACAAGTTTGTCTTGGTATACCTTGATGATATAACTGTGTATTCCAAGAATGTGGAAGATCATCTTGATCATTTGAGATAGGTATTTCTAAGATGTAGAGAGTTTGGGGTATCTCTCAACCCAGCCAAATGTGTCTTTGCTACAAACCAAGGAAAACTATTGGGACACATTGTATCTAAGGATGGATTGATCGTTGATCCAGAAAGAACAAAAGCAATACTTGCCCTTCCTCTCCCTAAACACAAGAAAGGGCTACAAAGTTTCCTTGGTAGGATAAATTTTGTAAGAAGGTTTATTCCTAATCTTGCCACCATGGTGAAACCCCTTACAGCCATGCTCAAGAAAGATATGGTCTTCTCATGGACCAAGGAGGGGCAAGAGAGTTTTGAAAAGATCAAGGCAGCCATAGCTTCAGCCCCTACCCTCATGAACCCAAAATTTGAGAAAGATTTCATCCTCTACACCTTAGGTGGTGAGTCAAATATCTTTGCTATCTTGACCCAAACAAATGACAAGAATGAGGAGCAGCCCATAGCCTTCTTTAGTGAAGGGCTTAAGGAATATGAAGATAAGTATAGCTTTGTTGAGAAGCAAGCCCTTGTAGTCATTAGAGCCTTGAAGAAGTTCAGACACCCCTTATCCCATAATAGGATCCATTTGTTGGTGCCCCATGCAAGTGTAAAAGACTTCCTGTTAAACAAAGATGTCAGTGAGAAGAGAGCTGGATGGATCACTAGGGTAATGGAATATGATGTTGACATTCAGATTACCAAATTGGTAAGAGGAAGAGGATTATGTAAAGAAATGTTATTAGATCAGAACTCAGATGAAGAAGTTGCCAGGGTGATAGCAAAGCAGCAGGAGGAAAGGTATGTTGATGGTCCAAGGAGCTAGATAAATGACATGAAGAATTTCTTATTAGGGAATGGATACCCTCAGGGATTGGACAGAGCTAAAAGAAGACAATATAGACTACAATCCATTCCCTATGTTGTGATTGACGATATCCTATTTAGGAGGGATTTTAATGGGACCCTGTTGAGATGTGTTGAAGAGGATCAGGCTGAAAGGGTGATTAAAGAACTCCATGATGGCTCTGATGGCAGCCATTTCTCTGCAAGAACAACCGCCATGAAGATCATGAGGGCTGGATATTATTGGCCATCTCTATTCCATGATTGTTACAAGTATGTGGGGAAATGTGAGAAATGTGCTTTTTTCTCAGGCAAACAGAGACTTGCAGCTCTTCCTCTTCATCCTATTCAGGTGGATTAGCCCTTCACTCAGTGGGGGTTGGATTTTATAGGCCCCATTAATCCTCCATCTAGTGCAGGTCATAAATGGATCTTGGCTGCTACTGATTATTTCACTAGGTGGATAGAGGCAGTTGCCTTGAAGGATGCCACAGAGCCATCAGTTGTTGAATTCCTTGATGGAATTATATCTAGATTTGGTGCTCCGTCTACTATCATCTCAGATAATGCCAAGTCTTTTGTTGGAACCCAAATTTGTGCATGGGCCATGAATCACAATATCTACCTGAGCACATCATCGAACTACTATCCTCAAGGTAATGGTTTGGCTGAATCTTCCAACAAGAATCTGATCAGAATTATGAAGAGGACAATAGAAGACAATTAGAGGACCTGGCACAAGAAGTTAAGGACTGCTCTGTGGGCTGATAGGATAACACCCAAGAGATCTATTGGGAATTCACCTTTTGTGCTAGTATATGGTAGGGAAGCTAGACTCCCAATCTCATTGGAGTTCCCATCCTTGGAGTTGGCTCATCAGCTGGAACTGGTTGAAGATGATGCCATGTCAGTAAGAATGGTAGAACTAATTGAGTTGGAAGAAAAGAGAAACAAAGCCATGAAAACTCTAGAGATTCACCAGCAATAGATGAAGAAGAGTTTTGACAAGAAGGCAAGGGCCAGAATCTTCAGAGAGGGAGATTTAGTTCTCAAGTGGGACTCAGACAGAGAAAAACTAGGAAGGCACTCCAAATTTGACCCATTATGGAGTGGCCCTTATCTAATTTCCAGTTGCAAATAGGCCAACGCATTCCACCTAAGCAGGCCAAGTGGTGAAATTCTACCCATTCCAGTCAATGGGATCTATCTGAAGCCCTATTTCTGAAGGGTTGTGAATCCATGTATATAGTTAATCTAGTTGCTTCCTGTTTGTTTCTGTTTTGCAATAAGTGCACGAGCACATGGCTCTCTTCTTGAGTCATTTTTTATGTGTCTCACGCTACTGAGGAGGGTTAAAGGTTCTTGCAGCTCTCAGTTTTGTGCCTTCCTGGTCCTCTTTCCGACTCCATAGCCCAATGGATCATTCTCAGGCACTGGTCATGCATTGAGCAGGCTCATGCCCCCTGCGAGTCACCAGAAGTGTTACCTCTAGTTTTACCACCAAAGACTTAAATTCAAATCTGCGGCTTGTTCAACGGTTAGCCTAAAAAATTATTATTTTAATGCCCTAACCCGCCAAAGTTTCTCTTCCATCAGATTTTAGATGGATCGACGGTCGGCGCGATCTCGTCATCGGAAGTTACACGGGAGATAGTATCAGTGACATCGCGCCCAATTGACACGTGTTTGGTGGGCTCGATGAGCGGGCTACAATGGAGGGCGGGTCGGGAAATTTTTCCAACGCCGTAGGCACTATGGTGCTATCGCATGCCGACCAGAAAATCTCCATGGCGACATAGCGCCCGACGGAGACGCTCACGTCGGTGGGCAACAGGTTTTCACGGGCTGAAAGTTCCAAAGACCGGTGAGATGCCATGGCGTCAATGAAAAACCAACGCATTTTCCGATGGCGACATAGTGCCCAAACAGAAAAGTTCATCACGATGAAGAATGACCAGACAGGTGGGTTCCGACGATACTCCGCATGTATAGTTTGTCAGCCCAGCGTCGCAGTGACAAATCAGAAATAGCTGTGTGTAACCAGGCTGGAGTCTCTATCAGTATGGTTGGCACAGTCAAGGTTTATGATCTCCATCGTCAGATTGGATTGCATCAACAGACGGTGCCATCTCGCTATGGCAGAGATGCGTGGATTTTATCATGGCGACATAGCGCCCATCTGCTGCGTGGCCATTCTATGGATCAAGTCTCGGGTTCGCCAGTTGGTGTTCATCAAACCAATCAGATGGTGCCATGTGTATATGTTAGGACATGGCATACCACGAGCTCAGTAGTTTTCAGAAGGGATGGCGAGTGAAGTACGATGTCACTCTGATCGTCAGATCTGCAAAGATCTACGGCTGGCACTATCTCACCATTGGGAACTGCTCAGAATTTAGCATCAGCGACATAGTGCCCGTGCGCCACGTGTCCTAGCGGGGCTGCATTTCATGCCATCAGAAGCAGTTAGGGTGGGATGACCGACCGACCAACGGACAGATGCCACGTATCTGCGGGCCTGACGAATCACAAGAAAGGGAAGGTCGCAAGAGGTCAGATCTGTGACTGTCAGATAAGAAAAGATCAAACGGTAGGCACCATGTCACCTTAGTGAAGCTGCAAGATTTTTACTATGGCGACATCGCACCCAATTGACACGTGTCGGTGGGGTCAGGTCTGGCCGGGTGCATCACTGAGGTGGCACTGATTCGGATGGGGTCCAGTTGCAAGAAAGAGGGTCTACGGTGAATCAAAAACAACCACATGTGTCGAGTCAAAACACAGATATGTCGAGGGGCCAAATTTCTTGATACGACCAGCACATTAAGGGGTGGGCTCTCCACCATCAGTTCTGCAGAGATTTAGGGTCGGCGCTATCTCGCCATGGCGAAACTGGGCAGATTTTACAATGGCGAGTTAGCACTCAAAAGAAACGTGTCCTCGCGGGTCCAATTTTTGACGTGGTGATTAGCTAACGGCCAACAGTTAGATGGTAAAGGTGGTGTGGTTAGTTCGATGAAGGCAATCAACTGTGGAAGGACTCTCCAAGTGGAAAAACAAAGGATTACGATTGGCCCACGTGGCCTAGTCAGCATATAAGAAATCGGGTCGACTGATAGGCTAGGATGATTCATGAACCAAGATGCAGAGACAATCGACGTATCTTGCGATCTAATCTTTGCGATCATTTCTGACCTACCAGGAATGAATGCAGGACATAAGGACACTCCACCCATCCGGTCGATCCATCTACCATGTCAGGGAATGTTGTGGCGCCATTTCTATCTTCTCCAGGCTCTTCTCAAAAAGAAATGAGATTTCTTGGTATGCAGGCCAGGATTTCAATCAGATCCTCGATTAGATTCTCAAGATGGGAAGTTAATGCCAGTAGGTAAGAAGTGAATGTAACGCGGAAATCTTTAGTTGTGCCTGATCTATAAAGGCAATTTTGTGATTTGTTCTCAAGGTCGACTCTTCCTGATTTTCTCTGCTACTGCTTGCAGACTTGCAGTGTAAAATCCCTTTGCCTCTGAGCCATGTAATAGCCTGTATCATCTCTTTCAGCCATCAGTGTGAATGTGCATCACTTTGCCTCCCATTGGTGTATTGTTGAGATCAGTGATCTGCATATTGTATCTATCTTTGGCCTATTGGATAAATACACAAGTGAAATCTCCTTTTCCTAGTGTCATTCGGTTGGTTTTTCTGATCTGTATGTGATTATTGATCGATATAAGTCTGAACGTGTATGACTTTTGTATGTTATTCTAGTTTTGTAGTATATATATGGGCAGGAATGAGTCTGAACACTCTGTTTTGGTGCATCACCGCCTTAGATTAGACTAGGTAGATTTTCTTTAACGCTCTCTTTCTCCCTTTCCCTTCTTAGAATAGATCGGTGCGCCCTGACAGTAAGAGGAAGCCGGCCTTCTCCGGAGACTCAACCTCTTAGTTCAAGTCCCATAGCTTGGAGGTTGTTTCCATGTTTCACTAGGTTGTCCTCATGCATAGGCCTTGGACAAGGGTTCAAACCTAAGTGACAACAGTAATGATAGAAGAAATAGTAGAATCTCTAAAAATACTAACCATGTAGATTAAAGAAGATCTAATGAAAAAACATTGACACAAGGAAGATATTATGAAGACAGATGATAGATCATGTGTTATAAGTGTAACAACTTAGGATACATTGCTTGGAATTGTCATGCACCTAATGATCAATAGAATCTGAGAAGTAGGGCACCTATTTATCAATTATGCAAAAACTTTAGGCACATAGTGAAGTACTACAGAATGGGAAGAAACTTTAGGAATAGAAGGAATGATGGCAATAATATCAAAAATTATACAAGGAACCATGAAAGGTACTCGCAAACCAATAGAGATAGTGAAGAATAGAGAAACATTGTGAGTGAACTTAGACAAGGACTTAATGAAGCATTTGTGAAAGGAGTAGATATCTCAAAAGAAAAGTTAGATGATGATGAGATAGGAAGATTGAAGTCAGTTGTTGAGTTTGATTCAATTACATCAAGCTTTTTCACAACATCATAATTTGATAACTTAAGTTAGAAGCCAAATTAGAGGTAGTGAAGTTGGGAAAATATGCATCCAGTTATGTTTAGATGGTTCCTAAGCTCACCTATAATTTGGAGTTCATCTAAATAAGTTATGAAGAAATTTAGAGTTACTAGTATTATAGTAAAGGTTGATTCTACAACAAAATATGGGAAGTATATTTTTGCAAAGGATTTCATGATGCAAAGTCTTGAGGATGGTTCTCATAATGAAAGAAGGCTATAATAAACCTCAGGTGAAATCTAAAGATTAGATAGATGATCTTGAGAAATTATTTGATTATAGAATGTAATTGATAGCTTTTTCATATTTGCAAAGTACACAATTAATGCAAGTTCAAGTTGAAAGGATAAATTGAGTATAAAATTCATTTTCACTTCATTGCAAACACATCCAAAGTGAAGATCATGTTAGTCTCAGAATGGTTTTGAAAATTGAGTGTCAACACACTTAAGTTATTTACTAACTTCATGTTGATCTAGTAATATATGTTGAGTCACTCAAGTGTCAATAAAATAGACAATGCTAAGCAAGTTTGAGTGTTGAGTGAACAATAGATGCCAAGCAAGTTCAAGTGCCAAGCCAAACACAATTACAATAAGTGTCGAGCACAAGTATTAGCAAGTGTCGAGAAACACATAATTGACATAGAAGTTTGTGAAGGCACAAAAAAAGTGTAAAACATTTGCATGCCAGCTAATGGATAGATCTCAAAGCTTAGAGATAAGATCGAATCTATTTGATTCCCTATGCAATCAACATGCAACCAATCAAAAAAATGGAATGGTAAAGAGGCAAAAAGGTTGAATCTCAATTTTACATTCATATCTAACCCTAGGTCATAGAGATCTTTATAAGGATATCAAACCCCAATAATTTAATGTGATATAGAGATAGAAAGAGAGAAAGGAAGCAAAAAGTGTTGAATTGAATTAAATATATGCAAGATGACTTAGAAGAAGAACAAAATTATAGAATTAGTTAGCAGAACAAAGGATCAATGTTACACCATCTACATATCAAATTAGTAAGGATCAGATTAGATAGAATAAGGATCTAAATTCAGAAATACTAGATTGTATATAGTTAGATCAAACATTCTATTGTACTCTCTAACAATTGTTTCAACAAGATGAAATCCTATGAACTTAGGTGGGTTTAACAACCATTGAGAAATTCTTTAACAGGGTGACATTCCAAGTGAATTTTCAAAAAATCCTTTAAACAACTACACTTCTAGAAGAATGTTAAAATCCTTTAATAGGGTGGGAACTAATTGTCTTTTGTAAGCCTTTAATAGGATAGGCCTTTCATAGGGCAAACCATGGCTCATGGTCAAACTTTGTAACCTTAACTAGTTACATTATTGCTGCAGTAGTAAAAGTTGTCGGTGTCATCCCCAACCTAGTTTTGCCTTATCATTTTGGAGAATTTCTAGGTAATCATATCTAGTGTCAAGTGTTCAGATGCATGCTTTTACTTTCCATGTTATTTCAATAAGTTATATGCATGTATTGATTGATATTAAAAGTTTTATTGGCTAAAGTTTAGAACTTCTGGTTCACCCCCCTCTCACAAGTATATTTCCCATTTGTAAATTCAAACAATTGGTATCAAAGCTAAGTTTTCATCAGGAGAAGCCTTACATCTTAGAGAAAAGATCTTAAGATGGAGGTCTACAAACTAGGGAAGATTACAAAAAACCAAGGAATTGAGATCTAGCTCATTCTGCACTCACTGGAAGAAGCCAAAGAAGAATTGATAAAATCCTTAAAGAGAAGGAAAGACATTGCCCTTGTAGAAAATGACACTCAGTACAAAGATATTGACACCACAAAGTTCTTTGCTAATGGAGACACAAATGAGTTTGATGTAGCAATAGCAGATCTAATGGAGAAGAATAGAGCTCAAGTAGAAGAGATTAGAAATCTCAAGATTGAGCAAGAATCACAAGCCATGATGCTATGTGAGGTGACCAAAAAAAATAAGATAGCCATTGAAGACAAGGTCATGATAGAAGATGACAAGGGTGTTGAAGTTGATGAAAGATTAACTCCATAGCTCCCAAGAATCACCTACATGAAAACACCTATCACTAAAGAGAAAGGAAAAAAGCTATGGAGGCAGAAATTTCCAAATCCATAGATGAGAAATTCTTGATGAGAAAAAAAATGAATTTCTATACAATATTCTTAATTGAATATACAATGAGAGAACTTGAATATAAAGGCCTCAAGGAAGCTTCTAGAACAAGCTAGAAAGTGCTAGGAGATAAGTGTGACAACTAAGCATAAGTCCACAAAAGGTGGATTACCCACCAAGTAGGTGAGAAGATAAGTATAATTAGGTAGGAACAAACTCCCGTGTTATCAAAAACTCATCATAAACTCCTAGATGATCTAAATGCATTTATCTAAGTAAACTTAAGTAATAGCATAAATAACAAATAAATAATTATTTACTCTGACACCCCCCTTAAGTGCAACTTAGGGAAATGTACTCAAGTTCAGAAAAACTCAGATGAAATACAAAATGGGTCCTAACAACAAAGCCATGTTAGGTACCCATGAACAAATGCATAATAAATACAATGCAATCTTTGTAAACCATAGATAAAGGAGAAAACCCAGTGGGAAAAACCCCTCTCCAAAATGAGATAGCTAAAAATCTAGCGAAGGACTAAAGAAGCCTCCAATTGGAGGAATGTATTAGAAAATAGGAATAAGAAGATCATGAAGAACATCACTGAAGCAAGAAGTTGCAAACTTTATCAAAATTAAGCCACCAATCTGAAAAATCTCCATGGAAAAAGAAGCCACAAACTGAGAGTGTCTATATGGTAGATGATCTATCTCACTGAAATGCATAGGTAGCTAGCCACTACAATTGCCTAGTATATAGGATTAGGTACTAAATAAATAGCTCACTCTAACAAACCATCAAACCAAGGAAGCATTAGAAACAATAGAATAACCCCTCCTTAATGTAGATGAGGTGAGGTGAAAGGCAAGTAAGAAATTGAGCCAAAGTCCCCTACAAAAAGAACCAAGAGCAATGAGAGAGAGTGAGAGGTATAAACACCTATAAAGGCACATGTCACCGACACATCACGGGGCAAAAAGGAAGAGGGCACAAAAGTAGCAAACAACTTATCCCCTGATGACACTTTATAAACATAGTGTGAGTACAATTGTCTCAAAATAATGTTCATGAACCCAAAATGCAAGAGTGACACTTTATCCCAGTGCATTTGCATAAAGATGCTTACAAATTATATCATCAATGATCAGAAAGGGAAAAAGCTAATAAAATAGATAGTAGAACCCAAAAGAAAGGATCCTTAGACCCAGAACACCTAAGATATCCACCATAGAGAAAAAAAAGGCAAAAGCATGATAGAATGAACATGGGGAAAAATCTAAAGGAAATGATAACATTTTTGAAAAGTAGACAAAACCAACTTTCCAAAAATATAATGTTTTCAAAAAATGGAGATGGGATGCACAAGATATGCTTACTAGAGTGAAAAATAGAACATTCAACTTTGACTATAGAAATAGGCAACTAAACTGCATCAAAACTGAAAAATACCTACACCAATGTCTCCATCTCAGAACTGGCTTTCGGTCAATATCTTGTTTGCAAAAAATGGAGTCTATATGCCCAAGATATGAGAAAAAAATCAAAGGTAGGTCCAAACAGAGGCTAAGGAGGTGATGGTAAGTGTTGATGCAGTGCTGATGTGGCACTGACTTCAGCAAGTGGCGAGCCCAAATTTGATGGTCAAATGGCCATCAAGGTAAAAAAGTTAGAAAAATGACCCATATCAGAAAAAATATCTGACTGTCAGAAACAATAGCTAGAAAACTAAGGGTTGGTGCCAGATTAAAAACTAGTGGCGAATAATGTAGGTGAAATTTTTTTTGCCAAAAATGCAAAACAAC
This sequence comes from Cupressus sempervirens, assembly GCA_028749045.1. Classification (NCBI taxonomy): domain Eukaryota; kingdom Viridiplantae; phylum Streptophyta; class Pinopsida; order Cupressales; family Cupressaceae; genus Cupressus; species Cupressus sempervirens. The sequence goes on along the minus strand of CM053790.1, from coordinate 721,646,990 downwards.
ACCATTAATTGTGCATTCTTCACCACAAAAAACTCCCCAAAAATGTGGGATGCCAACTAGAGTGAATTGGGACACATCTTCACCAAAGCACCAAAACATAGTGTGCATACAAGCCCACCATGCTTTATGTCATGTGCATAGTGATCATCAGAAAAAATAGAGCCTTTGAAGGTAGAAGTGAAAAAAATGGACTGCGTTTAAAAGAAGGTTGAGGCATGTTCACACCAAGCAGTCCAGTGTAGTAAGAAGGAAAACACGAGCTCCTTATTTATGCAGCTTACCAAGTTTTGGAACTTGGATCTCTGTAGCTGAGGCCCATTCCATACAAGTTTCCATAGTTGTCCCAACATGCTAGGGGAAGTGTAAAGGCTAGTGCAAGAGCCTATAGTCAAAGGTGGTATAGGCATATAAAAGACAGAGACATTGCTGAAAAATGTGGAGCTTCTAATGACCAAAAAAGAAAAATAGTAGAGAATCACTATGGGACTTGTAACACCTACTATCATGGAAAAGTGCTCCTCCATCAACCTTCAGCACTCAGTGTTATGAGGCCAATTACATGAGCCTTCACATCCTAAACAAGGTGAACATCACTAGCCATGACACCAACACTGACACCAATTAAGTAGTCCATAAGCCTCCAAAAATAATGATGCCTTCCCAAGAATGCTTGCTACTATGCAATCCCCACAAAAAAATGTAGTCCCATTGGTAAATCGGCTGATGACATAGAAAGAAAAGTGTTTTTATTCTAAGCACATGAAAATGGAATGATCTAAGGCTTGACCATGCTTGAGGAGCTAAGTGTATAGAAGAGGGGACAGAGCCAGTCATGGTGAATCACATAGAGTCTTAACAAGATGGAAGGTGAAAAAATTGGAGTGGGTCGTCCTATTATGCCTAAATAATCATAAGTATATAGCCATCAAACACATGCATTCCAAAAATACCAACCAAACACAAGTAAATCTGCCAATTACTATGCATTGATATGCACTCCACAATATAGATAGTAGGGGGGGGATGTCTAATGTGATACAATGCAATCATATGCATGCATTCTTGAATTCACTTACTCTAGACTGAGCACTTCAATAAAAAGGTACCTTCTGCGTACCCAACATGCCAAGAAAGTAGCATAACCCACCCATCAACATGCTCCAAATCTAGTTATCTAGATCCATAAAATTGGCTTGGAGGAGGTGACAGGTATGAAGAAGACCACCCTACACAAAGCATTAGTGCCAATCAAGGGAGAGGATGTGGTAGACTTGGAGTGGAACTCCACAAAATACAGTACAAATAACTATGAAAGACCTCCACCAATACCAAAGAATCTAACTTAAACTAATAAAGTGCCAAGTCCATCATGAAAAAGTTGATGGTGTGGAAGTTTGAACAAATGACCTACCTTACCTCCCCAAGTCACCAAAGAGACTTGAAACCTTTCCACAAAGGCTGCAAAATGTATGAAGATAATTCAAGGAATGATGGGAGGAGTGCTAATCCAAGAGGTCATTAAATTGAGAAAGGCCCAAACACCAAGACAAAAATGTCCACAGTAAAGAGTTGCCAAGACTATTGTTGTACTAAAACATGTGAAAAATTGTCAAAGAAATGTGAGACTTCCAAGGTTGAGGCATGCCTAAAAAGCCTGAGATGACATATCCATGGAAACCATGTTCAAATTGGTGAGCATGTGAAATTTATCATCTACTATCTCTATCCCCCCTTTATGTGATTTCCTCTACCAAAAAGAATTGCAATAGTTTTTTGATAAATAAAATCAAAAAATGCCTTCATCTCGAGAAGCATGTTAGGTCAAAATGACCTTGAAGCAAAACAATTTTGCATCAGATTTCAACAATGTCCAAATTGGATGTATTTGATATGAAAATGGGAGTTTTCAAACATTCTAAGCTCAACGTTGATTTTTTTTTGCTCAAAGTGCCTCGAAAAATAGTGACCCCCTAGATCCAATAATTTTTTTTGAAAGCTCAGGTCTAAAAACCAATGTCAAATCTGATGCCAAATCTCTCATGAATAGAATAGGGGCATGAAGATCTGGAGCTCTAACTAGAGCTCTGATACCATGTTAAAGTTTATGAAAGATCAACCCCATAGCTCCCAAGAATCACCTACATGCAAACACCTATCATTGAAGAGAGAGGAAAAAAGCTATGGAGGCAAGAATTGCTAAATCCATAGATGAGACATTCTTGATGAGCAAAAAAATGAATTTCTATACAATATTCTCAATTGAATATACAATGAGAGAGCTTGAATATAAAGGCCTCAAGGAAGCTTCTAGAAAAAGCTAGAAAGTGCTAAGAGATAAGTTGACAACTAAGCATACATCCACAAAAGGTGGATTACCCTCCAAGTAGGTGAGAAGATAAGTATGGTTAGGTAGGAACAAACTCCCATGTTGTCAAAAACTCATCACAAACTCCTAGATGACAACTAATATTTAATGCATTTATCTAAGTAAACTTAAATAATAGTGTAAATAAAAAATAAAAAATTATTTACTCTAACAAAGAGAAACCTAGCAAACAGACTAGAAGAGAAGTCAACTGAGCTTGCTAGAATTTCCAACATGCAATTGGATACCCTAAGTTAGATAATGAATGTTCATCATGAATCAAATGTCAAAGACATTGAGATCACCACACTAAAGTTGTAGAATGAACAATTGCAAAGTTATCTAAGAAGAGAGAGAGAGAGAGAGAGAGAGAGAGAGAGAGAGAGAGAGACTTCTAGCAACTACTAAAATCCCTTAGATCCAATAATGACACATAAGGACTAGGCTACACCAACACTAAAGAAGGAGAATCATCCAAGAATGCTAAAGAAAGGAATGACAAAGGTAAGAACTCCAAACCCACTTGTCATTTTTTGTGGTAAGAAAGGACATACTGCTAATGTGTGTAGGACAAGAATGCAAAGTAGCATGACAAACCTAAAAGCATGGGTCACTATCATAAGTACAATAAGCAAGGTCATCAGGCACATGAATGCAAAACAAGAACCATACATGCACCAAAATTTGAAGGTCACTACTACAACTATCATAAGGATGGACATAGAACCTTTGAATGTAGATCCAAGCCTTTGTGGTCACCAAAAAAACCAACAAATGCAAGAATCCATGGACATTTCTACAATTGGGACTACAATACTAGGTAGAGCTATCACTACTATCAAGAGTATGGAAACATCCTTAAGAACTGCATAAGAATAGATTTCAGTGGTAACTACAATAGATGGTTAAGTCAAACTATATGTTTTAGCTATTTGAAGACTAATCATATCAGCAAGCATTGTCCAACAAGGTCAAAGGAACCCAATTCTAAGTTCAGCAAAGGAAAGGGCAAAGCAGATGTTGAACATATCAGAGGAGAGATTAATGAAACATGGAAGAAGAGAGATGGAAGTAGCTCATCAAATAGAGGGATCACTTCACCTAATAGTTCAAGTGGTCACACCTCATCAAACTAAGAAAAAGAAAGGTAGGTGGGATTGATACTTAAATTCTTTATCATACATCAATTCCTAGATAAGTTAGTGTTGAAAAGGATAAATTAGCATGAATAAAGATGTAAGGAAAGAAGGAAAATTCAATGTTAAAACTTCAAGTTTTCACACTACTATCGAGTGTGACAAAGTCCTCTTCAGATGCCGAGTGAATGCTAGTATGTGCCGAGTTGTTAGCAAGATTTAGTTGAAGTTGAGTAAGTAGTGATTGTTGAGTAAATATAATGTCAGTAGTTATCGAGTAAGGGAAATTCTTGTAGATTCTAAGTAAATCAGAAATCACATAAAAGTTGAGTTTATAGCTATATATGCACTATGCATTAAATGTGACACTTTGAAGGGTATAAGGTCAATTTTTCACCATTTCTCATCATTTTGAATCTAGAGCAAGAGCGAGCAAAGAAAAGAAGCTATCTATGAACTAGAGAAAAGCATTTAAATAGATTCTAGCAATCATTCAGCATCATTTCATCGATCTAAGGTATTCTTCGTGTGCCAAGTTACATTGTTTTAAATTTGTTAAAATCCTAGCTTGCAATATGGCTTCTAGTTTGAAAAATGTTAAGGACAAGGAGAGTTTTGAGGTTCATTTGGTTAGCAATGAGATCAAATAGCTCAACTTTAAGGCTTTACCAAAGATAGCATATAAAAATGGCCCTTCAAGTGCTTTGTCTATGATTCTACCCAAGGTCGTAATGGTGCAGGATATGAGAAAATATTACAATCACAAGGTCAAAGGAATTGGGGATATCAAAAATTTTCAAGCTTATGACAAACTATGTGAAAATAGAGTGTTAAAAGAAGAGTTCAAGATTGTAGAGAAAAAGGGCTTGACTCATGGCCTAAAATTGATAAAAATTGTCTTAAGTAGAATTCATGATGATTACCTATGGTTGGGAGGACCCATCAAAATCACCAAGAAAATCATACATTGGGTTATAGTTTACCCAACCCTAGATCAGCCAAAGACCTTAAGGAGCAATTCTAAATAGGTAATTGAGAAGAACATTGGAGGCAAATGGAACAAGAGTGGAATGACAATTGATATAATCATAGATCCCCTTCTTGATTTTTCCATTAGAGCCATTTCCTACAAATTCTACTAGTCAAGTCAACTAAATAGTATTCCTTGTATAGTAGTTAATGTAGGATACAAGATTGTGAAGAAAGATCATACCTATGATTTGGTTGAACTCCAAATGCAGTAAATCATGGAAAATCTAGGAGCAATAAGGAAATCAAAGAGTGGTCAATGCAAATTTGGCTCAATTTTGGTATGTGTATACTTTTATGTGCAAAATGAATTCTCATCTTTTGGAAAGTTAGGATGGAAGACTGATAGGTCAATAGCTGTGTAGATCAATGAGTACTTTGAGAAAATGACTAAGAAATTTTGAATCTATAATGACTAGCTATTTTGAGGACTTCAAGAAGTCCATGAAGAAGAGATTGAAAATTCATGTTTCATTGGTAGAATAGTATTACAATGACATTTTCTTTTTGGTAGATACTGACTATACATACATTTGGGATGCAGTACCAAGATTTAGATGGCTAAGGCCATTAGGTTATGAGATAAATATTGATGAAGCATTAGTAGTTATCGCTACACTACTTGTAGAAGAAGTTGACAAGGTAGAAAAACTCTTTGGTAACTATGAATTTGTTAAATTAAAGGCTGAGATGGATTTGAAGATAATAATCAACTCTAAAGAAGAAAGATAAATTGGTAAGGAAGCTAAAAGCCGAATTTGGAGAAGGTGCTAGAAATTATGATGAGGAAGATGATGAAGAAGATGAAGAAGAAGAACAAGTCCAGGATGAAGAAGAAGAACAAGTCTAGGAACCACTTACTCTACCCTAAGGTTTGGGTGAAGATGCAGAGGAAGAAGGTGCCAAGGAGGAACAAGTTGAGGAAGCACCAGCCAAACTTGAGCCTAAGAAGAGGAACAAAGGGAAAGAAATCTACAAAACCATGCCCTGCAAAGCCTACACCTCCAGCTACAAGAGATAGCACAAGGGCTACCACTCAAAAGGCTAAGGAGAAAGTAAAAGAAAAGAAGAAGGCTACTAAACAACAAGGTCCTATGCAAAATAAACCTAGAAGAAAATATATTGCACAACCAAAGACTGACGATGAAAGGACCAAGTCAGAGGACACCAGCTAGTTTAGAGTGGTAAGTCGCACTCCCAAATCTGATCTAGAAAATATCTATGACAATGTTAAAGATAATGCAGACTTAACTAGAATAAAAAATATTGATTTTGGTAAATTAAGCAAAGAGGACCAAAATATGCTTGAAGAGTCAGTATATGCCATGATGGAAAAATTCAAGAATACCCCTCTTGAATTTAATAACACAATGGCCAAGGATTTATATACAATTGTTGAGAATAAATGGCATTATTGCCTAAAATTGGAGAAAGAAATAGGGTAAACTACCCTAGCTCAAGTAATACCAAAGTTGACAAGGGGATAGATCACCAAGACAAATAAGAAGCACGGGAGCAAATTTGCACCCAAATACTAAGCATTTAGTATTCTCCAAAATAACATTGGGGATATTGTCAATAAGTCCACTAAAATTTGGAATTTCACAAATGGTTTGACAACTATAAAAGAAGGAGAAGAATACCCCTTTGAGGGAAGAAACAATGCAGAAGAAGAAGAGAATGAAAAGGAAGAGGAAACTAAGAAAGAAAAGAAAGATACTACAATGGAGGAGGGATAGCAGAAAAAGGATGAAATAGAAAATGTTGATGAGCAATAAATTGAACAGAGTGTGCAAGACACACAATGGCCACCATTAAGCCCTCCACATGACAATAACACATTTGTATAGAGCATAATAATGAAGTATGTCTTTGACAATTTAGCTCAGAACATCAACCCACTTACTACAGAGGATCTAAAGAAGATCCTTGGCCAATCAACATTATAAGCCCAATTACGCAATAACCTAGTATTGGTCAGTGTAGATGAGTTACAAAAAGTAGTAACTGATATCACTAGGGACAAGGTCAATACACAAGAACCACCTTCTTACATCCCTATAGCTACAAGTCAACAACCTCAAGTGCAAACAATAATTTATACATCTACAAAGGTTGACACCATAGTTAAAGTTGTTATGATTGAAAAAAAAATGAGGACTATTGAGGAAAGAGAGCCTACAAATGATCAAGGTGTAGGATAGACAGAGGTATCTATGCCTGGCATACAAGCTCAAGGTGCAACACATGTGATTCTGATTGATCAAGGTAGGACTAAAGAAGACAAGGACATTCCAAAGGAAGAGGAGTAGGAAGCTATAGAAAATTTGGTTAATCTACCAACAACTAGAACTCCTACAAAAGCCCTTTAGAAGCTGAGTAGAAAATTTGGTTAATCTACCAACAACTAGAACTCCTACAAAAGCCCTTTAGAAGCTGAGCACTAATGCAATGTCATTATAGATTTTTGCAATAGGTTTGAGCTCAACAAAGTTTGCAAGGTTACTTCACTATGGAGACGCTATATTATATGAAGAGATAATTATACCAAAATATAACTATGCAACCATAACACTTGAACAGATCAACATAATGCAAGAGGCATTAGAAAGATTCAAGAAGCAAGAGATACTCAAGAATGAGTATAAGAAACAAAAAGCACTTCATGAGATAAAAGACATATTTTTAGATGCCTTCAGCTTGTAGACACTTGATGAAACCAAGCCCCTACTAGAGCAATTATTAGAAATTATGAACTAGGTGACAAGTGAAGGCCAAGATGCCAATGCTAAACTCAAGGAATTATCTAAGAAAAATTTTCAAGCCAAGGTTAATTAGAAAATATCAAGTGAGATAGCACTATCCCAAGTGGAGCTAGCTACTAAAATTGAAAAAGTGAAGAAGATACTTGAGAATATATTCTCACTATACACCAAATTGTGTAATTCCACAATCTTCACACAAGAAACAAGCTAGAAAATACTGAGTCTAGAAGGAAGTTTGAGAATATTTGGCATGCAATTTCCACAAAATTCACCTCAGAGTGAAAAGCACTTCAATACTGTGCTTCGCACCCAAAAGGAAATAGTTGTATTAATAACAAAAGAGGCTAACACAAGAGCCAAGTTAGTCCAAATTCAAGCCTCCCTAACCCCTCACATGGAAATACTATAGAAAGAACTAGCCTATGCTAAAAAATTATTAAAGAAATATCCTAATCTTTTAACTATAGATGGCTTAGTTCACCTTGCATCCAAGACAATCATTCAAATCAAATCCATAGATGTAGCAATAGAAAATTGGGGTGTTGCTTTGAAAATTGTGATGGAAGTTAACAAAAAAGAATTGGCTAAATACACAATTAGTGTATAGACCCTTTGACATAAGTTCCAAAAAGGGGGAGATAAAGAAAAGGAAGAGATATAATCCAAGGGGAGACAAATTTGTAAGAGGAAGACATGTGAAAGGGGAGATAAAGCAAATAGACAGAAGAACAAACAAAGGGGGAGCAAACAACACAAAGAGCAGAAACAAAGCATATCAGATAAAGAGTATCAGATTGAAGAACAAAGACAAGAGGCAAATCTACTCAGAGGAATAGAGATTTTGAATACAAAACGAACATCAACTTAGGGGTAGTTACAAAATTTTTAAGGTATACAGTCTATTACAAATTTTGAACAATTTTGAAGCTTTCTATATGCTGAACTGTAAATACATTATACTCAAGGGTGATTAGATTCATCATGTATAGTTAAGTGTTTTGACACTCATGTCAAAGGGGAAGATTGTTGGTCTCAAAATGGTTTTGACGATTGAGTGTTAACTCACTTAAGTTATTTACTAAGTTCATGCTGAGCTAGTAATATATGCTAAGTATAATATGTATAGATGTTGAGTCACTCAAGTGCCAACAAAATAGATAGTGTCAAACAAGTTTAAGTCTCGAGTGAACAATAGATGTCGAGCAAGTTCAAGTGCTAAGCCAAAAAAAATTACAGTAAGTGTCGAGCAAAAGTATTAGCAAGTGTCGAGCAACATAGAATTGACATAGAAGTCTATAAAGGCACAAACAAATATGTAAACCATTTGCATGTCATCTAATGGATAGATGTCGAAGCTTAGATATAAGATCAAATGTATTTGATTCCCTATGCAATCAACATGAAACCAATCATAAAAATGGAATGGTAAAGAAGAAAAAAGGATGAATCTTAGCCATAGATTCATACCTAACCCTAGGCAATAGAGATCTTTATAAGGAGATCAAAGCCCCATAATTCAATGTGATATAGAGACAGAAAGAGAGCAAGAAAGAAAAAAGGGGTGAATTGAATTGAAGATATTCAAGGTGACTTAGAAGAAGAAAAGAATTGTAGAATCAGTTAGCAGAATAGATGATCAATGTTACAACATCTACATATCATATCAGTAAGGACCGGATCTGACAAAATAGGGATCTAAATTCAACAATACCATATTGTAAGTAGTTAGATCAAACATTCTACTATACTCTCTTTTTATTGTTTCAGTAGGATGAAATCCTATCAACTTAGATGGGTTTAAGAACCATTGAGAAATCCTTTAACAGGGTGACATTCCAAGTGAATGTTCTAAAAATAATTTAAAGAAGTAGACTTCTAGTAGGGTGTTAAAATTCTTTAATAGGGTAGGATATAATAGTCCTTTGTAAGCCTTTAACAGGGCAGGCCTTTCATAGGGCAGACCATGGCTCGTGGTCAAACTTTGTAACCTTAACATATTACATTATTGTTGTAGTAGTAAAAGTTGTGGGTGTCATCCCCAACCCATTTTTACCTTCTCATTTTGGAGGGTTTCTGGGTGATCATATCTGGTGTCAAGTGTTTAGATGCATGCTTTTACTTTCCATTTTATTTCAATAAGTTATATGCATTTATTGATTGATATTAAAAGTTTTATTGGCTAAAGTTCAGAACTTCTAATTTACCCCCCCTCTGAAAAGTATATTTCCCATTTGTAAATTCCAACAGAGCATTCAAAAGCTACTTGTAAGAGTGATTCATAGAAAACCTTATTTTCAGAAAGAGGTATTTTATCATTTTTCCACAATTTTTTTTAGTAAAAGTTTATAATTGATATAATCATGGATATGTCATTAGTACACAGTGTTGAGAACAAGGATAGACCTAAGTTAATGATTGTTTCCCTAAAAACCACTAAAGGAAACCCTAACTTAGAATTGTTTATCACTCCAAACAAAATAGTTTATTTTGAAGATGTAGGAAGTTATTTGAATAGAAAATTTTAGTCAATTGGTAGGGAATTCATGAACAAAGATATGGAATTAGTTTTCAACCACGACATGAATGTGAAGCCTAGATTTGAACATCTAAGGGAATTAAACTTGTTTAAGTATCATTTATACCATGAGTTAGACATGGATGAATGGACATAGATTATATTGAGTAAGATACATGATGGTAAATTATGGATGCAAGATAATTTAGTTGACATTTTTGTTGACATTATTCATGAGGTAACTAGTCTTAGTAAATAAGGTAGTGTACATATAGGTGAGAAGATGGTCAAGAAGAAAGTTGAAAGTTATACTAAAGTAGTGTATAATGGTAAGGCTATAGTGATCAGCACCATTAAGCAGGATGATGTTAGATTTTTTAGTAGAATTATTGTTTATTTCTTATTCTATTTGTCCAAGTTCTAAGATCTATACTTTTTTCTCCTACGTCTTCTCTGACCTTCTCAATGCCTTCTCTTTGGTACCACTCTCCAATCTTCTTGACCATACCCTTACTTCATCTTATGATCATACATTCCTTCAGTAGGAATTCACAATACTTTTCCTTCTCTAATTTCCATCATCCAAATTAGGGTTTAGATGGATTAGGTAAGATACAATGTATATGTCCCTTATCTTGTTTTCTTCTAGAAACTTCATGTATAATCCACTTAAAATCACCTAAAAATGGTTAGCCTAGAATTTTGTACCACCAGCTCACCATCCTTATCTTGTACTTAGTTCACAAAATTCAAGGTAACAAACTTATTGGCTTAGATCTAGCAAATCTTTGACTTTTCAAATAATGTAGTAGCTCGACACTATTGACTTTTTGATGCTCAACACATACTATGTTACTCGGCACCTATTAGAATTTCACCTGGCATCAACTATATTTTTCTAATGCTCGGCACCTGTTACATTTTTCTCAACACATACTAGCATTTTCATTTACTCAGCACTAACTGACAATCTACTTGGCATGAACTAACTTTGCTTGACACCCACTATAGACTTTGTTTAGGCATTGCAGACAATCCAAGTATTGCAAGTTCTTCTAAAGTTTCTAAGTGCAACCAACCTTTGTATCTTCAAGTATATTATCAATACATTATTTCACCATTGTCTTAACTGATCCTTGTACTTCATTACAAAATCATAACTCAACCTTTCCTCTAGGTGTTGTTGTTACATCTTATTGATTAAATCATCTTCATTAATAAACTAAATGATAGTACATGGATCTTATAAGAAATTCTCTTACTAACAAATAGAAAGTTTGACATCAGTGACAAAACAATGATTGAAACATACTTCTTCAACAATCTCTCTAATTCATCAATGATCTTTTCAATCAAATTCCAACAATAAGTAAATGAATAAAGTGTTACTAGATCCAAGCTACAAAAGGTGACTTAAAAAGGACACTATTATATTTTTAAAATTTTGCAACAACTAACAAAAAAATTTATTGTCAAGAAAAAGATAGGATTTTATACAAAATGGTTATGTTTTCTCATTTAAATAGTTTAGTTTCCAAAGAACAAATGTGAATTCTTCTTTCTTTCCTAGGGATAGAAAACCTCTGGTATTGCTAGTTTCAAAACAAAAACCCTCCTAGTCTTTACTACAATTCTAATTAAGAATAGCCAATGTACTCCATTCAAAAGGTTTATAGGGTTGCCTATAATTCTTGTCCCTAGTTTACATTTTATTACTATTGCTAAACTCTTTTAGGCCAGTTTTATACTAGATGATAAGTAACATTATTTTGGGATTATTAGATATTGTTTCATATTCAATTGATTTTATGATGAGATTACTTGGTACTCTATACTTTATGTATGCATGATGATTAGTTAGATGGTTTGTTATACATTTTTTCTTATCGATACTTAGCCCATACTGCATGTGTATGGTGTGCATGTGTTTTCCTTATGTATGGCATTTCTGATGTGGTTAAGGAAGGGAGTTGTAGTCACCTACTAGTTGGGATCTACACGATACACCACTTCCTACCATTATCTATTTAGCTTAGAATATTGTGTTTGTACATGCATGGATTTTATACATATTGTACGTATCGAGTATCGACTTCCCTGAATTGCCAGGATGAGCGTACCCTACCGCATTATCTCAACGGTAAGAGAGGGGAAATAAATTCTTAATTCCAAATCCTAATCTTTGAACCAATTTGTCCTAAAAAATTAGGACAGGTATCTTAGTTGATTACCTTCTGAATGCATTGAATGACATTAATTCATGATTATAACCCTTTAGTTTGATCTTGTATGTGTTTTTCTATGATGGGTTTTTCATTTTATTTTTTATGAGTCTTTGGTGAATTTTTTTATTAATTAAATCAAATTAAATGATTTAATTTAATGGGAGATTATTATGATATTTTAATATTTAATTATGTTTAATTAATTTGGAGAATTAATTAAATAAAAAAGAATTAATGTTATAAGTATAATTTTAGAATATGATGATATTTATTTAATTTAATAATAATATATTTAAGTTCATTTTTAAATAAATGTTAAATACTATTATTTAAGTTAATAAATATTTTATCAATTAAACGTTCAAAAATAAATTAAGTGAAAAAGATATTAATTTATTTTTAAAAATTAAGATTCCATAATGTATGCATAAGATTAAAATATAATAAATTATTTAAAATAGAGAAGTCAAGTGAAAATTAAATAAAGTTATTTTATAATTCAATAAACATGGATGGAAAAGATAAAGAAAAGATAAAGAAAAGTTAATAAAGAGTTAAAGTCTAGTGAGCAAAGAGTTCTCTGGGGTGATCACACAATTAGTGCCCTAATTTTAGGAGAGAAGTCCATATCACAATTTGAAGGTTCATTTTCAAAGGATTGTGAATTTTGGAGGAGGAAAGAATTTCAGAAGAGGTAAAGTTTTGGGAGGAGAAATTTCTTGCACAATCTTTTTGAGCGTAGTGATTAGCATTAGAGTCCAAGTTGATTCTTGTCATTTAATTGCACAATTAATTATGATATTTCCTTTCCTGTCTTCTTCATGACTGTGAATTGTTTTTCTAGTTTTACTATGATGAATCTTTCAATCTTGTAATTTGGATTTTTTTGGTATGCTTGTAGTTTTTGTCTGTAAATGGGAAGATTGGAATATCACTACAAATCCTCATTTCGTAGAATTAAAATTTGGAAAGTAAATTGGGAGTGGTTTTGAAAGAAAAGAAAATTTTAATTTAGAAATTTGAATGGTTAATCATATTTTTCCTATCAAACTAAGATTGCAAATGTTTATAAAAATATATATTGTATTAAAATATTTTAGTGGAAGGGATTGGTTTGGAAGATTAAATTTTATTTTATTTTTTTAAAAAAAATAAAAATTATACAGATTTGATCAAAAAAGAAATTTTATATATATATATATATATATATATATATATATATATATATTGGGGAGGGTGGGGAAAACCCCACATCCAGCCCCATCCCTGTTGTCAACCTTTTTAGGGGTTGGGGCAGCAGGTACCCTACTACTCGTAGCAATAGTCATTATTGCTAACTGCAGCAGCAGGGATGCCTACTATCGCAGGCTAACACTGGCGGTGTTATTAAAACACGTCGATTTTGGTTTGAAACTTAAGTTTCTAAATTTGTTTCAAAAAAATTATTTTATAAATATTAAATATTAAATTTATAATTATTATTAATTTTATTAAATAATTTTCAAAAATTTAATAAATAATTAAATATTCAATTTATTAATTATTAATAGTTTTATTAATAATTGTAAAGTTAATAAATAATTGATAAATTTTTAGGTATAGTTTTATTGATAACTATTACTTGATTTAATTAAATATAATTTATTTAAGTTTAATTGATTATTAAGGTAAATTAATAGAATTGTAAATTTATTTGATTGTTATTAATAATTCTAATCTTTAATAAAATTATAAATTATTCTATTTTAAAATCAATAAGAATTATTTTTATAATTTAAATAAATAAATTACCCTTCGATTATTTTTAGGAAATTAACCTAAAATATAATGGGGGTAATTCAATATTTTATTCAAATAATTGAATGGGTTAACTTGTAGGGTAAAACTAAGAATCACTCTTACTTGAAACATATATTGAAACAAAGACTAAAACCTTATTGTTTAATTCAAAACTATATGCTTTCAAATCAAACCAAACTATAAGACTGCTTGTTATATGTATGTGTTTATGCTTTAGGTTTTAGTTGACTAGAGTGTTGACCAATTTTAGGACATTTACAAGAGGCTTGGAAGTTATGTGATTGTGATGTTATGCTGAATTGATCTCAATCTTTTAAACTCAACCATGGTAATATGTTGGTATGCTCTATGATGAGTTTTTCTTTAATGTTCATTATTGCTTTCCAGTGTTCTCGTGTGAAGCTGAGGTGAATGTATGACATATTTGACTTAACCATTTTGAGTCTTCGATCAGCATTTTTGGGATGCTTTCCAGTTGCTCATAGAGAACTGATGTGTTATTATGAATTATCATTTGATGTTTTCCAGTCACTTGTATAGGGTTGAGGTGAAATTTCTGATTCTTTGATTTATGCTTTTATGAGCCTAGGGTAGGTAATTTGTATGTTAATTTGGGAAGTGGCTTGCAATAGGGGTCGGGGCCTAAAGTGGCTACCAAGGTAACTCATTGTGAGTAGCTTAATAAGTGATACCATTTCATTAAATGGGTTTAAAATGAATTAATAAGATAATTGGTGCCACATAAAGTCACTAAGGGGCCAAAGGATTAAAAGACTAGATGGGTAACTTTAGAGTTGACTCGTTATTATTCCTTATCAGTATGAAAGGATACTAGTGCCACATATGGTCACTAGGGAGCCAGAGGATTAAAAAACTAGTCATGTAACCCTAGAGTTGGATTCGTGTGATGACACTTTCCCACTAGTAGTATAGATTTCCTATGTGTCTTTGTGTGCATCTAGGTCTAGATGCTGATCTATTTTGGAACCTTTGAGTTAGATACTTTTAGGGAATTTCTTGGACTTAGAGATTACTTTTGATGTTTGGATTGATGTCATGTGTAGGACTTGAGACTATCTCCTTAGTGTAGTGGAAGTGGGCCATTTAGGTTCCACATGGTTAGGTGGTAGTGATTTTTACTCTTACCATTTAGATCCGTCCATAGATACTGTGGCTGGAGTTCCTTGTCTGCATTTCTTTTCATTCTATCTTTGTACATTATGATGGATTGTTGTATCTCTATGACGGATACTTATATCTTTATGATGGATGTTTTCATTTATTGTATTGTACTTTGCATCATGGATTCGAAAGGGATGATGTTACCTACTTTTATAAATGTATATTCTTTTAGCCTTCCATACCCTGTGACATGCACAGTGGATGATTGTGAATTCCAAATTTTATTGCCAAGTGGCATTCGAAGCAAATGTATATTATTTAAATAGACTTTAGACTTTTATTTATTCTTTCATGTGGATGTGGTATTTGTTAGACTTAGTATTAATTAAATCTAAATGTGACTCAACATCTTGGGATCCTTAAGGAATGTAATCTATTATGTTTGCTTATGTATGATTGCATGTTATTCCTTTTGCTACTTTATGTTTGATGTGTATGTTATTATTCTTTAAAAAAAAATGTTTGGAAAACTTTGTAAAACTTTAGGTTAATTCTTTTGGATCCCTTGGCAAGGCATTACATTTCCAAGTTATTCCATTTTGCATCCAATTAGTATCATATTAATTAGTTATTTTTGGAGAGACTTGTCAGTATATAGGCCATACTATTGATAATTGAAGGAAGTTGCACTATTCTTCATTATAGGTGGATGAGCTTCATTTTTTTTGGTCCTTATTCACGTGATTTGGAGGTTGTACTATCTCTAATAAAGGTTGTATAGCTAGTGAACCTTTGTGATTGTTAGGATGTACAATGTGCTAGCCATACTTGTTATTTGAGGAGCTTTTCTAAAATTTGAATCACAAAAACTATAATGATGTTGATGTAGATTTTGTCATTTTTTACTGAGCCACTAACCTATCATACTAACCTATAGCATATTTGTATAATTTCATATCTAAATCATAGCTTTTGTGAGGTTGTACTTGGTCAAAATTAATCTTTACTGTCTGTAAGGAAGTTTCAACTTACTGTCTAGTAAAATTTTGAGATAAAAATTATATTAAATTCAGATAAAACCTCTACTTGCTATAATACAATTAGGATTGAATTTCACTGATGCTCAAAAAGAAAGAATTGACTAGCTTCAACCCTTTGATGAAATGTGGCAACAAGCTCTTTTCCATGTAATGACAATTCAAAATATAGTGTGCTCTTTGACATGATTATTTTAGTTAGGAGATTGGGCACTTGTATTATTCTATCTTTCAAGATTTAAAGGGTTGGATAAATAGAAGTAGACCCCTAGTACCATACTATGAAAAAGGTTGGATCTCACAACTTGGAAGTAGTGAATTTTCATACCAAGCCCTAGGTAGGTCAAGTGTGAATCCAGCTACAAAGAGGAGGCAAAATGAGCCTAGTAAATGTATGGGAAAGAAGATCAAGTCTTGATTTCTTTTGAAGGTGAAAGAGCGCACCTATAAATGTTGTTGAAACTATTTTCAATAGTAGTAACAAGGGTTTTATTCAGGCCCTCATAAATTAAATATCAACACAAAATACATATAATAATTTATAAATTTAAAAAAAAGCAACTTTAGTGCTAAATCTAATAAGCCAATCAATTACAAAATAATAAAAATCTAAAAAATACTACAGCCCCAAATGGTAACTAAAATGATCATAGTGTGGCTTTCTTAACCCTATGTGAAAGATCCATGCTCACTACCCTGTGTTCCTCACTCTTTTCAACAATTTAACCCTAGTATTTATGACTATATCAGCAACCTTGCCCTAGCTTTGAGAAATCTTTTCCCCATTGCCATCATGATGTCTAATTGGAATAATTATACAAATTTTCTTAGCAATCACTAGCTGAAAAAGGGAGATAAAACTAATAGGGAAGCTCCAATTGCCCCCGCTTTTTCATGATCAAAATGGAGTTGATCACTAAGGATAGATCTCTGTAGAAATCTAGTAGCTCCTTTCCTTTCTGATACAACTGAATTCAATCCCTTAGTATATTAATTTCCTCATACACGGGTGATCCCACAATAATGGGTTCCACTTTTTGACCAATTTTGACACTGAAATCAATATTTTTGCAACAAACGTCACATTCAAATGACTATATCTCAAAAACTATAAATAATTTCAAGATGACATAAACTAGTGATTTTGAGTACTTTGTTCCTACTTTGTAACCATATTTTTTAATCAAAAAAAAAAAACTTATATCAATTTTTCTTATCTCCTCTGAAAAGTGGTACATAATAAAATTCAATATTTTTAAAGAGTGACAGTCTGTTTGACACACATAATTTAATTTTGAGAAATGATAATGAAGTAATTCTTTCGGCGTTAGATTTGTAACATCAATATCTAGAGGATGCATTTGGTTTGATTTATTTTGGTTGAATATTGTATAGTTTATGAAGTTTTGAAGTGACACGAATTCTAATTCAAACATATGTTTTGTTTGACACAAATAATTTGAAGTCAATTTATCATAAACCTATTTTTTATTTTTTGAATAGAAAGGTATCTCAATAAGCTAGTTCCTACATATTTTTCAAAAAAAATTGACCTGATTTACTAATTTTCCTGAGGTGTCGAAGTCGGTTGATGTTCAATCGGTAATGAACCTATAATGAGTTAAACTCATATTTGAAAGTCTTAATGACTAAAATATGTATTACAATTATAGTCATGGGAAAGCTTGCTCCAAGCAACACATTTTGACATTTTTTTATTTTACAGTAGGAGATCATTCTCCTACAATTATGGAAGTCAAAAGAGCAAAAATAAAAAGGGAAAAAGGGTTAAAATTTTCCTAATTTTACGCATTCGTGCGAACATGGCATTTGCATGAACATTTTGGGCATGTTTGCACGAACATATGAGAAAAATAATCTGACAACCAGAATTTTTATTTAATGTGTTCGCACGAACATTTATAATAATTTTTGTTCGCATGAACATGCAAAAAGGGCAAATTTATCGAGATCCCAAACGGAAAAGTGGAATTTCAATCACAAAATCACCATTACTAATATGTTCGCGTGAACATATTAATAAGGTATGTTCACACGAACATACCTTATTTAAACTTTACATGTTCGCGCAAACATACCTTGTTAATATCTTCGTGCGAACATAGTTAGCACATTCGAGCGAACATATGCAAAATTGTACATGCAAAATTTTCATCATTTTGCAATTTCCTTCATCCCCCAAAAGTGGTACCCAGTATTGTGGGTTCACCCACACACATAGTCCATAAGTCCTACATCCTTCAATATGGGTCCTACTTCTCCCATGTGAACTAGAGAATCAAAGAAGACCAAATAATTCAATTACTCTTAGACCTCCAATCAATCACTAATTTTTGTTATTGGATTCAACTCACTTCTAAGTTTTCTAGAGACTCTACTATTTTTTTTACACTCTCCAAAAAAAAAGGGAAAATAATAACATAGAATACTCATAGAGCTCTAGCACCACATCCTCCAATAAAATTTTTAATTTCAAGATCTAAGAAAACATTTTGGGAAACCAGGCAATCACCCTCACCTTCCACATTTAGCTTCTTGTGACATACAAAGTGCCAACTTGTTACCTTTCACAAAAACTATCCACTTGGCTTCATTAGTAGTCATAGAACCCAAGAAATGTAGCCTACCTTCACCAAAACACATACCACATTTTGAAGCATGCAACCCACCTCTGCCAACTAAATATTACCTCTAGAATCACCACTCAAATTAAGTTTTTAAGAAGCTTGTAGGTCATCTCTTCCAATATCGACTACTCCACACCACTAATTTGGTAATTATCCTCTGAACAAGGATTTTACTATAGAACTATTAATCTCTTCTCAGCTAATCAATTTAATCCTTCTTAATAATTTATGGTCATGCCCTATTCTCCTACTCCATGGTTGTTTAATCATTATCAACAGGAACCCAAATAAAAAATTGAATAAAAAATTTGAGAACAAATGAAATGTAGAATACCTAAAGGTTAATGCCTAATATTTTCAACCTTTTTAAACATAATTAAATAAAAATGAAACATACTATGCTTTAGGATTAATGTTGACTTTTTCTTCCTTTGTGTGATTTTTTTCTTTATTTACCATGAGTGTTTCTTCTTGGCTTGTAGGAGTCTCTAGGATTAGATTTTTCTTTTGACATATGGACTTAAGCATATGCTTCTAAATAAAATATACATTGTCCTAGGATATGTGAACATAAGAGATCCTAAGATGTGAAACTTGACTATTTTTTTAAAATAAACATGCATTAGAGGATTCGGAGAATTTTAACAATATGTTGATGAATTTTTCTATGATTCTTGCAAATTAACCTTTGCTAGTTTTATGCTTCAGTTATTAGGTTAGGTATACTAAAGTCTTGTTGACATATACCACACAAAGAGATCTACTATGATGTTAATAAAACTAGTGCTTGTTAGTTGTTTCTCATAGAAGTGGGAAAATGCTAGGAGAATGAGTTATAGCTTTGCCAAACCTAGGAATGCCTTTACACTTGCACATTTATTTAATGTTCTAATCAATGTGCTTTAACATGGTCATCATGCATGTGTTTTGTAGACACTATTTATATATTGTTTGTGAATCTACACTCATTCCATAAATACATAATATGATGGTATGTATGTTGCATTGACATAGGACTAGATTCAAGTGATTCTCAAATCTAGTGCCTCTTCACCTTTTAAAAAACCATGGCAAGGAAGGGGCAAAAACAAAAAGCATGCATGTAAGAGAATGCCAAGAGAATGAGATATAGCTTTGCCCAACCTAGGAACACCTTAGCATTTTCATGATTATTTCTAGGTTCTAATAAATGTGTGTGAACTTTGTATGGTGACCATGTATGTGTTTTGTAGCACTATTTATATATTATTTTTGAATCTACACCACTTATTCCATAAATCCATAATCTTGAGTTTAAAACTATTGTGGATCCAGTTGTAGCAATTTTCCATTCTCTTTCTCATGAATTTATGAATGTGTTGGTACGTAAGGTGCACTACCATAGGCCTAGATGCTAGTGTTTCTCAAATCCTATGCCCCTTCACTTTTTAAAAAAACATGGAAAGAAATGGGTAAAAACCAAAACATGCATTAGATCCTGATGAATAATCTATACCATTAGGACTTCCTTCTAAAGAACACTCTGGCTCTTTCAATAAATAATCAACAAAATTAGGTGTAATTTAATGAAGAATTTGATGATGCAATTATTGGTGACTCTCGTCATCAAAGTTCTTTGAAGTTACAGATTCATTTTTTGACTTGGATACACAAAAGGTCCTTGAATTGCTAGAAGAAAATCTAAATGATAAGGGAATAAATTTTGTTGCATTTGGATATTAAGTTGTTTTCTTGGTGTTCGACACACCTTTTGTAGATGAACTCGTTTTTTTATTAAGATAGAAATAGGTAAAGTGGAGCACATAGAGATCCCCCTCGCATTAAAATTATTATGGCCCATCCTTTAGTGAGAAAAATGAGAAGATGAATTCAATATAGTTCTATGCACAAGATTCATCCCACTCTAGAATTAACTGAAAGTGGATTATGTCTCCTTATCTAAGTGAAAATATTGTTATAACAAAAGAACAATTATAGTTTAAAAAAAAGTGCCAGTTGTGTTATATATTTCAATTAAAAAAGTGGAAAAACTAGTGTTGTAGAGAGAAAGGACATACCTTTTTGTTGAAAATTGTAATGTTGTCAACCATAGTGTTGATGCCAAAGAGAAGCATATCCTCTTGTTTACTTCTCTTAAAACTTATTTGGATCGAGGATGAATGTAAATTTCTAGTAAGTGTACAATGCCTTATGAAATTTAGAATAAGGGAACTACTTTGATGAAGTTTTGTGTGATATTATGCTTATGAATTGTTGTCATATAGTTTTGGGAAGACCTTGGAAGTATGATAAGAAAGTTTTATGTGATGGTAGATTGAATCAATATATTATTTGAAATAATGGAAAGAAATAATTCTTGTTGGCTTTGACTGAGAAGCCTAAGGAGAATCATTGTACTACTATGAGAGTTTTTTCTATTGAAGGAAATCAGTTTGTGAAATGCATGAAGAAAGAAGAAAGACTAAGACTAGTAAACAAAAGGAGCTTTAGAATGCACCTAAGATTAGATCTTTATTGGCTAAATTTCAATATATTATTAATGATAATGTTCCTCATGGATTACCCCTTGTGAGATGTATAAGTCATTCTCTGGATTTGATACATGGTGTAGTGCCTCTCCCATTTGACTTCTGTAAGTCATCCTGATGGATGCAACCTTGCTGATCTTTTGTTGTGATGGATCATGATTGTGATCCTGAGTGGTCTACACCGTCGAGGTGTTTGGATTTATATTTTTGTATCAGTTGCTTTGATTATGCTTTTGACCGATCTTTGAGATTATGATGTGATTTTTGGTTCACTGAGGTTTGTGCCAGTGGTTACCAGGATCGATGTGGTATCATGAGGTTGTTCTATGATTACCCTGAGATGTGTGCAGAGATTGCACTATGTACTATTACCATGCTACACTAGACTGGGTTCCTCTAGCAATGGTTAGTCATGTTTATGACTGTGTTTGCTTATGTGTTTTAAATGCCTTTTTAATGCAGAGTAATCAATCATTATTAATGTGTAAGTAATTAAATGGATTGTTCATGTGGGATTATTTGGTTATGTGCTGTGGACATTTACCTTGTTATATTTCTGATTAGAGAGATAATTGTTACTCTTGTGATGTTTTACATTTGAGATGACTTGAGGGTTAAATGTTCTCTTTGATTCCAGTATCATAGATATTAGACTACTATGCTGTTCAGTTAATCATATTGCATGATGATGCCATTTTGAGATGACAGTGTGTTTTATGGTGTTATGTGGTTATCTAGTTATCTGATATTTGGACATACCTCTGATTTCGCTATATGATGGATTTAATGCTATGGTTATTTACTTCATTCTTGCGTTGTTATACCTTTTGCAAACGTGAGTGATGTAAATAGATTATTTTAATATAATTAAATAAATGGTTAAATTAGGTGATTTAATGCATTTATTGCTTCGGCTATGTTATTATATGCAATTGCACTTGATCATGTTGTTTAGTGTGCAGGATTATATCCCTGGCAGTGGCACATGGAGTTAGTGATTCAGCCGCTCATATTTTACCAATGTCGCCCTTGTATGGTCGACGTATCCTCAATTAAATGTTTAATTTAAACCTTTCGGTGATTATTAAATCCCAACTCATTTGCATTATGTGATTAGACCAGTAAGCGTGTCTGTGCATTTAGAGTTTCACTTTATCGTGAAAGTTGTTCAGGAGATTTATGTGTTTTTGAGTTTTCAGGCTTTTTAATTGATTTATTTTATATTTCTGGTAACTTTGCCATAGATGAATTCCTATTTATAGGAATAGCCTGTTTTCGTTCGGGTCGATTCAGGATTTAACTAGGTTGGCTGGTTATTTGCCCTAATCGATTATTCTCTCGAAAGGTGAATAAATATCCAAAAAGGAATTTAATTCCTCACTTCTCACTTTTGAATTGGAAAGTTGGAGAGTAAAACCCAAAATCCTCTTCATGAGGATTTACTATTTTGTTCGTTGTGGGAGCTACAGGCGTGGGATTGTCATGAGGTTGAGCTCGTTGGATCCAGCTCGGGGAAACCTTGGATTGCCGCAATTTTCAGCTACTTCTGCAGGATATTTATTTTATGGTTCAAATTCCCGTTTTGCCCTTTTGGCTATGAGGTAGGGCCTTCCCGTTTTATTGTTTCTGCTCCGTTTCAGCTTCTGTTTTTGGTAGCCGTTTGTTTGGAGGCTGAGAACTAGTGTCCCCCGTCCACTTCTGTATGTTAGTTCTACCTGATTGGGTGGGTATGAACATTTCCCTGTTTTTTGAGATGAGGGTTTGGGATTTTGCACCATTATGCTGGCCGTTTTTGCATATGGTGTCCGATTCCATTTATTTTTGAATTTTTGGGGTTTTTGAACCCAAAGGCCAAATGGGTTTAAATTTTGAAGTTTTTCAAATTTTTGGGGTTTTTACCTCATTTTGCGTGCCACCCTGTTTTCTCGGGTTTTCTTGGCACAATGTGGGTCATGGACCTTGATGATCTGTTTGGATATTAGTCAGACCATTTTTGCACTGTTATGTTGCATTGGGATGCGTGTTGCATCCGTACTCCCGACATTGTGTTTGGTTGAGTGATTTTATACCTGGTGTTATGGTTTCCTTTAAACCTTTGCTTTTGTTTCATGAACGTTGAGATTCGTGTAGAATCCATACTCTCGGATTGAGGCTGATTGAGTGAGTTCATGATATTTGGTCTTGTTACATCATTGGGATTCGTGTAGAATCCATACTCTCAGATTGAGGCCAATTGAGTGAGTTCATGATGTTTGGTCTTGTTACATCATTGGGATTCGTGTAGAATCCATACTCTCGAATTAAGGCCGATTGAGTGAGTTCATGATGTTTGGTCTTGTTACATCATTGGGATTCGTGTAGAATCCATACTCTCGGATTGAGGCCAATTGAGTGAGTTCATGATGTTTGGTCTTGTTACATCATTGGGATTCGTGTAGAATCCATACTCTTGGATTGAGGCCGATTGAGTGAGTTCATGATGTTTGGTCTTGTTACATCATTGGGATTCGTGTAGAATCCATACTCTCAGATTGAGGCTGGTTGAGTGATTTTATGATGTATGGTTTTGTTGGCTTTGGGATTCGTGTAGAATCTATCCTTCCCGTGTTGCTTTCGGTTGGGTGTTTTTTTTGCATTGTGTTCTCATTCCTATCCTTGTGTTATGATCTTCGTGATGGTGGTGCGCCACACACGAGTACGTACGCATACATTTGTTGGGTGACTTGCGAGGCTCGATCTTCCATGGATTTGTCGGAAGTTATGATCATTGGGGTTGGGATGGGAGTATGCATGCCCACGGGCACTTGTCGTAGGATGAGCATGGGTAGGGTAGGGTAGCATATGGAGGGGGCTTCTATCCTGTAACCTGGTGACTACTTCCCTGTTGGCAGAGGAAGTTTTATATAAGTGATAATTAAATTAAAACTTTAGGTGGTAATAAATACAAGATAATTAAAATGTGTGGGTTGTACGCCTTCCGTCATGAAGAGTAGCTGCCCTAGGTTGTGCGCCTTCTATTGAGAAGAGTAGATGTCTATACTAGCTTGGGCTTGTCGATGCCAAGTGACTCTCCATGATGTCAGTCCCTACATAGCAGCCTTTTGAGTGTCTGACCAGGACCTGTACTCCTTGCATTGTCTTAGGTTCTTGGTTCAGCCATCATACTGTCTGGCGTGAGTGTTAGCCTTGGATCTTGTGCTTTATGTGTGTTTTTGGTTGGATCATTATCTCCATCAGCATGGCGGGTGTGGACCTACGGATGCCACGTGGTTGGGAGGCGTAGCTACCTTCACCACTGCTAGGGATCGGTGTACAGAGATAATCTTTTGTCCTAGTGCGACCATTGCTGGATGTCTTCCCTTGGTACTTCGGGTTCCGGAGTATGCTTTCTTGTGATTTATGCTTTCATTGGGATGCTTTTATATCATGTTTAGATGATGTTATTTTATTTGACGCATTCCCTTATTATGATGTTTAGCATATGATTGGATGTTGTAATTTTTGTATTAGCATATATGTTGCTTACTGTTGTTTAGCATGTGATAGGTGATGTTATCTACTGTAGGATTATCTTATGCGTTATCACTAGCATGTTAGATTTTCTTATGCATGTTTTAGTAGTGACGTCCCTATTACGACAATACCGACGATTTGGTCGGTGGCTTGGGATGTTATGCGCGGGGGATGGCTAGGACCCACGATGGTCTTATGATGCTATTGACGGTTGGGAGGAACCGCGTACTTAGTTTGGTTGTTTTGTTCCTGAGATGTATTTATGTACATTGCCATGTTGCTTTGGTTCTTTGCAATGCTTACTTTCAGTGTGTTCTTTGTTGTTGTAGTTTAGATGGTTTGGTGTTCTTCATTCTGGGTTGTTCTTGCACTCGAGTGTTCATTCCTCGATTCACGTGGATCTGGTACTCCCCGGTGTGGAGGTTTTTTTGTTGGTTTTTCCCCATTTTTGAGTTTTGGAAGTGTTTTTACTTTCTATGGGCGACATTTGTTCAACATTGTGCGACACTGATAAAGTATCGCACGCCCATAGAAAGAATGTCGCACGAGACTATAAAGTGTTGCACGCATTACTGAAGAAGTTTCATACGACACTGGAAGAGTGTCACACAGCTTTATGAGAATTGTCGCGCGATACTTTTCCAGTATTGCACGCCTTCTTGAGAAGTGTTGCACTCAGTAAGGGAGAAGTGTCGCCCTCCCTTAGTAAAAAGTGTCGCACGGTTTTTGTGAAAAACCTGCGCGTGCCATCAGCGGGCACTTTTTTTCGTGATCGGATCTTTTTGAGAGTGGTTTTGGATACCCTTTTGGGCATTCTTTGAGCCTATGTTGTTGCATTTTGAATTCGGGAAGTTTCTTTTTGAATTCAATTTTTGGGTTTCTGTTGTAGTCCTTCGGGGTTTAAAATATATCGTTTAAGTATAAGTTGACGTATATATTTAATTCCTTATACTTAAGATATATTTTAAGATATATTTTAATATATGCAACAAATCGTTTGAGATAAGTTTCAGACCTCTCAGAGATAAGTTATGGATTCTAGGAAATTTCAGGGCTTCAGAAATCCAGACTTAGCCAATTTTCAGGGCTTTAGGATTTCAGGCTTAGCCAAATTTTGAGATTCTGCATTTTACCCCAGCTAGGTGTTTTGTTGATGAGTGGTCATTTCTTGTGCCCTCATCTTGCTGTGGTGGTTGTTGGCTTTTGTTTGGGTGTGTCTGTTGGTAGTGGCGTTCGGAGATTCGTTGGTTGCCGGGATTGTGTTGAAGTCTTCCGTTACGATCGGTTTGATCTCTGTATGATGTTGTCATGTGCATTCATACTTGTAAAAAAAAAAATCTTGGCTTGTTTTGAATCCTTGTTTCCAAGGATCTCCGGGCAGGGCATTACACATGGACCTAATTTTCCTAGTAAAGCACCACATAGACTAACACATAATGAGAATGACGAATTGAATAGACAAGTACAAGGATTTATTGAGAAAGGTTTGATTAGAGAAAGATTGAGTCCTTGTGCAATACCAATTTTATTGGTACCTAAGAAGAATGGGTAATGGAGAATTTACACTGATTCTAGAGCTATAAACAGAGTAATGGTGAAGTATAGGTTTCATTTTCCTTGGATGGATGACATTACGGATAGATTGAGTGGAGAAAATTATTTTAAAAATATTTATTTAAAAAGTGGCTATCATTAGATTAGGATTTGAGAAGGTGATGAATGGAAGACTTCTTTTAAGACTAATGAAGGATTGTATGAGAGGTTGGTTATACCTTTTAGTTTAACTAATGCACCTAGTATTTTTATGAGTTTGGCAAATGAAGTTTTGAAGAAATTATTGTATAATTTTGTAATTTTATATCTTTATGACATGCTAATCTACAATAAGATTAAAGAGAAACACCTTATATATATCAGACAAGTTTTGTATAGGCTAAAAGAGGAGGGGATGTTGATAAATCTAAAGAAATGTTCTTTTATAAAAGGGGATTTAGTACTGTATCTTGGTTTTCTAATTTATACTGATGATTTGAAGATGAATCCTAAAATGGTAAGGGCTATTCTTGATTGACCTACACCTAAGAATGTTTAAAAGGTTAGATCATTTCATCAATTGGAAAGTTTCTATAGGAAGTTTATTAGAAATTTCAGCTCAGTTTGTAATGCTATGACAGAGACTATGAGAGGTGATAAAATGACTTTCAAATGGACATGTGGGGCAAATAGAAGATTTGAAATATTGAAAGAAAAGATCACATAGTTACATGTACTTAATTTACCCAATTTTATCCAATTTTTCAAGTTGACTATGATGCTAGTGGAAATCCCATTTTAATGCCCACCCATAGTTTTATTTTCCATTATATTTACCAAACTCTTTTAGGCCTATTGCATACATGTGTTAGTTTAAAGGATATTTTAATTACAATTATATGACATTATTTCATGATTCGGATTACATATATATCAGTAAAGAATCACTTGATTATATTTCATGTAATTATTAATGATTATGATTACTAGCACATTAATGATGCTTTAATGGTTCTTTAGTAAATGTGGTTTCTCTCATGATGATATCAAAAAATAATTATTTTATATTTATACTGATACATTGTTTTATCTAAGAATTTGATGGTTTGACTTGTGATTCATTATTATATTTACCCCATACTTACATGTGTATGGTGTGTGTGTTTATTTTACATTTATGTTTGACATACCTGATATGGTTGAGGAAGGGATTCATAGTCACCTGCTAGTCAGGATATACATGATATACCATTCTCCACCATTGTCTGTTTAGCTTAGATATATATGCACATGTAGATGCTCATCTTTTATACAAGTCGGTAGGTACCAGGCATCAGCTTCCCTTAATTATCAAGATGGGCATGCCCTATCTCAATAACTCAATGGTAAGAATGGAAAGATAATTTTTAGGTCCAAACTTACCATAACCTAATTACTTGTCCTAAGAAGGAGGACATATATTTGACATTCCACCCTTTTTAAAACCATGAGTTTATCTTTCTTTGTTTTGTTTGATTTTGAGTTTTGATATGTTTTGATAATGTTGTTTTTATGTGGATTTGGCTAGGTGATTTATTTGGTAAATGATTTTAATTATAATATTTGGGTTAATCATATAATATTGAGAATTATTAAATATTATTTGATTAAAAAAGTATTTAAATATAAGAATATTTAATTAATTAAAAACTAATTAAATATGTGCTCTAGTTTAAAAGACTTAATTTAAGTCTAAATTTATAAAATTGGTAAAAAGAAATTAGAATATGATGATATCTAATTAATTAGAAATTAATTAAATATGTATTTTAGTTCAAAAGATTTAATTTAAAAGTCCAATTTAAGAAATTGGATAAAAGAGAATTAAAAGATTAAAAGATTAATGATTTAATATTATTTTTATAATTATTTAATTAATAATAATTAAATTAGAGTTGCATTTAAATAATGAGCATTACTTATTATTATTAATTTAAATAATAAATTACACTTTAAATAGTGCTTGCACTAATTAATAAAGTGGAGGGAAAGAAAATATAAAAGAATATTGTAATTAAAATGTTCTTAATTGGTTATATTATTTTCTATGATCTTTTGTTTTGTTTCAACTAACTTGCAAGATTTTGGTCGGCTCTTCTTCTTAGTTGGTATCATTGTTGCTCTTTGTGGCCTACTACTTTCTACTATTATTTACCTACTCTTCCTGTTAGTCTAATTTGAATTTACTAGCTGCAATTTTCTCTGATATCTTCATGCAAATTCTAGTTTCTTTCCATGATGATTTCTCTCTATTGATCTATAGATGCCATGGCATATTGTATCTATGTACTTCTATTGTAATTGGGTTATGGGTGTTCTTAACTTTGTAATGTTTGGGGTTGTCTCTGCCACTTTTGTATAGCTCACATTATACTGGTAGTTTTGTTCTCAGCCATTTTGTAAATTGGTTCCTTGGTTTCTCTTTAGCCTAGATTTTTGGGTAGTTTAAGGTTTGAAGCAACTAAACTATATCATTTTTTTGTAATGGGTTATGAATGGAGTTTTCTTTCCTAGTTCTTTCTCTGGGAACCCTTTTGAACCAGATGATTATTAATATAAATATAAAGTTTTAATAAATAAATAAAGTTTTTTAAGTGTGCATGAAAGGATTAAATAATATAAGTTTATTTAAGGAGAGGCCTTTGCATGTTTGAAAATTGGAAACCCTGCGTAGAGATTAAAAAAATATTAAGAGATTTGAGCTAATTTCTAAACACACAAGTTTTGGAGAGAAAAAATTAGAATTGGATCAAAAGATTTTTCGAAAGTTTCAGAGGGTTTAAATTTGCATGTGTTCACAGATTGCCTCATATTTTTGTTGTGGTTTTGAGGTAAGGTTTGAAAACCCATTTTAGAATTTTATACAAAGATATGTTTACTCCATGTCTTACTGAGTGCTTGCATAATGCTTATTAAATTATTGTATTAATCTTTGGATAAAAGATTATGTTGTAGACTTTGAGAAAGGAAAACTTATTAATCAAGAAAATGTGAATGACAAAAATGGTAGAAAAAATTAGAAAATTATTATGATTGTATTCTTTTAAAACTCATTCTAATTTGAGTATAGAAAATTGGAAGAAAACAACGAATTGAATAGTTAGGGTTTGAACTTTAAATTTGTCATATGATTATCATGATTTTTCTAAATAAAGATAAATATTTTCTTGTATCTAAACTAATTTGATTGTAAAATTTATTAGAAAAGAAAAAGATTAATTGAGAGGAAAGCATGTTGTAACTAAACTTATACGTGCATGTGAAAATAAATATACTAAATAGTTCTTTACAAAAACTAAGTATAGTATGGTTGCATGATTTGAGAGATCAAATGCATGAAAAAATATTAATTGTATATTATTTATTATTTTATAAAATTTGATATAATTTTTGAACTTATTTATTAAAAAAATATTTTTTATTACTATTTATTAATTCCAAAAATTCAATTTTTGAATTTATTATTTTTTAAAAATATTTTTTAGAATTATTTATTAATTCTAAAAAAATTAAAAATATATCTTTTTTGAAATAAATTTATTCTTATTTATTAATTTCAAAAAATTAAATTAATACTACTCATTTAATTATAAAGTGGATGTTGGTATTAAAGAACTTTTGAGCTTAGTTAAACTCTAGTTGCATATAAATAATTTTTATATTTATTAATGGAAGTGGGAAATTTAATAAAGAAATAATTGCAATTTAGAGAAGATATAGTGGAATTCACTACATAATCATCTAGTTATGAATATTTAATATTATAGAGAAATTGTAGATAACTTAATTATAAATATAATTTTAAGTTTGAGTTATCTTGAGTTGCATTATGAATTAAAGGAAAAGTAAATATTAATATTAGACTTAAATAGAAGTCAAATAATAGTTTATAAATGAAATTGATATTAAGATTTAATCTAATAGTATACATTTATATTGTTAACTAAATCATTCATGATTTGAGATTATTTAAATTAATAACATGATAATATTGCATGATTGATAACCTTTATCCAACTATGAAATGATTGTGAAATGAAAACTTGAATTTGATGCAAATCAATTGTTATGGAATTATATTTAAATTATGTTTTTAAAGAGTTGAAGATTAAAAACAAAACAAAAAAAGACTAAATAACTACACTTGTTTTAAATGCATGTCGAGATGTCATGTTTTATTTTGTGGTGGGTTTGGAGGAAACCTAGTAGTTTGAACAGATAGGCATGTTTACTAAAGGCTTGGGAAGTGGTTGTTTTTGTCATGTTTTTATGTGATATTGTTTTGTCACGATTATTTTATTCCCAACTAATGTATTATATCCACGTGTTTGTGTGATGAGACTGGGCTATTTTTTATAAGCTCGTGTATTGTGATTTTCTTTGTGTAAACTATGAGGTTTTTGATCAGTTATATATTGGTGCTTTCCAATTGCTTGTATAGGACAAAGGTGACTAGTGTGATTTATCCATAAGTATTTTCTAGTTACTTGTATAGGACTGAGGTGAATATTGGGATTTATCTATTGGTGTTTTCCAGTTGCTTGTATAGGACTAAGGTGAATATTGTGATTTTATGAGATATACTTCAATAAGCTTAGGGTAGGTTATAAATGTTTATGTTGGGAGTGACTTGCAATGGAGGTCAAAGCCCTAAAGAGGCTACCTGGGTAACCCATTGATAGGTGTATTAATAAGTGATAATATTTTGTTAAATAAGTAAAAATAAATTAACAAGAATTAGTGTTTTACCTCACCCATGCCTCGAGTGCTAGTGCATGTTAGGATGGGAATAGAGAGGATCTTTGGTTGTGGCCTTGTTAGTATGCCTTGTTTGTAAGAGAGGATATTGATGCCGCATAGAGTCACTAGGGGGCAGAGTTGAGAGAGACTACAAGGCTAACCTTAGAGTTGAGTCATGTGATGACACTTGCCCACATGCATATTAGGTTTCCTATGTGTCTTTATTGCCTCTAGGACAAGAAGTTACTTGTGTACTTGGTACCTTTGAGATAGATTGCTATCAGGATTCCTTGCCTAGGATTATTTTATGATTTAATTATATATGTGTGGATCATACATTATCTCTCATGCACAATGGAAGTGGGGGCCTAATTAGATGATTGCATGGTTAGGAGGTAGTGTCTTCTTACCATTTTGGCCTCCCTTAGAATTGAGGATGTTGGATGCTTGATGGTGCAGTTGTACCCTTTAGCATTCTTATTCATGTCTTGGAGACTTTTATTCACTTGATATATCTATGTATCATGTATTTTAAGATCCTATGGGATATTGTATTGTATATTTATGTACTTGTATCTATTTTCACATACCTTGTGACATGTATAGTGGATTTTATTCATTAGATGTTCTTTCATATTATTAGTTGTACTTATACATTTTCTTATGTGATAATATATCTATTATTTCTTTATGACAAGGATACTTTGTACTTGAGACTTAAACTAATTATTATAAACTTCTTAAATGTGGCTCAATGTGAAGGAACCTTTGATGAATAGAAACTGTATTTGTAAATTCTTATGTATATTTGATGTGTATGTATATATTGCTTCCACATTATTTTTACATTGATGTTGTTTAAAATTATTCCTTAAAAATTATTTTAGTAAACATTTTAACTTAATAGGTTTATTTCTTTTGGGTTCCTGAGCAGGGTGTTACAACCATTGGTAGTTTTCTAGTCAAGAAGGTAAGCCTATAACTTTCTACAGTGATAAATTGAATGATGCTAAGACAAAATATTTAGCCTATGATCAAAAAAATCTATTTAATTAGTCAACCTTTAAAGAAATGGAGATACTATTTGATGCCTTGATAATTTGTGTTGTTCACTAATCATAAAACCTTATAGTTTTCTTGAAGTCAGAATAAGTCTAATCAAAGACATATGAAGTGGGTTAAATAAATGCATGACATTTATTTTGTGTTGAAACATAAGCATTGATAGTCTAAAAAGGTAGTATATGTATTGAGCATAATAACAAGCTTATTGACATAAATGATGGTTGAAGTGATTGGATTTGAAGATTTGAAGAATTTGTATGAAAGTGACCCTAATTTTATAGAACCTTGGAAAATTTGTAAGAATCTTGTGAATGATGAACAAGATAAGTGGGTTGATTCTTTCATTCACAAAGACATGTTGTTTAAGGGAATCTAGTTGTGTATACCTAGAAGATCTATGGAAGAAAATATCATTAAAGAGGAACATAGTTGTGGACTTGCATGACATTTTGGGATTGATAAGATAGTGAAGTTGACTTCTAAGAGATACTTTTGGCTGTAAATATATAAGGATGCTCAAAATATGGTGAAGAGTTGCATAATATATCAAGTTGCTAAAGGAAGTAGTGAAAATGTTGGATCATATACATCTTCATCTATTACTTATGGACCTTGGGAAGATAGTAGAATGAATTTTTTTCTAGGATTGCATAGATTTAATAGAGGTAATGATTATATCTTTGTAGTGGTTGGCATATTTTCTAAAATGAAGCATTTCATACCTTGCAAGAAGGCATCAAATGTAGTAGACATAACATTGTGAGATAACATGGCTTTCCTAAGATTATTGTATGAGAAAGATATATAGATGGATGGATTGAAGTTGTAAATAGAAGTTTGGTTAACCTTTTGAGATATTTGATTAGAGATAAACCTTCTAATTGAAATTTTATTTTGGCACAAGTTGAGTTTGCATATAACAATTTAGTTAGCAAAAGTACCAAGAAGACTCCTTTTAAGATTTTAAATGGCATATGTGTTGGAAATTCGGCTAAGAGATGAGTATGGAAATACATTAAGATTTTCATTTATGGAAACATGTCATCTACAGCCAACAAGTTGTGAAGATAAAGTTCTAGTTTGAAGACTTAGAAAAATGTCTAAGTATTGTAAAGACTAACTGTCAGTGGAGACACCTTTCTTGGTTTGAGAAGTTCACATACAAAAAATTGACACATTTGCAATTGAGGGAAGATAGAATAGGATAAAAGGATAATATATCTTAGAGTACAAGTTATTATGAGCTATGGATATATTATTATTAACAATTTACCAATTACAGTCATGTATAGGCAGAACAAGACTAAGTGAAAGAAATGGTAATTTGTTTAAGGAATTATTTTAGTTTACCAAATTAAATTATTCACAAATTAGGGAAAACATCCTAAATGTTAACCCTAACTTTAAAAAGGTTATTTATGTGTTTTGCAACACGTATGAAGACATGAAGGCTAAGAGGAAAAAAATTAAGATATAAAGGAAAGGCTTGGATATACAAATTTATGTGATGTCTTTGGACATTAAAATAAACTTGTCACATGATGTGAAATTTATGTTATAATAGTGAAAGGATTATATATGTGAACTTGTGTGCAGAGAGTTGCAAAGGACAAATTAGATATTGCAGATATCAGCATTGTCAAAAGATTTTTGTATCTATACCTTTTGTGTACACAATATATCATTGTAATTGTATGTTTGAGTAGTGGCCTCATCTTTCATATCTTTTATAATTGTATTACCAACTTGTAATAGGCTTGAGACTTCTGGGTGAACCCACAATAATGGGTTCCACTTTAGTGGGACAAAGAAACTTGAAAAAGTTGACAAATTTTTGCATCTCTATTCACCATACATTCACGTGAACACCTTAGACATGTTTGCACGAACATGTACTACGCGCGCGTTCGCGCAAACATGTCAAGGTATGTTCGTGCAAACATGCACTAGGTACATGTACACGTGAACATGTATTGAGCCAATTTTTGGCACTTAAAAATGTTTTTTTCACTTTTCCAAACTCATTTTTACGGCGAGTACTGTTGATTGAGCGTTCGGGCAAATGTGTGGCTTGCGCAACTTTCGTCAACATCATCCTCTTGTTTTCGTTCTCATTTTCATTATCGGGTATGTCAAAATAATATTAATTTAATATTTTCAACGTTTTTGAAGTATTTTTTTTATATTATCAAAGTAGATTTTAATGTTTTCAATGCATTTTTTTTGTGTTTTTAAAACATATTATAATATTATTTACGTTTTTAATAGTTTTGAAAACATATTTGAATGTTATTTACATTTTTAATAGTTTTGAAAACATATCTAAATGTTAATTTAATATTTTTATTCTTTATTTATATTAATTTAGAAAATAGAAAAATATTATATAGAAAACATTAAAAAACATTCGAAAAAATAGTTAAGAACATATAATATAAAATTTAGGAAAAATATTAGAAAACAAATTTAGAAAAAACATTACGAAAACATTAGAGAATTTATAATTTAATATAAAATTTAGAAAAAATTTATAAAAAACATTACAAAAACATTAGAAAATTTATAATTTAATATAAAATTTAGAAAACAAATTTATAAAAAATAGTTTTAAAAATAAGAAAATTTTAAAAAAACATTAAAAAAAACTCAAAAATTCAGAAAAAACATTTTAAAAAATTAGAAAACTTAGAAAATAATATTGCAAAAACATTACAAAATTTAGAAAACAAATTTTTTAAAAAAATTACAAAAATATTAGAGAATTTATAATTTAATATAAAATTTTTTAAAAATATTTAAAATTATTAAAATATATATTTAAAAAAATATTATAAAAAATATTAGAAATTTTATAATTTAATATAAAATTTAGAAAATAATTTTTTAGAAAAAATTGCAAAAACATTAGAAAATTTAGAATTTAATATAAAATTTAGAAAAAAAATTTTTAAAAATTAGAAAATTTATAATTTAATATAAATTTTAAAAAACAAATTTAGAAAAAAATTAGAAAAATGTTATAAAATTTATAATAATATAAATTTTAGAAAATAAATTTTTAAAAAATTAGAAAAACATTACAAATTTTAGAAAACAAATTTAAAATATATATATATATATATATATATATATATATATATATATATATATATATATATATATATATGTTAAATGTATATATGTCAAATTCACGTTAATGTCTTAATCTTAGAAGTTTAATTAAATGACATATCTCAAGGGTCTAGATCCTGAATTGTACATGTAAAAATATAGATTAAAATGTATAATTTTTTATTTTGAACATAGATGTACATGTATATTTGTTCATGGTTAAAAGTAGATGTATGTACATATTTTTAATAAATTTGCATTTTTATATGTATAATTTGTGTATATGTTAACGATTGATCTTAATTTATCTTATAACTAAGTGTAATTAACTATATTTAATAACACATCTTAAGGGGAGATCCTAAATTGTACATAAGAATGTAGATTAAAATGTCTATTTTATTTCATAAATGTACATGTAAATATGTTCATGTGGTAGATATAGATGTACATACATATGTTTTCAATATTCATGTTTAAATGTACATATGTTATTATTTTTAATGTCTTAATAATTAGAAGTATATAATTCACTATATAATTCAATGACATGTCTTAAGGGGAGATCCTAAATTATACCTATATAAGAATGTAGATTAATTTGCATATCTAGGTATGAATATAGCATACATGTACATCCAAACCCTAACCCTAACCTTGATCTTAAAATTTAATTTCTAAACCCAATATTATAAATGATAATAAATACCCTAAGTCATAATCTTGAACCAAATCATAAACTTCATATGCTAAGTTCCCTTATCCTAAATTCTTAACCATGGACTTTAATATTAACCCCTAAATTTAATGCTAGAAATTATTTAAGTTCATGTAAGCTCTGACAGTGTCATAAGGTCTTAAATCTTACCCTAAAATTGAGCCTAATTACATTAAAACCTAATTGAAGCCTAACTTACATAAAATTAAAACAAGTTGACCCTAATCCTAAATTGTTAAAAATTACATTTGACATACATGCACATACATTCAAACACATGTACATACATGAAGTATGACCCTTGTTTTAAATGCTATATATGTAACCCAACTTGAAATCTAAACCTCGAAACATTATAATTTAAGAGTAATATAAATAATTTATTAGGTACCCTTTAATTGAATTCTCTAATAATACCCCCCGAACTATAATAAAATCTTAGAACAACAAAGTAACTCTAACCATAACCAAACTCTCAACTTTAAAGTCATCTTATACTTATATGTAAATTAATCTAGGTCTGGATGTGTTACAGATTATCTAGGTCCATGACGTGCGATGTATGTTTAATTACATGTGTATAATTTTTAATTTTAAAAATAAAAAATTATGTACAACAGGCAATTTAGCTCTTCATACATTTCTACAGATATGGCTTCACATGATATGCTTGATGCGGCTTCTGGTACGACACCTGATGTAGTTCCTACTGCAGCTCCTACTGTAGCACAGGTTGATGTGGTTCCTGTTGTAGCACCTAATGCAGTTCTCGATATGGCTCCTTGTGCAGCTCGTGGTGGGGCTCGTGTTGCAGCTTTTGGTGGGGCTCCTCATGTACCTCGACATAGGGTGTAGCTCATGTTCTAGCTCCTGGTGTAGCTCATGTTCTAGGTCAGGCTGCACCTATAACTCCTGCTAGAGGTCCTGCTGCACCACCTCCATGCATCAATATCGATGCATTATTTTCATTTTCAGAGCATGAGTTTGCTAGACTGCAGCACTCTATATTGACCTCTGATGATGGTCTTTATAGAGACATATGTACTACAATATGTAGGAGTTTATAGGATTTGACAGCTAGGTTTAGAGGTTACCATTCATTTACTCCTGCCATATTAGCTTCCATATCTAGGAAGCTTAAGGCTGAGATTTCAGGAGATGCATCATTTGATGGCATCAAGAGGGTAGCCCCTAAAGACGTCATCCAGAGAGAGCTATTTCCAGCTTATGAGAGGACACAGGGTAGGATGAGAGGCTACAGAGTCACACAATGCAGAGACACCTATTATTGCTAGCATGATCTATCCACGATTTTTAGTTGCATATGGTCATTATCCTAATAATGACCAAATACCCCTTTATTTTGCACAGCAATTGTATGCTGAGTTTTGTATAGGGCTCAACGTCAACTACTTGGATATTCCTAATTATTGTGGACAGGGGCATGGTTGGATCACAAATCATGACCAGTACCACAGTGTAGATCGTCTGCCACCTGCAGATCTTAGACAGTTTGTTGGACTGAGGATGCCTCCTGTGATTCCTACACATGCGCCTATTGCAAATAGAGTCATCATTGCTTCCCAAAGGGAAGCAATTGAAACTATTGGGCACATTGTATCTGCGACGACTAGTATCACATCAGATTCTATTGGTCGTTATCTTCATAGCTGACGTCCTTGTCCACTTGGTCGACCATCTTCACAGGCATCTAGTAGCACTTTAGGTGCCTCCTCTGATGATGCATATAGAGTTGTTGGGCTACCACTACCAAGCGATATTCGTGGTCTTTCAGGACAGCAGACACATATGGATATGGCACTGTATTTTTTTGGAGGATATGTTGCACTTTACTAGCAATATTTCTGATACATAGAGGATTCCAGTACACGTGGTGATGGATGTTCTTAGATAGAATTAGAGCCTCGACACAGTTCCATAGACATAGGCCACCACACCAGTGATAGATGATACACCTGTGCATAGCTCACAACATTCGGCACCAGACTCACAACACTCTACAGATGACTCAAGCATATGAGTTGGAGATGTCCATATCACAGCTGAGGGCCTTGATGATTTTGGTGAGCAGTTGCGAGGCCTATCTGAGATTGATACTAGTTCGACCCTGGGTATTTCATCATACATGATTCTACACCAAATGTACCCAGCCAGTTACACAGTCCACTTCACTCAGATTTACTAGCAATTGGACATGGAGTTTCAGGCTAAGGTGCATCAGTAGATGATATGATGGAGTCTGTTGATCATCCTCCACCTTCGGAGACCCGGGTACATATATAATTTAATTTTAATTTTAAATATATATGAAATTAAAAATATGTTCATTTATTGAAAAATTTAGTTCAGATATATATGTAGATATTTAATTTAATCTTTAACTCGTAATAAATCATGTAGGCATAGGTCGCTGAGCACATGGTTACACATACTGTTGGTTCAGGGCATCATATACATGAGAGAGATGATTCTATTGAGGCACCTGGTAGTGTTTCGGTACTTGAGTTTTAAATAGTTTGTTTAAAGTTATTTAAATATTTTGAAAACTAGATATATATCTATATATATATGCAAATTTGTATTTAATTTGAATGTATATGTACATGATGCATGTATGTATATATATGTTTTAAAGATAGAACTCTAACACATGTATGTATATATGTATATATATTTGCAGGGCTTGGTTGATGCGCCTCGGCGAGAGGATGTACAAGAGACTCGATTAGAGGGTCATTCTATTTGTATGCGTCTTGAGGGGTCTGTCTAGTAGTAGATCAGATTTATATTTTTTTTGATGCATATATATTGGAGGTCTAGTTTACATGTACACGTGTATTTCAGTTCCTTGATGACATGCATGTACTTTCACTATTTATTTGATTATTGAGTATTTTAGTGTTAGCTACCATCACATGTACGTATATATGACTTTTTATATTTTGCTACATACGTATATTTATTCGAGATTTACAGTTTGCATTTCAGATACATAGAGATATATTAGATCTATAGATGTTTATTCTTGAGACGTGTATATGTGTACATATGTGTATTTTTTTGTGTTATAGCTATAGAACATAATCTTGAGACACGTGTGTACATGTATATCAATTATCAATTAGTAAGAAGTTAGAAAGATACATATTTCTTAAATTATCAATTACTAACCTGCTAAAGATAAATATTAGTTTTATGTGGATAAAAATATGTTAATTAGGTAAGCCAATACATTATTTTAGAGAACTTTTACAAAATATAATATTAAAAAAATATATTAATTTAAACTAATTTAAACTTTAAGAGTACATGACAGTAGATGTACTAAAGTAACATTAAAATATATAGTTTTTTAATAAACTGACCTCAATGATAACTATGAACTTATAATCTTACAATTTTAAAAACACATACTTTAATTTTCACTTATGAAATTCAATCTAGTTTGAAAACAAGTTGATAAATGAATTTAAATTATTAAATTCATCCATGGTACAATTAATTTAAATTATTAAATTATATAATTTTTTAATAAACTAAATTTGATAATTAAGAACTTATGATCGTACAATTAAAAACACATTTAATTCAAGATGAAATTCAATAGTTTGAAAAAAAGTTGATATTTAAGAATTGTAACATAGATAATGAAAGTGTAGTGCCTCTCCCATTTGACTTTTGTAAGTCGTCCTGATGGATGCAACCTTGTTGATCTTTTGTTGTGATGGATCATGATTATGACCCTGAGTGGTCTACACCATTGAGGTGTTTGGATTTATATTTTTGTATCAGTCGCCTTATTTATGCTTTTGACTGATCTTTGAGATTATGATGTGATTTTTGGTTCACTGAGGTTTGTGCCAATGGTTACCAGGATCGATGTGGTATCATGAGGTTGTTTCATGATTACCCTAAGATGTGTGCAGAGATTGCACTATGTACTATTACCATGCTAAACTGGACTGGGTTCCTGTAGCAATGGTTAGTCATGTTTATGACTGTGTTTTCTTATGTGTTTTAAATGCCTTTTTAATGCAAAGTAATCAATCATTATTAAATGTTTAAGTAATTAGAATGGATTGTTCATGTGATATTATTGGGTTATGTGCTGCGAACATTTACCTTGTTACATTCTGATTAGAGAGATATTTGTTACTCATGTTATGTTTACATTTGAGATGACCTGAGGGTCAAATGTTACTCTTTGATTCCAGTATCATAGATATTAGACTACTATGTTGTTCAGTTAATCATATTGCATGATGATGCCATTTTGAGATGACAGTGTGTTTTATGATGATATCTGGTTATCTAGTTATCTGGTATTTGGACATACCTCTGATTTTGCTATATGATGGATTTAATGCTATGGTTATTTACTTCATTCCTGCGTTGCTATGCCTTTTACGAACGTGAGTGATGTAAATAGATTATTTTAATATAATTAAATAAATGGTTAAATTAGGTGATTTAATGCATTTATTGCTTCGGCTATGTTATTATATGCAATTGCACTTGATCGTGTTGTTTAGTGTGCAGGATTTATATCCCTGGCAGTGGCACATGGAGTTAGTGATTCAGTCGTTCATATTTTACCAATGTCATCCTTGTATGGTCGACGTATCCTTAATTAAATGTTTAATTTAAACCTTTCGGTGATTATTAAATCCAAACTCATTTGCATTATGTGATTAGACCAGTAAGCGTGTCTGTGCATTTAGAGTTTCGCTTTGTCGTGAAATTTGTTCAGGAGATTTATGTGTTTTTGAGTTTTCGGGCTTTTTAATTGATTTATTTTATATTTCTGGCAGCTTTGCCATAGATGAATTCCTATTTATAGGAATAGCCTGTTTTCGTTTGGGTCGATTCGGGGTTTAACTGGATTGGCTGGTTAAATGCCCTAATCGATTATTCACTTGAAAAGTGAATAAATATCCAAAAAGGAATTTAATTCGTCACTTCTCACTTTCAAATTGGAAAGTTGGAGAGTAAAACCCAAAATTCTCTTCATGAGGATTTACTGTTTTGTTCGTTGTGGGAGCTACGGGCGTGGTATCATCGCGAGGTTGAGCTCGTTGGATCTAGCTCAAGGAAACCTTGGATTGCCATGATTTTCAGCCACTTCTGCGGGCGTTTTATTTTCTGGTTCAGTTTTCCGTTTTGCCCTTTTGGCTGTGAGGTAGGGCTTTCCTGTTTTATTGTTTCTGCTCCGTTTCTGCTTCTATTTTTGGTAGCTGTTTGTTTGGAGGCTAAGAACTAGTAAGCCCCTCCATTTCTGTATGTTAGTTCTACTCGGTTGGGCGGGTATGAACATTTCCTTATTTTTTGGGATGAAGGTTTGGAGTTTTGCACCGTCATGCTGGCCGTTTTTGCATACGGTGTCCGATTTCATTTATTTTTGGATTTTTGGGGTTTTTGAACCTAAAGGCCAAATGGGTTTTAATTTTGCAGTTTTTCAAATTTTTGGGATTTTCACCTCGTTTTGTGTGCTGCCTTGTTTTCTCGAGTTTTCTTGGCACATTGTGGTTCGTGGACCTGGATGATCCATTTGGATATCAGTCAGACCACTATTGCACTTTTATGTTGCATTGAGATGCGTGTTGCATCCATACTCTCGATGTTGTGTTCGGTTGAGTGATTTTATACTCGTTATGGGTTTCTTTTGGACCTTTGCCTTGTTTCATGGACATTGGGATTCGTGTAGAATCCATACTCTTGGATTGAGGCCCGTTGAGTAAGTTCATGTCTTTTGGTCTTGTTCATCATTGGGATTCGTGTAGAATCCATACTCTCGGATTGAGGCCGGTTGAGTGATTTCATGATGTATGATTTTATTGGCTTTGGGATTCCTGTAGAATCCGTCCTTCTTGTGTTGCTTTCAGTTGGGTGTTTTCTTTGCATTGTGTTCTCATTCTTGTCCTTGTGTTATGATCTTTGTGACGGTGGTGCGCCACACACGAGTACGTACGCGTACATTTGTTGGGTGACTTGCGAGGCCCGATCTTTCGTGGATCTATCGGAAGTTATGATCATTGGGGTTGGGATGGGAGTATGCATGCCCACGGGCACTTGTCATAGGATGAGCATGGGTAGGGTAGGGTAGCATATGGAGGGGGCTTCTATCTCGCAGCCTGGTGACCTTAGTCCCATAGGGTTGGCAGAGGAAGTTTTAACTAAGTGATAATTAAAGAAAATGTGTGATTGGTAATAAAACTTAAGATAATAAAATGTGTGTGTGGGGCCCTCCGTTGAGGAGTTGAAATGCACGATCCGAGCTTGGGCTTGTTGATGCCAAGCGACTCTCTATGATGTCAGCCCCTACTTAGTAGCCTTTTGAGTGTCTAACTAGGACCTTTACTCCTTGCATTGTCTTAGGTTCTTGGTTCAGCCATCATACTGTCTGGCATGAGTGTTAGCCTTGGTTGTTGTTTTGTGTGTTTGTGGTTGGTTCATTATCTCCATCAGCACGGCGGGTGTGGACCTATGGGTGCCACGTGGTTGGGAGGCGTAGCTACCTTCACCACTGCTAGGGATCGGTGTACAGAGATGATCTTTTGTCCTAGTGCGACCGTTGCTGGATGTCTTCACTTGGTACTTCGGGTTTCGGAGTATGCTTTCTTATGATTTATGCTTTCATTGGGATACTTGTATATCATGTTTAGATGATGTTATTTTATTTGGCGTATTCCCTTATTATGATGTTTAGCATATGATTAGATGCTGTGAATTATTGTATTAAGCATATATGTTGCTTATTGTTGTTTAGCATGTGATAGGTGATGTTATCTACTGTAGGATTATCTTATGCTTTATTACTAGCATGTTAGATTTCCTTATGCTTATATTGTTGCATGTTTTTAGTAGTGGCGTCCCTATTATGACAGTACCGACGATTTGGTCGGTGGCTTGGGATGTTACGTGCGGGGGATGGCTAGGACCCACGATGGTCTTATGATGCTATTAACGGTTGGGAGGAACCGCGCATTTATTTGGTTGTTTAGTTCTGAAATGTATTTTGTTCATTGCAATGTTTATTTTAGTATGTGCTTTTCTTTTGTGTTTTAGATGGTTAGATGTTCCTCTTTCCTTGCTGTTAGTGCTCTCGAGTGTTCATTCCTCAATTTACGTGGATCCGGTACTCCCCGGTGTGGAGGTTTCCTTGTTTGTTTAGCTTTTTGTTTGTGTTTTGTGTCACACTGATTTGTTTCCTCACGCGAGATTTTATTTTCCTTGCGCGACACTATTTCTTCCTCACGCGACACGACTTCTTCCTCGCGCGAGACTATTTCTTCC
Source organism: Cupressus sempervirens (assembly GCA_028749045.1). Classification (NCBI taxonomy): domain Eukaryota; kingdom Viridiplantae; phylum Streptophyta; class Pinopsida; order Cupressales; family Cupressaceae; genus Cupressus; species Cupressus sempervirens. Next base: position 721,603,787 of record CM053790.1, on the reverse strand, counting down.
CCGCGCGAGACTATTTCTTCCTCGTGCAAAAGAATACACTTCCCACGCGAGAATGTAAATCTTCGCATGGCGCATAGGAATCCTCGCACGAAGCTCAGTAGTCCTCATGCAAAGTGCGCACTTTCTCACGTGAAGCGGTGAAAGATCTCGCGCGAAACTCTAGACCAGTTTTCTTTCTCGCATGAGAAACAGGGGCTATCTAGGCTTGTCAGAGGAAAGTTTGGAAGTTGGTTTTGGACACCCTTTTGGTTTTTACACCTTCTTGGTTGAAAACAGATTTCCTAGGGGTTTAAAATATATCGTTTAAGATATATTTTAATATATGCAACAAATCATTTGAGATAGGTTTCAGACCTCTCGGAGATAAGTTATGGATTCTAGGAAATTTCAGGGCTTCAGAAATCTAGACTTAGCCAATTTTCAGGGCTTCAAGATTTCAGGGTTAGCCAAATTTTGGGATTCTGCATTTTACCCCAGTTTGGTGTTTTGTTGATGAGTGGTCTTTTCTTGTGCCCTCATCTTGTTGTGGTGGTTGTTGGCTTTTGTTTTGGGTGTGTCAGTTGGGTACTAGTGTTCGGAGATTCATTGGTTGTCGGGATTGTGTTGAAGTCTTCCGTTGCGATCGTTGTGATCCCTGTATGATGTTGTCATGTGCATTCATACTTGTAAAAAAAAATATATCTTGGCTTGATTTGAATCCTTATTTCCAAGGATCTCCGAGCGGGGCATTACAGAAAGTGTTGAAGTATGAAAAATACATAGAGGGTATGCAAGACAAGCAAGCAATGTTTGAAGTATGTGATGCAATGCATAATTTGTGTCCCAAGGAACTAATTGGTTTTGGAGTTCTTGGGAAACCTATTGGCTAGTGTTCAAAGGAAATCAATGTGTTCATGCAAGGGCCACATTCTTCTACTATGAGAATGATGCTTTTGCATCGAAGGATATTTGGAAGACAATATCCAAAAAATTTAATAGTGTTGAACCAGAGTTGGTGGACTCAATGTTCTTTTAAACTTCCAGAAGAGCAAGAGGGTATGTGCATAACCTTCCAATAGAAGAGCGATTTCAAGCATAACCTTTCCACCCATGACTATTTAGGAAGCACTTCCGCAAATAAAAAAGTATTGGCCTTCATGGGATCAGACGAAAAAAAAATTCCATAGACTCAAGATGATGTGGCACTGTCCTTATTGATCAATTGAGAGTTATGATTCAGAATGCACGAGGGCAACTGCAAGATAGTGCGCAAAAATATATACTTCAAAAGTGTGAAGAGTGGAATTTGGTATGGGTGGGGCCAAGTGACCTCATCCCTCTAGAGCTCCATGAGATAGAGCTTATATTAAAATTTGATAGAGATCACACTCGTGGAACTTCTTGTCTGACTGACTGCTTGTGTTATTTGGGTAATTCATTCCAAACAGATACAGTTGCATATCATTTATCAGTCTTGAAAGCATTATATCGTGATGGCATCAGAGTACGTTCTCTATTTTTTGGTATTGGTGGAGCAGAAGTTACTCTTCATCGATTTGGAATACATTTAAGTTGTGTTGTATCTGTTTTAAATTATCAGTTTCCTCGCATTGTGATGGAAGTGAGAGAAATAATGCACTCAAAAGCCTCAGCTAATAATTTTTCCTGATCAATGTGTACGCTCATTTTTTTTGTAAATAACTCAACGTTAATAGACTACTTGAAAAATGGAAAAGGATTTTAACCAAAACAAAATGTTCTCTATTAATTTTAAATTGTCAAATCAAAGGATTACATACCCTAACTAAGAATAGTAATTTTTTTCATTTTCAAATTAATTTTATAAAGGTCTACAATCAGAAAATACATATTTTTTAACGAGAGTTCAATTTTCAGTCATCCAAGGAATTTCTTTGAACTGACTCTAAAGTGGTTTTTCGTGGAAGCTTATCATAATAATAATGTTTCTAATCTTCTTTAATGGATGGTTTTTAATTATAACTTTTGGAGGACCTTCGTGGGCTTAGAAAGTATGTGTTTTGTTTTACAATGATACAAAATCACCATATTTATTGTTTACAACTATTTGAATTTCCTTGGAACTTTTTAACGTGGAGTATTATTAAATTCATCCATGGTACAATTAATTTAAATTATTAAATTATATAATTTTTTTAATAAATTAATGAAAATTAAGAACTTATGATCATACAATTAATCTAAACACATTTAATTCAAGATGAAATTCAATAGTTTGAAAAGAAGTTGATATTTAAGAATTGTAACATAGATAATGAAATTGTGTAAGTTCGAACTAACTTCTAGCCTATTCATATCGAGTTGTTAAATTATTAAATTCATCCATAGTACAATTAATATTATAGTTTTTAAATAAACTAATAATAACTGAAACTCAAATATTCAGATTAAAAACACAATTTCACCAAAGTTGATATTCACAATTTCACCATAGTACAATTGAAAACACATTTCACCAAAGTTGATATTCATATTATTATAAAATAAATCTCAAAGGTCTAATCAACCATGATATACACTTATAACATGCAATATTTTTTCATGATCTTCACTGTCTAGTCTCCACTTGCGACGTACACGCTTAAGTTTGACTGGATGCAGACAAAGCCCTGTAGCAACGACCAGGTAGCTGTATTGTAAAACTTTTTTGTCAGGTTGATAATCAACAAAGTGTATTCCATGTTGGACTATTTTCTCTTGCTTCAAATATGTTCCCTCTATCACAATAGAACCTGTACCACAAATTCAAGTGTTTTAAAATTTGATAGATATGAAGTTACCTAGATATATTTATTTATTTAAATATATATGTGCAGGTACATGTATATGTATAATTTACCTATGGGGAACAACATTCCATCACTTTCTTCAGGGTCATATAGCTTTGTCCTCTCTGCAATACATTGCAATAAATAATAACTGGCACGTTCATGATTTCTAGGCTCAGCAATCACTGCAAAGACATCTCCTGCATAACAAGTATACATGAATGCATGTGTACAATATATATAAGACAATTGAAATCAATAATTAAATAAAAAGTTGAGATTAATTTTCATGATACTCACCCACTTTTACCAATCCAGAGATATGATTATAATCATCAAAAATCAGTGGAATATCATCAAAATTTTCATCTTCTTTATCAAATGTATCAGTAACATCAAGTGGTTCTGAAATCCATGCACCTGTATATCCATGTGTCTGATTGGTGCATTCTTCATAGTTTTCATCAATGCAACTATCACAAAAACATGAGTATTCTCTTGTCTTCAATGTCCAATTGCAATTATCTGTACTCATGACTAAATGTAAAGAACATGTCTTTTCTATCCTCTTGCAACCATGCATGTTTTTTCTATTGACACCTAAAAGTTTGTTAAATTAAAAATATAGAAAAAATAAATCTAAACTTCAACAAAGTCAAAAATAAAAGTTAACAATAAAATTTTATAATTTAATTATGCATAAAAGTTAAACAGACATACACATCCATACCTGTTATCTCCTAGAAGACTCTATATGGTGTTCGTCAACTCATTGGTGATGATGTCCTGACCTCATCTAATGCAAAATGAGTCTTACACCATTCAACAACATCATGTGCATCATTTACGCGAACTCCCTAATAATTCATTTGATACTTTCGCAAAGCACGTTTGATGCAAGCTCCAGCACCATCATGTTCACCTTTTCCATGGCCACTCTCAAAGAAATTACATATGTGTTTTATATTCTCATTGTGATGATATCTACACAATGCATAAAATAGTCTAGATGATTTAAACTATGTGGCACATCCATCAAACCAAACATAATGTTTATCAACATTTATGTTTCTTTCTTTCAAATAAGAAAAGAACGTATTGAAGTAATGTTCTACATAGTGAATGTCATGTTCTTTATCATCACTTATATAAAAATGATATTCCTTTATATTTACTCGTGCTTGAACTATACTCTGAACACCATCCAAATCTAACTGTGCACGTCTATAAAAAACATGTACCATGATAGTGACCTGCTTATTAAAGTAATAATCTGATTGAATTTCTTTCTAATGAACAAATGAACAGTTCTCTGCAAAATCAACAACTAATACAATTGTTCCAAGTGGAAAATTATCTCTCAGATTTTGAAACTATTGTGCTTGCCACTTTGCAAAAAATGCATTACAAATATAAGGTTGAATCAATATCTTAAATCTATCCATAAATGTTAGAACAGGAAAATCCTCTTCAACATATTCCAACCTTTTTGTTTCTTTCCCCAACTTTGTTTCATTCTTGACATACTTGTAACTTTTGTAGTTCAATATTTTTGTTACATCAATATTTTCAGTTTTCAAAGGAAATAGAGCCAATTCACCACATGTTTCACATAATCCTTTGATGCAATTTATTTTACTAGTTGGATCATCTATGTTGTCACACAAAATGGATGATATAAACTCACTTCTCCTACTATGAGGAGCAGCATGAAAACCATATGTGTCTTCTATAAACTTTTGAAATACCTAATAGTGGAGATCAAACTCAATATGATGACGACAAAAACAAGTTTCAAACACTTTGTTTGACCTCACAAAGTATGGCTTCAATTTTTCAAACAATGTTTGCCCAACTTTTACATTAGGATGTTCATTACAAAATGACATGTATAACTCATGATGTGTTGTTTCCAACCAATGTTTTGTATGATGTTCATATTGACCAGGTGCAATCTTATGCCCAATAAAATCTCTACTATTTGATGAAGGATGAGTGTTATCAATCCAAAATGATATGACTAATTTTTTTAATAACTCTTCATTTCTATCGAAACGAGGTGCTCTACACATGATTGCCCAGTTGCCCTCCATAGTACTGTCATCCACAACTAATCTTCTCTTAACATATTGTCTCATTATTTTCCTACTAAAACCCATTTCAAATGAAATTGGAGATATTTTTCTATTTTGAGACATATTTTTACTTACAACAGACATCAACATCACTTTTCTTTCCAGAGACTTTTCTTTAGTTTGAGAGTGTTTTCCTATGTTTCTCAAACCTTGTTTAACCTTTTCAATCAAATTAGTTTGCATGCTAGAAAATCTTCTCTTCTTTGATGTTGTGTTTACACCTAACAATTTCAATATCTCTTGCAACTTTTTTTGTGTAAGAAAAAGTGAAAGCAACTGAGCTTGTTCAAGTGTTTTAGTATTATCAAATTGAGTCATGATTTCTCTTATCTTCTTCTTCACTGACCTTCTCTTAGACAAACTTAATGGTTGAACACTAGCTGCAAGTTTTCTCAATTTATCTACATCCATTTTAAGTAAATGATCTAATTTCTTATGAAAAATACCATACTTTATAGATTGGACAATATTTAAGAGTTCATCCATACCAGTTCCTGCACTTGATCTCGACCCTTCTCTGATTTTTGTTACTATAATTTCTATAGGGACCAATCTTGAGCCTTCTCCAACATCCATTGTTTGAGATTCAATAGGGAAAGATTCTGAGCCTTCTCTGACTTATGTTATTTGAAACTCTATAGGGACTGATCTTGAACCTTCTTCAACATTCATTGTTTGAGATTTCGTAGGGAGTGTTCCTGACCTCTCTCCCATACACACTACTTCTACTTCTGTTGAGCCTTCTTCAACATTTCCTTCACCTTGTTTAATTCAATGATAATGTTCCACAGTATTCTGAATATTTCTTTTTTCTGCTTCATCAAATCTTTTTCTTGCATATTTGTTTTGCCTTCCTTTCTTGTTTCCCATTATAAAATTAATAATAATAATAATTTATCCCTTGCCTCAAGATAAATTTTGCGCAACAACTAGATAAAAAAAACCACTATATAGATTTGTCTATCGCTATTGGTACTTTTAAATTGTTTGACAGAAATCAATAGAATGCAGTCATCTGCAACAAAACATAAATATTCTTCATTATAATATGACTAAAATTTGTGAGTCACAAACATTCTTCAAGAATAAACATTATAATAAATATTCCTCAAGAATAAATTGCTACATAAAAGACAATGGCATCAGTTATCAAAAGAAGCAAACATAATTTTAGAAATCCCCTCTTTCATTTATAGCTCTCATGTCCTTCTTTCTTCTCCAAATGATGTAGCTCCAAATGATGTGAGTCCTAAAATCAAGTCTTAATGTCCTTTTGGGATATTTAGGAATTGGTGGTATCTCGTCAAACAAGGGATTAACACTGATGTGTTCAAATGTACCTTAGATGATTTTGATGGTTGATTCTTGATGAGACCTTATAGGTACCATTATTGCATTTGATAACTCCAAAGGTTGTGTCCTAGTGAGTGCTGGCATGATAACTCAGAATGCAAATGCAGTGGAGGGAAACTTAAATGAACTTTATGCCTCTCAAGTGTGTACCTAGATTGCCAACTACACACTTGAAGTGTGCAGTTGATAAAAAAAGGTTGCAGTTGGTAAAATAGAGTTGCAGGGTGCCTAAAATGCAAATTTTGAGTGTTTTGAATAATTTAGAGTGTTTGCTAAGGTCTTGGGATACAATGCAAGGTGTGGAAGTGTAGATTAGGGTTCTTGAACTTAGAATGAAACACTTAATTACCAAGTGCACCCTAAAACTACCAACTGCCCCTTGAAACTACCAACTTCACCCATGAAGTGTGCAGTTGGTAAAACAGGGTTGCAGTTGGTAAAAGAGGTCAAAACTTGATAATTAAGATGTGGGTATGCAAGATATGAGTGTTTTTGAGATTTTTAAGTGTTTAGATATGTTATGCAATGTGATGAAATGCTAAATGACATAGCATTTTAATATGCAAAGTGAAAATGTCCTAGGGATGTTATGCAAGTGCAAATGCAAGGTGTCATTTTGAAGGTATGCAAGATGAAGATTATGATATGCAAAATGAAAGTTAGAGTTATGTTTTGGACTTGGTAAAGATGCTAAAGATAAGTGTACACAAAGTGAACTATGCAAGAGATGGTTTCCTAGGGTTGATAATGACATTTAGGCAATGTAAAATGAGGATAGGTGATCAAGAAGACAAGTTGGTTGATGGGCAATTTGATAGGGTTTGATAGTGAAAATGATGCTAGGGTTTGCACAATGCAATATGAGGGGGATATACCACTAGGGTAAGTCAAAAATGACATTTAGGAATATGATTATGCTAATGATAGAGGTATACATAAGGTTTTTTGAACTTAGGTGAAATCTTGACAAGATTTTGACAATGTTTGACATTTTGACAAGGTTTTGCAAGTTTCCAAGGTGTAAATTTGAATGTTAGCTTTTATCTTGATTATGTTTTACACACACACAAGAAACATTAAGACAAGAATAGCTATTGTTAAAAGTGAACAATCACACCACAACCTAGGCTTTAGGACTATATCCACTGAATTCTTACTTGAACCAAAGTTCAACCGTGCTTATCCAGAGCGGACAACATAGGACCTTGGCACCACAGGCTCCCCCTTACAGCACACTCACTTCTCGGGGCTACCAAGACTTGCATCTCAAGAGGCATGACTTCCCAAGGGACTATTGTCTCTACTAAGGACCGTGAGAATGTAGGATGTCTTCACAGGCATGGGTGACCCCTTGAGCCAGTGGATAGAAAGGATTTTGGCCACTAAAACATGGTTTTTAGTAAGGGCATTTCGTTCAACAAGTGAGTGATAAACTTCCTCAGAAGATCTCCCAGCCTCGAGAACCAGGGTTTAACATACCATAAAGGTACTGGAGGAGAGCTATCACTCAGCAATATCATCAACATGACTTTCATTGTAATCGAGTTTTATATAGCGACTGGAACGTTGACCTAGCTTTTGGCCTGTTACCACTCTAAGCTTGTCCGCTGGCATACCCAATATTGAGTATCTTGGTCCAAGGCAGGCCTCCTATAAAAGTTACATGGATTTCTCTTACACCCAAGATCCACAAATGGTGAGGGGAGAGGATATGTCCAATGCAACTCTTATGGATTTAAACACTATAGACACACCAGACAGAAAATAAAAAGTTCATTTTAAGCACCAAAGAAAGTGTTATTTAATCTAATAAATCCACACACATGGTTTTGACAGACACACAATGGTCTTCGACAACGTCCTACAAAACAAGCATTAGTTGTTTGTTACGATCATGTCTTTATTCCACGATTGCCACATGTTGCAAGGAGACCATTAGTATCACAATAAGAATATACATTTTTTAACACCATTAATATGTTACTAATTTTTAATTTAACTTCAATGCATCTGTCAAACAACTTCACTAATGAAAGAAATAAATAAATAATTTAAATGTACAATATTTTTACCAAATTGATGCTTTTGATTTTGCAAATGAAATTCATGGCAAAGACAAACAATGCACGTAGGTCAAGTTGATGGCAAATAATTATACAAATGGCAAATAAAAAGACAAATGGCAACTTTTTCCAATTTTTTTGGGGTGTTCGCATGAACACGTTGAATTACATATGTTCGGGCAAACATGTGCCCAAACTTTTCCGGTGGCCGCAAAATTTTATGGTGCATGTTTGCACAAACGTACGTTTGCGCGAACATGGTAAACATGTTCCCGCGAATGCCATGTTCATGCGAACATACAAAATCACAAAAAATTTCACCTATTTTTCAGATTTTTTTTTTTTTGCTCTTTTATCTTCCATAATTGCAGGAGAATGATCTCCTACTGTAAAATTAAAAATTTCAAAATGTGATGCTCAAAGCAAGCTTTCCAACAATTATAATTTTAATACATAATTTAATCATTAAGTCTTTCAAATGTGAGTTTAACTCATTATAGGTTCATTATCGATTGAACATCAACCGACTTTGACACCTCAAGAAAATTAGTAAACTAGGTCAAGAAAAATTTGAAAAATATGGAGGAACTGGCTTATTGATATACCTTTCTATTCAAAAAAAAAAATGGTTTATGATAATTGAATTCAAATTATTTGTGTCAAATGGAACATATGTCAGAATTACGGTTCATGTCACTTCAAAACTTCATAAACTATAAAATATTCAATGAAAATAAATCAAACCAAATGCATCCTCTAGATATTGATGTTACAAATCTAACGTCGAAAGAATTACTTCATTATCATTTCAAGAAAAAAATTTATGTGTGTCAAACGAACTGTCACTTTTTAAAATATTAAATTTTATTATGTACCACTTTTCGGAGGAGATTAAAAAAATTGACATAAATAATTTTTATTTTTAGATTAAAAAATATGGTTACAAAGTAAGAACAAAGTACTCAAAATCACTAGTTTATGTCATCTTGAAATTATTTATAGTTTTTGAGATATAGTCACTTGAACGTGACGTTTGTTGCAAAAATATTGATTTCAGTGTCAAAATTGGTCAAAAAGTGGAACCCATTATTGTGGGGATCACCCTTCTAACAATTCCTAGTCTCCTAATAAGGACATAAACACTATATGAATGTAATAGACTCCTAATAGGGTCAATATCTTTCACAAGGTACTTTTGATTAGTGGATCATTTTTTGGGTATCATCCCCATCGATGTTTTCCCTTGGCCTAGTTTTCCCTAGTTTAAAAATAATGATGTTATGAGTTAGATTGTATTATTTTTATGTACACATTTTAGTTTAATCACATGCAAAGTTGGGAAAAAATTTGTAAAATATTGATTCAGCCCAAACCCCACCCCTGCCCCCCCCCCCCCCCTCACCAACACTGCTCTTCCCCTTCTCTTAGTATTTCCTATTTCTAGCAATTCATATCAAATCATAATTACTCAAAGAAGACCTAATAGTTTGAGTAAGATGACTAAAACATTTGGATCAATTGCAGAAGAACCTGGAGGAACCTCTTGAGGAGCTTGATGTGATCATTGAAGAAAGAGACAATTTGAAGAACAAATACAAAGAGGAAAAAGCTTACATTCAGAAGCTGAAAAAGGAGATTGAATCTACCAATTCCCAAAAGAATGAACCAAATGATTAGATCAAAGATACTGATTCATTTTTTAAGCTAAGGAAAGAAAATGAGATCTTTACGAATGAACTTGAAATTACCAACCTTAAGATGAGTTTGATGGAAAATGAGAAGAAAAGTCAATCTTATTTGAGATCAAAGAATGCAGTTCTAAAATCCAAACTTACCAAGTTGACATCTAAACTTGAAACTACAAATTTGGAATATGTAGAACTTGAGAAAGATAATACTATTTTGAAAGGAGAACTTACACACAAAAAAAGAAACATCTTGAGAAGTTGTATTCCAATACTGAAAAACTTGATGAGAAGATCATGGCACAAAGTCCTACTTGTGCTAAGACTATTATTGGTTACTATGAAGGACAATCATCTAAGAGATTTGAGGATATTGAGGAACTAGATCTTGTGATCCAATTGCTTGAACAAGAACAAAACTAGTCACATGAGGTAGGACTATATAGGTAAGTATGCTAAACCTTTTATTAGTTATTGTTATAGTTGTTATGCTTATGGGCATAAAGCTAGTGAATGTAGGAAACCTATAATTAATAATAATATGTATCAAGATACTAACCCTTTCTCTAGTAGACCTAATGGTACAACTAGTATCATAAGAAATGGAATCATTTGTTATAAGTGCAATAACTTTGGACATATTTCTAGAGATTTTATATTCTAGATAAGTCAATCGAGAAATAGATACAGAAACAATCTAATAGCATATAAATTTCTAACTATATGAGACATATAGCAAGACTTTATATAATGAAAAGCATGAGGAATAGCATGAGGCCACCAAATGTAAGAACACCCAAATATAGAAGGAATGAAAACAACAATGTCAAAAGAAATGAGAATAGAAATTATAGACAAAAGGAAAATGTGAAAGAACATGTAGACAACCTCAATGAAACATTTGTTAAAGATAACGCACTAGAAAGCACACAAATTTGGGTAGAAAAGAAGATAAGTGGTACACCTGAAACAAGTTGAAGTTAGTAAAATTTGTTGACAAACCCTTATCAATTTAAGTAGTTCATTAATTAATAAGGAAAGGGGAAATAACACCAAAAAATTGTTTAGCACCTAAAAGATTGAATCAATGCTTGCAAACTTAGGAGAAGGTTTAGATGGATACAATGAAGACATAGTTAGAGTGCATGCATTTTTGAGTTCATATGTGAGAGTGAGAGCATAAATTGGTTCTCTAGTTTAAGAAAACAACTTTTCCATCAGTGCATACTTTTAGAGTTAATGCAGAAGTGAATTGAATTGCATATAATGGTTGAAATCGATGGAATGAGCACCATTTGATCAAGAAAAGAATTAAGGAGCCTTGAAATGGAAATTTCACATAGGAAGTCCTAATTTGTGAATTAAAAGGTACTTGCATCTTTCATAATCAGTTTGTGCAGTGTGGTTAAGTTTTTAATAATTTAAGAAATGGAAGTATCAATGTTGTATAATATTAAGGAGGTTCCAAGACCTAAACTAAAGCTAAACCCTATACTACTTATTGAAGAAGACACTAACACCACATTTTCCAAAATTTCCAATTGAGTCTTGTATTTGGAAGATAATAGAAGTTATACATAGTAGAAAAATTGAAACTATAGGTCACAGAAACATATTTGATGAATTTGATAAGGTTTATAATTAGGACATGTCAATTTAAGGAGTGTTTAAACATTTAAGTCAAAATGATATAGTTAAGTATATGATTTATTATGATTTTGATAATATAAATTGGACTAAGATCATTCTAAGTAGAAACCATGATGAGAAGTTTTGGATAAGTAACAATGTGATAGATATTTCAACAGACTTGACTTATGAAGTAGTTAGATTATGCAATCAATGATCAATCTCAGTCAATGAAAGAAATGTTAAGAATATTTTCATTGAAAACACCAAGTCAACCTATAATGGAAGAGGAATAGTAATAAGTCAAATTAAACAATATGATCTAAGATTTGTGAGTAGAGTTAGTTCCACTAAACTATTTTCTAGTTCTAGAGATAATTAATTGGTATTAGGATTTGTACATACATCTTACAAGATATGTGTTGAAAAAGTTCAAGTTAACAACCTATGTGAAATTTTGAGAATTCAACTAGTAGATAACCTGGAAAGGATAAGGAAAACAAGCAATGGACAATTTAGATTTCAATCACTTATTATAGACATGTTTTTCATCTTTTGAAAAGGTTTCCATTTATTCCCATAATTGATTGGAAAAGTCAAAAGTGTACTATGGAGAAGATATCATGTTTTTTATAGGAGACATTGCATGGACAAAGTGGATTACAATGCAACACTTATTTTGAAAACATTTCAGTCTAAGATGAAATAAAGCTCAAGGATTCAAAAATTAGTAGTTAAGAAGGATGAATTATGTTTCATGGTTGACACGAATTTCATCTATGTGGAGGTAGTCACTGCTAGACTGATATATGTTGATCCACTTAACTATGAGGTCATAGAGGAAGTAACTGAAGTGTATGCGCAAAGGATTCTAAGTACAACTTTAGACCCTAAAAGTCCTAGATTTGGCATATGTGAAGAAACATGAAGATGGCCTATTAGGTAAAGCTTAAAAATTTTGTAAGGAAGAGAGTTAACACTAAACTGGGAAATATTTTGAAGGAATTTGAAATGTCACAACAGGAGTTTGTTGATGTTAAGAAAACTACATCTAAAATGACTCAAATTGGTCAAAAATAGTTTGGTCATTTTCACCATTATCAGTTAAAGGCCCTAGTAGTACAACACTTGCAACACAATTTATTCCACCTATAGCACCAAAAATTCTATTGGATCAGCCAATGACAAAAGATGTCAGCATTGCACATGTTTAATCATCTACACCTACAAGTACAAGAAGATAAATAAGCTTAGTGGAAGTTAGGAAAGAACAAGAAGAGACCCCTAAGCATAAGAGAGTTAAATAAATGGCTAGTGGAATATCAAAATGACAAAAATTAATAGACACATATAAAGGGAGGAAGATGAGAGGTTAGATAACTCCACCTAAGGCCCAAGTTCAGCAACAATCATAAACCACAACAGCTATAAGAGGGAGAAGGAAGTAGGAAGAAGAAAACAACTTGGAAACCAATAATAGAGAATCTAAATGATCATATCCTATATGAAGAGAATCTTAACAAGCTCAAGTAATATTATGACAAATGTCCTATATAAGAGTAGAGGAACTCGGATACATTATAGTTATTTAGTACATGATCAAATTCAAGAAATGTTTACTCACAATTCGTGGAGAATTACCTAAAGAGATATATGAAAGATTAAATGAAGTTATATTGAAGAGAAAGGAGGAAGATGAAACATTGAGAAAAACAGTTTTTTTAAAATGTGTTGATGTAAAGAAAAATGGTCAATGAAAAGAATAATGGATAGGCTAAAATCACTTTTAAGAGAAAAAAATGATAGTAATAAGACTTGTGGGAGGAATTGGGGATGAGGTTACAAAAGATAGTGAAATGCTTATTGATCAGATCTTGAGTGAGCTAGTAAGAAGACCCTACATAGAAGAGGCTAGAAATGAAGTAGTTGTGCCTCATCTACAATAGACGTACCCACCTAGTACATCAGAGATAGAGTTTCATGTATTGTTGGATGTACCTAACCCTAGTGAAGAGGAAGGAAATTCAATGAAAGGGGGAGCAACATAAAATTTAAAATCCTAGTATAAAAGAAGAAAAGGTAGATACAGTAATGGCAAAAGAAGAGGTTAGAAAGAATGTAGAAGAAATAGTTTTAGAGACACCTCAAATCACAATTGATGATGATAGAATGAACATTGATAGCACACACATTACAATGGATGAGGTGGAGGATCCATTCAAGGATCAAGACAATAATGTTAACAATTTTGCCACAAAGAATGGCCAAGGTCTAGCCAACAAAACATGGCAAGCACTCATGTTAACCACATCACACTACCTCATCATAGTATGGTTGTAATTCAAAGATTTTGACTTCGTATTTGGCGTTGCTTCTTTTGGTCCTCATCTAAACCCATCTCCTTCCAACAATTGTTCCAACAACACCATGATTTACATGAGCTTCCTATGTTTAAGAGCTTGTATAGGGGATCAATTTTTAGTAGTTGATTAGATTATTTTTCACAGGATGGCAGGACCATTGCTCTGATACCATTTGTAATAAACCCAAATTGGGGATCCATCATTTTTCTACGGATGGTTTTTATAATTTCTATCTAATCCCGTATGATACCCTTACAAAGTTACTATTCCACATATATACATTTTAATAGTAAAAGACACATCTTTTCATAATAATAATTATATTATATTAATAAGCTTTAGTTAATATATTATATTAATAATTATATTGTAATATATCTTAATTTAATAATATATCAACTATAAATTATTATAATTCATTATTAATATAGTATTGTTACTTTGAAATATATCTTAGTAATCATAATATCATTATATTATATTATTGTCATTTCATTGATTATATTGTTATACGTATTATAATATAATCAATGAAATAATAATAATATAATATAATGATATTATAATTACTAAGATATATTTTAATGTAACAATACTATATTAATAATGAATTATAATAATGTATAGTTGATATATTATTAAATTAATATATATTACAATATAATTATTAATATAATATATTAACTAAAGCTTATTAATATAAATATATTATTAATATAATATTATTATTATTATGAAAAGATGTGTCTTTTACTATTAAAATGTATATATGTGGAACAGTAACTTTGTAAGGGTATCATACGAAACCATCTGTAGAAAAATGATGGAACCCCAATTTGGGTTCATTACATTAAGACATGTGGAGATAAAAAAAAGGAAACCATGGATAGTCAATAGTTGGATGAGTCAAATCAAAAAAAGGACAATACATATGGTATCATGACACCTCAACCCATGTAGTGGATAGAGAAAGATAAGAGTCAGAATTTACAACATCATCAGTTGGAACTACTCCCATTAAGGAATTGAGAAGAGAGACTCCTAGTTTGTCAAAATACTAGTTGGAATAATTGTTGGAAAGCATGATAAGTAGTTTAATATTGGAAGCCATAGAGAACCCAAAGATTGAAATGTTTAGCAAGTTGTCAACATTTTCTACTAATAAGATCATTGAGAAAAGAAAGGCAATAAAAATAACTCAAGAGACACCTGAGAAGATGACTGGAAATATGCAAAGCATGATAAATGTATAGATCGGTAAAGGTGATCCCCAAAATAAATTAAATAGAGTATTTGAGAATTTTAACAAACCATTGTAGACTTTAGTAGAAGTTGTCACTATGAAATCCCAAAATGAACATGATATAAATCTTTTCAACAAGGTATGTAAAAATGTTAAGGATGATTTGGAAAAATTAGACACATGCATCAATGAGTTAAAAAGGTGTATACATGAAGGAAAAGACCTATATGAAAAATGTACCTTGTCACATGATTATATTGAGGCCTTCACTGCATAGATCATAATGAAATAATATGAGTTGAAGAGTGTGATCAGAAAGCTATAGAATATAGATGCTCAAGTCATTGACTTCGAGAAAAGGATAAGCAGAATACATGATGAGCACAAAATATTGGAGACAAACAAGGAGGAGATATTGCATAAATTATCTTTATTAAGAGAATATTTATCCTTGAAGATAGACCCAGTACAAAAGTAGCTTGATGACTACTTCAAGGCCAAAACATCTTATAATTTCTTTTCTTATCCAAACACTAAATTCACAGAATTAGTATCTTGTGGACTATGCACATTCATCACAATATCAGATTTAGTCAAAGATGCATGGAATAAAGGTTTAATCAGCCCGAAGAGAAATTTTTTTTATTGTATTGAAATGTTAACCCATCAACACAATAAGAGTAAGCTCAAAATTTTGATTTGTAAATAGTTTTTTCACTCAACTTTGTCATTGATTTCAAAGGGTGGGTGTATTGTATGGAAAAATATATATGCAGATATATAAGGTAGAGTATAGACTAAGGGGGAGTATGTATAATGTAAAACATAGTATATAATAGAAATTATTCACTTTTTGAAATTTTGTATGGCCATGTGAGTAACTTCACAAATTTTTAATTTTGTAATTTTTGGACTTAGCCAACTTTCCCATATGTTGACATCAATGCTAAAGGGGGAGATTGTTTGCAATTTGGCTAAGAGGTGAGTATGGAAATACATTAACGTTTTCACATATGGAAACATATCATTTACATTAAGTCAGCAAGTTGTGAAGACAAATTTTTGGTTTGAAGACTTAGAAAAAATTTCAAGTATTCTAAAGACTAACTATTAGCAGAGACACCTTTTTGGTTTGCAAAGTTCATAGATAGAAAATTGGCATGTGCACACTTGAGGGAAGATAGAACAGAGTGTAAGGATATTACATCTCAAAACAAGTCATTAAAATCTATATGAATAAAGTTATTAATGATTTACTGGCTACTATCATGTACAGGTAGAACATGACAGAGTGAAGAAAATGGTAATTTGTGTTAAGGAATTATTTTATTTTACCAAAATAATTACTTGAATAATTAGGGAAAATGTCCTAAATGTTAACCCTAACTTAGTGAAAGTTAAATTTGTCTTTTGGGACACATATGAAGACATAAATGCTAACAGAACAAAACAACAAGGTATAAAGGAAATATGTAGATATGTGTGGCTGTGTGATGTCTTTGGACATTGAAATGTACTTGCTATATGATGTGAACTATATATCAGCATAGTGAAAGGATAGTGTATGCAAGGTTGTGTACAAAGAGCTACAAAGGATGAAGCAAATATTGCAAATATCAGCATTGTTAAAAGGTTTTTGTATCTATACCTTTTTGTATAGAATATATCATTGTAATTTCATGTTTAAATAGTAGGCTCATCTTGCATATATTTTATAATTATATTACCAACTCCTAATAGTGATGAGGCTTCTAACAAGGCCTAGTCCTCTAACAAGGGCAAAGACACTATATGGATGTGATAAACTCCTAACAGGGTCAATATATTTTATGATGTACTTTTGATTAGTGGATCATTTTGCAGAGACCATCCTCGCTAGGGTTTTCCCTTGTCCAAGATTTCCCTTGTAATGCCTTGCCCGGAGATCCTTGGAAACAAGGATGAAATACAAGCAAAGTTTTTTTTTTTTAAAACCAAGAGTAACTGCACAAGAAAACAACTCACATAGATCACAAAGGTTGCAATGGAAGACAACAAACAACCTTACACCAACAGATCTCCAAATGCCACTAACAACCAAAACACAAAATGAAACATACGAGATCAACCAAGCTAAAGACAAAAGCTGACTCCTGAAAATTGGCTAAGTCTGAAATCCTAAAGCCCTGAAATCTCCTAGAATCTTTATCTTAGCATGTAGAGGTCTAGAACCTATCTCAAATGAATCGTCGCATATATTAAAATATATCTTAAGTATAAATTACTTATACTTAAATGATATATTTTAAGCCCCTTAGAACATTTGTTAAGGACTAGGAAGGTAAGAAAACCAAAAGGGTATCTAAAACCAACTTCCAAACTTTATTTCGACAAGCCTAACTAGCCCCTATTTTTTGCGCGAAGACAGAGCACCAATTTTTTCTTCTCACACGAAGACTTTCAATGGCTCACATGAAGTCTTTCACCGTCTCACGCGAAGACTTTTCATCCTTGCATGAAGACTTGAATCCTCGTGCGAAGAGATGAATTCTCGAGTGAAGAATCCCACTGGTTCACGCGAAGACTTTCATTCTTGCGCGAAAGAGATGCATTCTCCTGCGAAGATTTGCATCAACACAGACCCAAAAATCATAAAAACAAGCCTAGGAAATTAAGAAACAAAGTTCCTCCACACCGGGGAGTACCAGATCCACTTTTTGAGGCATGGACACTCGAAACCAAGCTAAAAGATGGAAAACTGGAAGCAAAGTCTAACCATCTAAATCAATACCAAGGGAAGAACAAAAGGAAACATTGCAATAAACTAAAGTAACATCGCAGTGAACATGAAAATAACCACTTACATTTAAGCATGAATATCAAAGCAATAAACCAAATAACCAAACTAGGTACGTGGTTCCTCCCAACCATCGATAGCATCATAAGACCATCATGGGCCCTAGCCATCCCCCCCGCGCGTAACATCCCAAGCCACCACTCAAATCATCGGTGCTATCATGATAGGGATGCCACTTACTAAACATGCTACAAAAATAAGCATAAGAAAATCTAACATGCTAGTAAATAACATTAACTATCACATGCTAATCAATATAACAAGGAATGCGTCAAAACTAAGATCATCTAAATATGATAAGCAACATCCCAATAAAATCATAAGTCACAAGAAAGCATACTCCATAGACCGAAGTACCAAGTGACACATCCAACCACAGTCGCACTAGGATATAAGACCGTCTCTGTACACCGGTCCCTAGCAGTGGTGAAGGTAGCTACGCCTCCCAACCACGTGGCACCCGTAGATCCACACCCACCATGTTGATGGAGATAATGATCCAACTACAACCACACGCAAAACAAATATCCATGGCTAACACACATGCCAAGTAGTATGATGACTGAACCCAAGATAAAGACAATACATAACTACAGGTCCCGATCAGACATCTCAATGGGCTACTATGTAGGGACTGACATCATGGAGAGTCACTTGGCATCAACAAGCCCAAGCTCGAATCATGCATTTTAACTTCTCAACGGAGGGCCCCACATACACCTTTTATTATTTTAAATTTTATTGCCACCCAATATTTTATTTAATTATCACTTACTTAAAACTTCCTCTGCCAACTCTATGGGACTAAGGTCACCAAGCTGCAAGATAGAAGCCCCCTCCATATGCTACCCTACCCTACCCATGCTCATCTAGTGATGAGTTCCTGTAGGCATGCAAATTCCCAACCCATCCCAAATGATCGCAACTTTCAAAAGTACCACGAAAGATTGGGCCCGCAGGTCACCCAACAAATGTACTCGTGTGTGGTGCACCACCATCACGAAGATCATACCAAAGGACTGGATGAGAATACAAAGCATAAAATCCCTCATTCAAAATAGAATGAAGGGGATGGGTGCATCATGCATCCCAATGCAACAAAAGATGCAAAAGTGGTCTAACTGATATCCAAACGGAACATCTGGGTCCACAAATGTGTCGAGAAAACTTGAGAAAATAGGGAGGCATGCAAAACGAGGCAAAAATCCAAATTTTGGAAAATTTTCAAAATTAAAACCCATTTGGCCATTGGGTTCAAAAACCCCAAAAACTCAAAAATAAAAGAAATCAGATACCATATGCAAAAATGGCCAGTATAACGGCTCAAAAACCCAAACCCCCATTTCAAAAATAGGGAAAACGCTCATACTCGACCAACCGGGTAGAACTAGCAAACAAAAATGGAGGGGAACACTAGTTCTCAATCTCCTAACATATTGCTACAAGAAACAAAAATAGAAACGGAGCAAAAACATTAAAACGGGAAGGCCCTACCTGACAACAAAAGGGGTAGAAACTAAAACTCGTAGAATAAAATAAGTAATTTGTCAAAACTGCTGAAATTGACGGCAAAGCAAGAACTCCTTGAGCTGAATCCAACGAGACCAACCTCGAAGAGATCCCACACTCACAGCTCCCACAACGAACAAAACAATAATCCTTCACAAGAGGTTTCCAAATTTGCTCCCCAAATAAAATTTCCAAAATGTGAGAAGTGAATAATGAATTCACTTTTTCAATACTTATTCATTTTTTAAGTGAATTGTTGATTCTGGAAAGTAGATAACTGGAGTAGTTAAACTCCGAATCGACCCAAACAAAAATAGGTTATTATCCGTAATGGAATTTCACCTAAGGCAAAGCTGCTAGAAATTAAATTCAAAAATATTTAAAACTTGAAAACAAAAAAACACTTAACACTTTCGCGGCAAATGTGAACTTCTAAATGCACAGATACACTCATTGGTCTAATCACATAATGCAGATGAGTTCGGATTTACTAATCACCAAAAGGTTTTAATTATAACAACTAAAATAAGGATATGTCAACCATACCAAGATGACATTGGTAAAATATGAATAGCTAAATCACTGACTCCATGTACCATGGCTAGGGATATAATTCTTGCACACTAAAACACAGGATCAAGTGCAATTGCATATAATATAATAGCCGAAGCAATTTAAACATTAATTAACTAATGAATCCATTTACATCACTCACATTCACAAAAAGCATAAAGAACATGAATGGAGTAAATACCCATAGCATAGAATCCATCTCATAACATAATCAACAAATATGTCCAATACATCATATAACCAGATATCATCATAGATCTACTATCATCTCAAAATAGCATCAACATGCAAATAAGATAAACTGAATAGCATAGTAGTATAGCATCTATGGTACTGAATCCAAGATCACATCTAACCCTCAGGTCATCTCAAAGAACATATAAAAGAGTATCAAGTATCTCTCAAATCAAAATAGACAAGGTACAAACTGCAAACACTAGAGGCACTACATCCCTAGTAAATAAATAATGGTGTTAGGAGTTATATTTTGTTATTTCTATGTTCACGTTTCCATTTAATCATGTGCATATTTTAAGATTGTAAAAAAAGATCCATAGTTGGGAAAAAGTTTTTAAAATACTAATTCATCCCCCATCCCCCTTGCTCCTCTCCCCCCCCCCCCCCCCCCACCTCAGTACTTTCTATTTATAACAATAAGTCCTAGAGGAACTATAGAGTTGACAAATTTGAAGAATGAATTGAAACATAGTGATGCAGTTGAAGAATTTGTGGAATTAATGAAGAATGTATATGAAGAAGTCAAGAATAATCTTCATGACAATAATCAAGGATATAAAGATAAAGAAAAAAAAAAGATATGACATAATACTTTTGAGGTTGAGATGAGGTAGTGGTACATTTGAAGAAAAGTAGATTCCTAGTTGGCATATACAACAAGCTAAAAATGAAGTTTGGAACTTGTAAAATCTAGAAGAAACATGACAATGGTAATTATTTTGAAGTTGAATTACCATAGGATATGGATATTTCACCCTTGTTCAATATTTCAGACATTTTTTATTATTGTTTATTAGATGAAAGCACAGCTAATAAACTTGATTATCCTAAGAAGAGGAGAGAGGGAATTGATAAGATTTTGGATACCAGAATAAGTAAAAGAACCAAACAAAGGGATTATAAAGAGTACTTAGTTCAATGGAAGAATAAACCTATTGAAGAAAGTTCTTGGATATCACAAGTTGAGTTGGATCTTTATGATACTTCTTAGGGCATCAAGACTTCTTGATGTGGACATCAGCTCTTTATTTACCCCAAGTGTCTGATGAAGGAGCATCTTGGGTACTTTGGTAATCTGGCATCAACAAAAAAAGGTTTCTTTTATTTTTCTTGTCTTGTGTTTGAGGAATGGTCATTTATGCTCTTTTTTTTGCTTTCTGCATAGTTATCTCCTAAATGTGGACCTATCATGGATCCTTTACCTAATCTTGTAGAAACTAATTTCATCATTTGTGGAAGTTATCCTTCTCTTTATTTGAGGCATGTTGGTTTCCTAACAGCTTGAGTAATGTGAAAGTTTGGCTTCAGTGGGATTTTCTTAAACATCACGGTGTTCCATTGACTTGAGAACCTCTTCTTGGATCATGTATGGACCTTTCTATCCCTCCAGAAGTTTATTTTCATTCTTTTGAGGTGCTGATTTCTCCTCTAGGGTAGGACCATGTTTTGTAATAATTTTCCCAACAAGATGACTTGTGCTCTTGTTGGCTATATAGTTAGAGATCTAGGATTAGGAAAATTAGAATGAAGCTAGATAGAAGGAAAATACTAATATTTGACTTTGTAATCCTGAGCTCTTATGCTCACTAATTGTAATTTGATTGTATATGGATGCAACTAGGTAGGCCTCATGCATGGCATGTTGAATTAAGATTGTTCGTCATTTCTACATTGATGTCTCTATAATATCTTGTAGTTTCTCCTATTTGTTAGCTTTTGTGCGTAACTATAGAAAGGGAATCAAAGGAGATGAATTTTATTCCCTCCTTCCTTGCATCATTTTGAAAATTTTACTAAATTTAGCCATGAACTCCCTCATAGATTCATGTATCTCTTTTTTGAGTAGGCTTAATTAAAGCAACATAATATGTTCATCACTAGGTGTTTTAAACCTAGCCTCAAAGGTTGATTTCATATCATACTAACTAGTTCTTGAGGCATGTGGAAGATGGTGAAGACAATATGCTACAAAATATGTAAAGTTTTGTACAAAAATCCTAACCACCACATCTTTTGTTGGGACATCCAAAACACCAAAAATGGAGTGGAATACACTCATTTAATCTTTGGTTGTTCTCTTACCATCTCCATTGAATTTAGAAAAAATATCATGGGTCCCTTTTGGTAAAGCACCAAAATTAGGTTCAAGGTTCAAAAGTACCCACTACTTGTCCCCATGATTGGTTCTGAGCCATACTTGGCAAAACAAAGTTCAATGGTTGGATATTAACACAAAGAGGTGTTAACGTACTAGGAATGGTTAAGGCTTTAATAGTAGTTGAAGAAAGTGAAGTATGGTGTGGGCAAGAAGGTCTGTTACTATATTTGATCTTCTTCTTTCTTCTTAAAGTGTGATCGAGATAAAAGTTCAACTTTTTCGATGCCTCAAAATCTTCATCTACTAGTCCCTTGTTCTTATCAGTTGTAGTGTACCTTCTATGACCAGAAACTTATCGACTAAACTCTTTAATCAATTTCTTTTTGGGGCTTGAGAGATCATATTCACCGCTACTTCTTCTTCTTCAAGAATTCTAAGAACTTATAGATATTGTTTGTTGTTTTGTCTTCACTACCAAGCTACATATAGTTCAAGTCGAATATCAAATCATCTTGAGTATCCCAAAAACTTAGATTTAGTTGCAGTATAGGGAAGACATTGTTATGTGGAAATACCATGGTTTTTCACCACAAAGTCATTTATTTATGCACCAGGTCATCAATTTAATGACTCCCTAGTAGAGTTGCCAAAAATCTGTTAGTGAACAACATTTTCTCCCATACAACAACTAGTGTACTTGACTCTATTACCCTTCCTTGGAGACAAACAACACACAAAAGTTGGCTAAGTGTTATGTTAGCCCTTATAGACCCCCCATAATTCTCAAAATAAATCATTTTATCTTTGATTATGTGTTTATCCCTAATTTTTGGGTCAAATATAGGTAAGTTCAAGAAAAAGTCTTGAACCCCTTCAAACAAGCTCAAGAGATTTGAAATGGTTCAAAATGGTTCAACAAGCTTCTAATAGGTTAATAGGTTCAAACCAGTTCATTGCTTTCCAAAGGTTAAGGTTCAGTTCAAAGTTCAAGCTCAAGATTTTGGAATGTTGGTCGAGAATTAAGAATCAAATATGCACTACATGTAGGTACGTATAGTTTCAGTCCACTCTAAACAGGTTCAACTAGTGTGAATCTAAAAACGCAAGTCCATAAAGATCCAAACAGGTTAAAAATTCAGATAGATCAATTCAGAAGTACATGTCCTAAAGTTCAAAGCTCAAATCAAAGCTTTGACAGTGATTTGATCAAATCCAAAAACAACACGATGGTCTCCATGTATTGAAAATGAGACATTTCGTCTGTTATATTATTTGGAAAGCCCATCTCCAAAATCACCACTTGAAGACATCAAAGGCATCATTGTGAGGATAATCATAGTACATAGCACAATTGGAATGGTAGACATGCATGTAATTAGAGTACGCAGAAGGGTTGCAATCAAACTGTTTGACAAAATGTTCAATAGCCAAGAGCACAAAACATGGCGAACCTTGGAGTCATACATCTCCCTTTCACTTTGGGCTCGATATCATTCAGGGAGGTAGATGTGGCCATAGCATAAATGGGTTCCCCTATGTGTCAAGGGATGATAATCCCTATGATGAGCTCAACTTGTGCTCCATTAAGTTATGCACGGATTTCATGCCGCTCTCCAAATGCCAAGTACCTCCTCAATTCAAAATGTAACAGCATCCTCCATCAGCCACCATGGACAAAGTTGCAGTATTAATTCATAAAGATTTGATATCATATGGCAAAAGCTCGTATATAGACATGCATCTGCCCATGACTCTGTTAAACAAGGAAATGTTGTGAAGTCAAATATTGAAATAGAGTGCCGAGCCCGCATAGGTTTGACTGATTAATTTATCATTCTAGTTGATCATAAAAGCATAGGTACGCAAATGTTTGACAGTAATGTCAACAGCTTACATTGGAGGATGATGATGCCACGAGCATCTATATCATTGTCCATTGTAATGGTGTTTCGAACTCCAACCGAAACACTTTTTACTAGTACATTTGATGAAGCTTCTTGAAACTAGTTTGATTACAAATGAATGTTGAAAGTAATCAATATAAGGGCTTGTGAAGTAAGCGGGCGTATCAATCAGAAAAATCCAAAGTCGGAGTAGCCTGCATGGAAGATTCTATCGTGCACATGATATCGGGAAGCCCTCCCATCATTCGCTAAGTTAGATTAAACTCTCCAAAACATAGCAATGATGGAAGGTATATGCACAATCTAACATGGAGGGCGGAGCCCATGAAACACATACACATACCACCACATGTTAGCAAGGAAAGGAGAACACGTGTCAACTGTTTGACATATGCCCTTTCAATTACAACAAGGAGATAGCCACAAATATGGAATCAAAGTCCACATACTTGTGAGTAGGTATGATCAAATCAAAGTGATGATGGCACTTCTAGGTGTGTTAGAAATCTCTACTCTGACCAATGCATGTATATGAATTGTTTTGATAGATTCCCCTAAACCAGATTATCAAGTGGTGTATCTTAATATCACATGCCATTTAACATACGATGTTTGATTCTTGAGAAATAATAAGACATTATATTTGTTTATAATGGTCTATATGTAGTACTGGGTCAAGTTTCCCAAATTTGAAGCACCAAAGGATCGGACTGGATGAAGTCAAGGGATAAATGAGCCTCGGGTTTGGCAATGCTTGACAGAGCCCCGATGGCGTCAATAGGCCAGATCAATGGTGTGATAGTGATTTGCATAGCCTAATGGTTGAGTTATCATCTGATTTGAAGTATCGGGTTTATCTTCAAGAAGACATCAAGACTGGCATCAAAGAGAAACCTCATTGTGAATCCTATGGAAGGCGTCATGCATGCTTTATGATAATTGGAGTCAATAATATCATCACAAATGTGTATTGTTTTGAGGCAACTTAATATAATATTCTCTTAAGATATAATGTTTTATCAAACATAATATTTGTTGATGTAAACTAAAGAGTAAAAGCCCAAGTGCTAAAATTAAGGTTAATACGACATCTCAAATTCACTGCTGCGAGTAGAATCCACTTGCCAACAAACGATAGGGTGCATTTCTGATATTTCAGTTTATTATTGTAAATTGAATGTCGTCCATTTCAAAAGGGGGAAAGCAAGAAGATTTTATAGTTCTTACCAAGATTCAGTTATCAGAACAGAATGAGGACATTCACAGAATTTATTTATAGGGAGAAATTAGACATATGAGGAGGTTTTGTTTCTTTGGAAGACAGTGTCCTACAGAGGGAGGGAGTTTTTGGTCTCTGTTCTTCTTGTAATAGACAAAGACATATTTGTTTTTCAATGTCATATACTGTGGAGTTTCTGAGTATGTGAGTTCGCTCTTTGAGATTGAATAAAAATGAAAAGCATTATTGAGTCTGTGAATTGATTTGTGCTTCTTTGGATTACGTTGAGTTGTGCTTCATTGTAATCATTTTTTCAGTATCATTGACAATGCAAATATGCATCTAAGTTTGGGATTTTGTTCTCAGATAAAGCTATTGATTGAAAGGAAATATAGACCTTTTCGTGTATTATGTTTAGTCTCCATTTGTGAATGTGAGGGAATGGGTTGTGTAAAAGTTATTTGTAGTCACTTGCTTTATATTTAAGCTTTTTCACATCTATTATATGTTTAGGATAGATTTTTGTAAGTCTTTATGCTTTCAGGTTTAAAGCATTATCAAAATTCATATTTATCTAAAGAGGGGAGTTGTACCTTCATATCAAAATTCAAAGGGCACTTATGTACTTCAATTACAAAGCATCTCAACTATTAGTTGGAGATCATGTCTTCTTGCTTAGACATTTTAGGGTCAATTTGTAAGTGTTTTTTTTTAGACAAATCTATTCACTAACATGTTAATTTTCACTTCCATCCCTCTGAATTGAACAAAGGTACAATTCCCTCATAATATTTTCAATAAATCTTATCTAATATATACACACACGGGTATTTTTAACCTAAAAAGTACTTAAAGTTGCACACTAAGTATTCCTAGACAAGAGGCTTAGTTCAATAGGAGTATTAAATTGATCACAAGAACTAAAAAGTAAAATCTTTGATCGCAAGAACTAAAAAGTAAAATCTTCCATTCCTCATAAACTAAACTAAATTCATAAATTATTAGGTAAGCATTCAAATATGGAATGACAACATACTCTTAAACCAATTAGAATCACATAAGCATAAACCTAGATTTCCTCAAGAAATATTAATTTCTTGATTTTGAACACAAAAGATTCAAATCACTTCCAAATGATAGTTTTAATTATCAAAGTTCAAAGACAAAGATACTTTTGTTTCAAAGCATATATGTTCATTCCATTTTATCAAAAAAAAGAAAAAGTTACTACTATCTATATCTATAATTCTAAAATCCTTAAATTTTTTCTAACCCCTACTTAAGTTTATGCTCCAACAAATATAGCTTTTAAACTATGAGGAGATCTCCTTGAAAACCCAACCTCCTAACAATTAACACAAATAATTAAAAAGTTCAACCTGGTTTGGCCTCTTCTACTAGGTTTTCCTTCAATATGGAATCGTAAGAAAGGTTCCAACTTTTATATGCATTCATGAATTCTTACACTGTGGATGCGTTAAGATTCTTTGGACTTATCAATCATGCTCTCCATGTGTCCTTCTCCCACTTGAGCTTCTTAATCATATCAGCATACTTTAGAAAGTGTAATGTTCCCCATCTTTTAGACCCTCAATAGAGTTCTGACCTTTTCATTCTTTGCAGGCTAAGAGGAGAAATAAGGAGAAATAAATTAAATTAAAATTAATAAATAGATAAAACTAAATGTGACTTTATATTTAATTAATTTAAGTTTCTAGAAGTACAACTAATTATTGTATTGGGAAGGGGGAAGCTTCTAGAGAATGCATTTTCTAGAATCACAATTAATTATTGTATTGGAAAGGGGGAAGCTTCTAGAGAGTGCAATTAAATAATATTTTATTTCCTTCTAGAAGGGTGAAGGAAAATAATAAATAGAGGTGAGAGCTTCATTTTTAGGCATCTAATTATTGTCAATTGCATTTGATATAAACTTGAGAGAAGAAACTAAGGGTTTCTAATTTCAATTACTCATTGGAGAGTGTCAATTCTTTAGTATTGCAACCATTAGAGGTGGTGAAATATCCATTAAATTTTGCATTCAAGAGAGTTTCATTCTGGAGTTCTATTTGTGCTTAAATTGGAGAATAAATTTATTTTTGGTTGCTATAGTGTCATAAACAGTGACATGAATAGTACCTGGGCTACAATACTTGGCTTGATTATGATTGCAAATTCATCTCCTTATTTGGGAGATTTGTATATCAGGTTCTACAATCAATTTGCATCATTTAAATTTGTATATCAGGTTCTAAGTAGTTGTAGATGCACATTTTCTACTAGATTTATAATGTCATTTCTACTCAATTTTTTGAGGGGTTGCAAAGTCAAGAGCCTTGCAATATTATGTTAAGCATTGAATTAGAAAATATCTCACTAAAGGATTTATAAGTTGTAGGTCTATATATTTGATGTAATGTGCACATTTCTATCTTCCATGATTAACATAATATTATGCATGCCAAGTGTTTGACAAAATACCAATTAGATGTAAGTGCATATTTTTCATTTAGAATTCATTTATATGCACTTGAAAAGCCAAAAGTGAATTGAATATGCATTTAGTTCTTTTCTTATATATAGTAGTAATCAATTACAAGATTTCAAATTCCCTTTGATATCATTTCAAGCAAGCATAATCAATCTAAAACTCAAAAACAACAAGCATAGAGATTGTATTGGAAGTGTTTTACAATTTTTGACCTACAAATCAACAAGTTGAGGTTCTAATTGACAAGGGATATTACAGTGGTATCAAAGCTTGCTTGCAATGTGTTTGATAAAATTTCAAACAATTGAATTTGAGAAGAATTTGGTGTTTTACAAAGTTATAACCGGTTGGAGTTATTACAATGGTATTAGAGTGGTTTCTTGACATTGTGTGGGGTAGGAAAATATTAATTATTGTCATATTTGTTACGTTTGGAGTGACCAACACTCTACCATTTTCTAGCCATGAATGGACATAGAAGGATTGACAATTCTAGAAGTCGATGGAGTAATGAGGAAGTTAACACAAAGATTAATGCTTTGTAGGAAAGTATGGAGAAATTGAAGCTTCACCAAAAAAAGTTGGCAAAGAGCTTGTCAGATCTAGAGATAGTTAAAAGGGTAGTAATGGATATGGTTTTTACCTTTAGAAGGTCATGATTAAGGTTGTAGGGAAGGAAACTTGAGTTTTCTCGACATGTACCCATGATGTAGATGTACCTATATTCAGTACGACACCAACTAGTCCTATCCATAGTGTTGATGATGGACTTATTTCACAAGGATAGGTGGATGTGTTAGTGCCCTTTGTGGATAACAACACTAAGCATTAGTGGGTTGAGGCTCCCAGAGTAGTTACTATGGTTAGTTTAGAGGTAGTTGATGATGTAGGTATCACTAACTATTCATATTCTCTTGAGGAGGGAGTAGTTATTGGAGACTTATCTATCAGCTATCATAGAGTTTCTCTAGTGCATGAAGTAGTCGATTCCTCAAGTGGGAATGAGGCATGTATAGAGTCACTCAACTATGATTTTTGTGAGTTGGGTTCATGCTCTAGTATTATTTATTCATATCTTGGCATAGATTCATGTATGCAGAGTCAGATGACAATAGTTGAGGCTTTGTCAAGAGATGTTGATGTAGATAGATTGGACACATATGATGATGCCATGAGATGTACTAAATATGACAACTATTGTCAAATATTGGGTGACAACTCTGAGGAGGTTTTGGATGAGTCTCAAGATCAATGCTTATAGGATCTTACTATTGAGGTGGAAGCTGAGACATGTAAGGAGATTGATATGGCAATAGCTTCCATTTCTTTGGATGAGGGGTTGGTTAACATACATGGCAGTTGTATGTCGGATACAAAATTGTGCGAGGAAGATAGTAACTGTATGAGTGATCTTGTGGTGGATAGTTCTAATTCAATTTCATATCTCAGTGTAGCTAGTAAGACAGAGAACTTGCATAGGAGTTAGGGATTACAGAGGCATCATGTGACTTGTTAGCTAAAGGTGAGTGATAGCAACATTTCTTTTTCTCTTGAGCATTATGATGCTATCTATCACATGTTGGCTACATCTATTTTGGGTGCTCCTATGCTTGATGAGCATGGTGATAGTACTCTTTCTCTAGAAGATAGTTATGCACTTTGAGAGGCTATTAGGATCTTGAAGCATAGTTACTTTCAGTTAGTTAGTGACAGGGATTACCTTCTGCAGCGGGGTAGCACCTGCTATGAGATGTTGTTAGGGAAAGAGAAGGAGGTGGCTAAGCTCACCTGGGAGCTTGAGGTGACCATAGACTCTCTTTAGGGTGAACCCACAATAATGGGTTCTACTTTAGTGGGACGAACAAAAATAAAAAAAATTTCAAAATGAGAAATTAATAATGTTCACGCGAACATATTTCGTATGTTCGCGTGAACATAGGTTCATGCGAACATGGTAAACGTGTTCGCGCGAACGCCATGTTCGCACGAACATGCAAAATCACAAAAATTTTAACCTTTTTTTCTTTTTTTCTTTTTTTTGCTCTTTTGACTACCATAATTTTAGGAGAATGATCTCCTACTATAAAATAAAAAATGTCAAAATGTGCTTCTCGGAGCAAGCTTTCCAACGACTATAATTTTATTACATAATTTAATCATTAAGACTCTCAAATATGAGTTTAACTCATTATAGGTTCATTACCGATTGAACATCAACCGACTTTGACACCTCGGGAAAATTAATAAATTAGGTCAAAAAAATTTTGAACAATATGGAGGCACTGGCTTATTGAGATACCTTTCTATTCAAAAAAAAAAAAAAATGGTTTATGATAAATTGACTTCAAATTATCTATGTCAAACGGAACGTATGTCTGAATTACGATTCATGTCACTTCAAAACTTCATAAAATATACAATATTCAACAAAAATAAATCAAACCAAATGCAAACACTAGATATTGATGCTACAAATCCAATGCAGAAAGAATTACTTCATTATCATTTCTATAAAAAATGTTATGTGTGTCAAACGGACTGTCACTTTTTAAAATATTGAATTTTATTATGTACCACTTTTTGGAGGAGATAAAAAAAATTGACATAAATAAATTTTTTTTTTTTAGATTAAAAAATATGGTTACAAAGTAGGAAGAAAGTACTCAAAATCACTAGTTTATGTCATCTTGAAATTATTTATAGTTTTGGAGATATAGTCACTTGAACGTGATGTTTGTTGCAAAAATATTGATTTCAGAGTCAAAATTGGTCAAAAAGTGGAACCCATTATTGTGGGATCACCATTTAGTAAACTCACTTGGCTCTTTAGGAGTCATAGCCATAGTTGGATGATATTTTTGTGGAGTTAGAATGAGTGCATTCAACACCAGCCCTAGACCCTGCTCAGATACATATTGTGGTTGGTGGTGAGTTTGCTTCTATGGTTGAGGATGAGGGATGTAATGATGTGGTGAATACATTCATCTAGGATATGAGTGTAGTATGTACAAAGGAGGTGAGAGCATCAATGGAGATGAACTCTCATGGTGATTTTCTTCTTTCTATTGGAAGTGAAACGATTTCTTCTTTTCATACAATTGATAGCATTGGAAAGTTGGCATTGTCACATTTTCAAAGAAATCAACTATGGATTGTGAGGGAGTAGATTGATGCTTCCACATATAATATCTACTGTACTAAGTCATTCATGGAGTATTTTCTTGAGAGCTCAAATTTGCGAGAGATTTCATACAATATATCTTACGGTACTCTCATTCGAGGCTCTCATGCTATATGATGATTAGTGAGGAAGATTCTAGAGACCTTGGCTAAAATGCTTCCTAATAGGGATTTCATCGTTAGGTTTGTTGAGAGGGTTTCCCAAGGTCCTATCTGACCAATAGTTTAGAGTCTGAGATTAGAGCCATCTTTTAATTCCTAGTTTGATGATGATGAGAACTTGACAAAGATTGTGAGTTTTTATCGGCATTACACTATGAGGAGTTCTTATCACTTTTCTTTGGATCCATAGCTAGAAGACTTGGTATTCATCATTATGGATGGTGACAGAAGGTTTGGTATTCATTATACCTACAAAAGGCATACTTAACTACCAAGGGTTGAAGATTCTAAGATATAAGGTATTGTGAAATAGTTGGATATGCTAGTGAATGAGATGAATCAAAATCACAAAAGAATGACCCAATTATCTAAATTGATTAAGTGGGCTACAAACATGATATCTAGTGAAATGATTACCTGCAATACCAATGTTTAAATTCTAGAATATCTTGCAAAACTTGAAAGAGTTTTATGCAAACCAAAAGCTATCTTATTCATTGAGATTGAAGGAATATATACAATGAGGGAATATCAACGGCCATCATAACATGAATTTGAAATGTGTATGTGGCTAAAAAAATAAAAATAACAAATTAAATTAAACTTATTCAAAACTAGGTACTTAAGTACCCCAACTTTTCAAGTTCATAAATTTTGAGCTATAATTAAGAATTCAAAATTGTTTACACCATTGGAATGAGGAACTAAAATTCTAGTTCAGTCCCTAAAACAACAAGCCTTTGGCCACCCAGTTTTAGGAACTGATTACAATTTCAGCTTCAAATTTTTAGCAGAAGACCTCCAAAAAGCCCAAAAAAAGATATAGAAAAACGATAAAAATATATGAAAAATATACTTTCAAAAATATTAGATCTTCTATATAATCTGGATCACCCAACTAATTTCAAATCCAAGATTTAAGCAGAGCATGATATCACTTTTTTGAAGAGTGAAATGTGATGACACAATTGTGGCTTCATATTTGTGAGACATTTCTTATGAGATAATGCATGAGTTAGGCACAATTGAGGTGGAAGGCGATGAGAATTCATGTCCGAGTAA
Source organism: Cupressus sempervirens (assembly GCA_028749045.1). NCBI lineage: Eukaryota > Viridiplantae > Streptophyta > Pinopsida > Cupressales > Cupressaceae > Cupressus > Cupressus sempervirens. The sequence continues at coordinate 721,571,259 of CM053790.1, read as the reverse complement.
GTCAGATGATGCATTTGTTGGAATGAGTTCCCCAGATTATGTATTTGATGGTGATGCAACAATAGTTCAAGTATGAGCATGCAAGGATATTGTCATATCAGAAGCCACTTCTATGTCAATTGAACCATCCAATGAGGATTTTAGTAGTATGATTGCAATTTTTGATGTGCATTCTAATGATGACACACTTGTTGATGATTATGAGTTTTCATCAACTGTAGATTCGGTTTGGTTTTCTATTGTGGCAATTAGTGTTGTTCTTGTGTCCATATATTTTGATGTGGCTACATTTTTTGTTGATATAGTTGGCATGAGTGCATATGGTTGGCCTATAGCTACATATTTCTCAAAAAATGTTCATAATGATCAGGATTCTAGTCCAATATATATTATGTGGGTGGACATAGGGAAAAAGAGGTTTCAGAGATCTTCTATGGAGTTACCTTCTGGTGACATTCTGACTTCTACATCATCAGCACAAGTTTTGGGTGCTAGACTGTAGGACTATGGTTGGTCCTAATGATGTTGGTTTGCAATTGGTTTAGTGTCCACAAGGACGTCACATACTACTTAATTTGGGATCCAAGTGGAGGTTGGATTTTATTGTGTTGTTGGATTTCTTGAGGACAAGAAATTTCAAGGAGGGCAGTTTGTAATGTTCCCCATCTTTTAAACCCTCAATGGAGTTCTTAACTTTTCATTCTCTGAAGGCTAGTGGAGAAATAAGGATAAATAAATTAAATTAAAGGAAATAAATAAATAAATCTAAAGGTGACCTTATATTTAATTAATTTAATTTTCTAGAAGCACAACTAATTATTATATTGGAAAGGGGGGAGCTTCTAAAGAATGCATTTTCTAGAAGCACAACTAATTATTGTATTGGAAAGTGGGAAGCTTCTAGAGAGTGCAATTAAATAATATTTTTATTTCCTTCTAGAGAGTTGAAGGAAAAGAATAAATAGAGGTGAGAGCTTCATTGTTAGGCATCTGATTATTATCAATTACATTTGATATAAACTTGAGAGAAAAAACTAAGGGTTTCTGATTTTAGTTAGCCATTTGAGAGCATCAATTCTTTAGTGTTGCAACCATTTGAGGTGGTTATCCATTAAATTTGGCATTGAGGAGAGCTTCATTTTGGAGTTCTATTTATGCTTAAATTGGAAAATACATTTATTGATGGCTGCTTCAGTATCGTGAACAATGATGTGAATAGTATCATAAACATGATGTAACTAGTGTTGAGTTACAATACCCCTGTTATAGTATTTATGCAACTTTCATCTCCATCTATTGGCATCACTATTATTAGGTTCCTCTTCCAACTATTAGTAGTTAACATTGTAATCTTAGAGCATATAACTTTTTGTTGTAAGTGATAACTCAGTATTAAATTTTGCATTGTTATAGTCATTATTGTAAGCCCATTTGTCTTGGAAAATTCATTGCACCATTATACATTGGAATGAATTCAAATAATGAGATATATGTTGCATACCATTTGTTTAATGAAATGTCCATCTAATAGAATATATGATCAGCATAATAATTGTATGCCAATTGTTTGTCAAAATTTCAGTTGGTTGTAGGTATGCATTCCATATCTAGTTTCCATGTATATGCATCAAAAATACCAAAAAAACTACACTTGCCTATTAGTTTATTGTAAGTGGTATTGTAATATCATTTGTGAACATTGTAAATTTTTTAGCATCATTCAAACTATATCAAACAATTTGAAACAAAAAAAAAAGTTAGAAAAGAGAAAAGTGGCATGCAAGTGTTTGACAATATTCCTTGAGCTAAAACTAGTCAGTTTGGGCAATGGATATTAGATTGGTATCAGAGGTAGATTGCAAAGTGTTTGACAAAATGTTAAATAACTGAACTAGAGAAGAACTCAGTGTTTGAAAAAGTTATAACCAATTAGGGTTATTACATTGGTATCAGAGCTTTCTTGCAAAGTGTTTAACAAAATGTCAAACAATTGAATTTGAGAAGGATGTGGTGTTTCACAAAGTTATAACTAGTTGGGGTTATTACTGTAAGTGCACATTTTTCATGTAGAATTCATATATATGCATTTGAAAATCCAAAAGAGAATTGCATATGCATTTAGTTCTTTTCTTAGATATAGTAGTATCAATTATAGGCTTTAAGATTCCCTTTGATATCATTTCAAGCAACCATAATAAATCTAAAACTCATAAATGACAAGCATAGAGATCATATTGGAAGTGTTTGACAGTTTTGGAAATCAATCAGTTTGGGCAAGGGATATTACATTGGTATCAGAGTTGGTTGCAAAGTGTTTGATGAAATGTCAAACAACTGAACTAGAGAAGAATTTGGTGTTTGACAGAGTTATAACCAGTTGGGGTTATTACATTGGTATCAAAGCTTACTTGCAAAATGTTTGACAAAATGTCAAACAATTGAATTTGAGAAGGATTTGATGTTTCACAAAGTTATAACTAGTTGGGTTTATTACAGAAAGTGATTAGTGCGTAAGCACAACATGGATTCCAACAATGCTATGTTAGTAAAGTTTTCAATTGTAGTATCTTTCTTCTCTTTAATGATGGTACAGTCTCCTCAAATATTTTTGTCAATATTTTTGCATCTTGATTTATTTCTTCATACTACAAGATGCACATGAGATTGATTTCCTTGATTTCCTTGACCCTACTCTCATGCATTTCTTGACTTCCTTTTCAATGGATCAAACCCTTGAAATGGAGAATTCGAACAAAGAAACCTCTATTCTACATTCTTCTTCATAATGTAAAGCATACATTCATCGACTAATTTCATAAAGTTCTCAACTAGGAAATTAGATACTCAATATTTCTCAACCTCAAAGATTTCCATAACCACTACAACTTACTTCCCTTCACTAGCTTCCAAGATTGGGATATGTGTTTGGGTTCTTCCTAATAGTGACTTGAGATCATTAAAAATAATACTAGATTCCCATATGAACTTGCTTCAAATCCCTGGTGATCACATTGGTCTAATTATCCATTGTAATTTCCAATGCTTTCCTCCTCTAGATTTGGATTAACAATTTGTTTCTATCTAAAGAGTTTGGGTCAAAATTTTGTGGCACCTAAGATAGGGATAGTGGCCCAAAATCATTGAAGGAATCTATGTACACTACCATAGTGGTTATGATCTATTTAAATTGTGTTTTATCCTAACTATCTTTTTAGGGTTGTATAAGCATGTGTTGAGCATAATACTCAAACAACTAATCATCTGTATATCTATTCATGACTCCCAACTCCACCTTATGTACTTAAAAATGACTAACATCCAAATCCATAACTCCTTTTGTGGGCTTTTACATGAAAACTTTTGTTGTTACTCTCCTATTTCCTAGGTTTGTTGTCATCTTGGAAAAGTTCTCTACCCTCTTAGGTTTATGAGTCTTCACCACATATTTTCTTACCATATCTTTAAAATGAATATATATGGGCACTAAATTATTCATTTTACTTACTAAACTAGTCAACCATTAACGTGTTGAAATAGCAGCCATTTCTTCTCCCATCAGTTTGGTATGTGTTTCCAAAGTATCTAATCTTTGCAATATGGTCAGTTAGATTTCTAAAGTGTTATCATTTATGGCAATGTGTATTCAACATTTCATTTATGCATTTGGAGTTAGAAATTTGTTTAAGGGTAGATAGTTTGCAATAGTATAGGGGCAGATGTGATGTGTATGGATGACACACTTTGAATTATCTTATGCATAGTTGAGGATATCTTTATGAAAATGTCATGATGATGTGTTCTAGTGCATAGACTTGTATGGATTGTATAATGCAAGTTATAGTCAAAATACCAATTCAAGTATTTAACAAAAAAAAATATAGCATATCAGAGAATTGAGTTATATGACTTAAGGAATCATTTTGGTGACAAAATAATTACTAAGTCATGATGGGCCAACATCCTAGATTTTTATCCCAAGTCATTTTTATAATAAGTCAAGCATGTGAAATCATTAAGGTCAACTAAGCAGAGATATATTAATTTGTGAGATATAAGTAAAGATCTTATCTTGCACAAATAATGTGTAAGATGTGTGACAAGAAAACTATTGTGAACAAATCTTCAAAGATATGTGAGCCTGATGTGATATGAAATACTATGTATAATCAGATCAAGTGTGAGTTTCAGCAGTGAGAAAGTATTGTATGTAATACTTGTGAAGAAGATTATTGTTTATTACATGTTAGGGAAGTGGGCCCTTTTTGCATACATTTTATTTGTTCTACTAACTCCTAATAGGGTTAAAGAAAATCCTAACAAGGTTTAGGATTTTAATAGAGCCTCGTCCTCTAACAAGGACTCAAGACATTATATGTACTTCATATACTCCTAACAGAGTCAATATCCTTAACAAGATTCTTTTGTTTAGTGGATCATCTTGTTGTTTTCATCCCCACCAAGGTTTTCCCTAGTTAACAAATAAATAATGGTGTTATGAGTTCTCTTCATGTATGGTTATATCTACTATTCAGCATTTTTGGTTTATTTTCATATGCAAGTTATAAAGTAGTTAACGATATTGAGTTGTGGGTGAAGGTTTGTAGAATATTGATTCACCCCCCCCCCTTTGCTTCCCTGTCTCTCGGTATTAACTATTCTAACAATTAGTATCAGAGAATAGTTACTCTAAAAAGGCTTAACAAATTGAGTAAGATCCCTATGGATATGGAATAGTTAAAGAGAAATCTTGAAGAATCTCTTGAATAGATTGACCTTCTTATAGAAGAAAGAGATAACCTAAAAGATAGGTATGGAGATGAAAAAGTTTACATTGACAAACTGAAAGACAAGATTGATGATTTGAAATCTGGTAAGGAATCAAATGTGTAGACTAGTGACAATGATGAAGTAGGAAATATCAAGAAAGAAAATGAGATCTTGAAACATGAGTTGAAAATTGTTGAACTTCAGTTGAATCTTAAGAAAAATGATAGTAAGAATGAACCTAATCTAAAATATGAGAATGCATACCTAGATCCCAATTGAGTCAAGTAACATCTCAATTAGATTCTATTAAGACATAACATCTTGAGTTAGAAAACTATAATAGTATTATAAAAGGAGAATTGATACAAGCCAAACAATAGTTAGAGTAGCTTTACTCCAATTTGGAGAAAATTAATGAGGAGATATTTTTCAGAGACCTTCCCGTGACAAAATAGGTCTTAGATATCTTATTGGAGAAAAGTTAGCCAAAGAAATTTGAAGCTAGAAAAGAACGAGATCCAATTATCAAAACCCCTAAAGAAATTTATCAGAGTAAGATCAATTCATCTAAAGGAGTTGAACTAGTTGATTTGTCTGAGAAAGCTAAAGAACCTAAGATAATAGAGCAAGTTGATCAACCTAAGAAAGTTGAATCATCCAAGGAAGTTAGACATGAATTCAAAGTTAGATGTTTCATATGCAATGAAGTTGTTCATATGAAGAGAGATTGCACAAGTAAGTCTTTTAAACCTATTATTAATTTCTATTGTTATAATTGTCATGGTTATGGACATAAAGTAGTAAAATGTAAGAAACCTAAATTTGAGGGTAATAATGGGAATAGTAGAATGTTTAGGAATGCTAACCCTATAGGTAATGGAAGAGGAAGATCTCAGAGTAGATCGAATGATGATGAAAGATCTAATGGTGAAAAGAAACAGTTTCTATGTTACAAGTGTAACAATCCTAGACACATTGCAAGGAATTGCAAAGCACCTAACAGTCAGAATGGAACCAATCAAAGGAGGAATGCACTTGTATGTCAATTATGCAATAACTTTGTATACAAATCAAAATTTTGCAAAATGGATAGAAGGAACTTCAATGAGAATCCTAATCATAGAAGAAACAATAATAGAAACGACAGAAGCAATGGAAATGACTATGACAATACTCTAAAGGAAGCAATCAAGGAAGATGTCGATGAATTCAAAGAACCATTTTTGAAAGCCTATAATCTAGAGAGTACTTATACAATTTTGGAAGGATAATATTTGATGCATCTAAAGGGAAACTAAAGTCATAAATTATTTACAACTCATCCTATTTGAATTAAGCAGTTCCAACATAGATAGAGCATCAATTAATTAGAACTAATTTTAGAAGTTGCGTAGTAATTGAAAGTAGAAGACATAGAGAGGAGACTATGGTCAAGTGCACAAGCTTAGATATGATCGCAGCAAGTTGTAAGATAAAAAACAAGTTTATTGTTAATCAGTGATAGTTTTTTAGTTTTTGGTAGATACACATTTAATGTGGAGTCTAATTTGAAGTGATTTGAATATTTTGAACAAGATTGTGAGTACCATTTTTTCATGTGAATATTTCAAATAAATTGAGGGCAATTTGTCAATAATTTCAAGTGCAAAGAAAGGCATTTAAACCACAAAGTTGCAGAAGCCCCAAACATGATATTTTAAGGTATTTTACAAAGCTTGAATTTAATTTTCAGTATATACAGTTAAGAATTATGGCAATTTAGATAATATATGATGTTGGTGATAGGCCGAGGTATAAGTTCAAGAAACACCCATTTGTTTCTTTAGTGGGTGATCTGTTAGGAGCATTTTTCCAAATCTCATCGAATATGCTTCATGTAGAAAATGTTTGAAGTTATATTCATTGTCAGGATGAAAGCATTAGATATGAGAACATATACAAGGACTTAGGATTCATGTGTAATAATTACCTAACCCTGAAATATGATTAGGCACACTTAAATGAGTTAAGCCTAGCAAACTATATGTTCTATATGGAGTTTGACAATCATGAGTGGACCAGAATCATTATGAGTAGAGTTCATGATGAGATGTTCTAGATAGGTGATGTACTAGTCACAATTGGTAATGACCTAATTCATAAGTTCATAGGTTTGAGAAATGAAGGATGCAACCCAGTGAATGATAGAAACATGAGAAAGATAGTTGAGACAAACTTGTACACCAAATTTGATGAAAGGGATATGAAGGTGGACATGATTTAGGACAAAGGGGTCAAGTTGTTAAGTAAAATTTTAGGATGCATGTTTAACCATAGTTCAAGAGTGAACTCAATCCCAACAAGATTTATGCATGCAAGATATGTGATGGTTGTAGAGAATAGAAAGGTAAACATGTACAAGATTGTCAAAACATAGCTATTGGACAACATTACAAAGTTAAAGAATACCAAGAATGTAGTTTTTAGATTTGAGTCTTTGTTGACACACCTATTCTTCTATGCAACCAAGTAGTTCCCTAGTATAACTAGTTGGAAAATGATGAATGTTCTATGAAGATTGTAACACAATGTTATAGGGCTAGATTGGAGAATATTAGTGACATTGGTAGAATGATGAAGAAATTTCAGACTACGATGAAGTAGAGGTACAAAATCCCTCCCTCCATGGTGGAGAAGTACATAAATGAATTATGTTTCATGGTGGAAACTGACACTACCTATATGTAAGCAGTAGAACCAAGGGTAAAATTCATTGAGCCCATGGGATATGAAATGAGTGTAGAACTCATAGAAGGGTATGTACGGATCATAAGTAGAACTCATAGAAGGGTATGTACAGATCATACTCCAATTAGAAAAGGATATTGAATGCTCTAAATGAGGTACATATGAAGAAAAGGTAAGGGAATTATATTAAGAACTTCACAACAAGGATATCAAGAAGAAAGTGTAGAAGAAGATAGATTCCATCCTCAAGGAATTAGATATGAATCAAGAGGAGTTTAATGAGATCAAAGGTATTGTGCTAGAAATGAAAGCCAGTGGACAGACTAAGGTGATAGCAACAACACCAATTGCTATTACAACACCATAGGTGTAACAATTGCAAAACCTAGTGTACAAGAATCCTATGTAGCAATTGTGCAAGAGAAATTGGTCAAAGTATAGCTACCTAAGAAGCAATCATATGTTGACACATCAGTTGCACAAAAAAAGTCTAAGAGATTGGTGAAGGAAAAACAAGAACCTACACCATCCTCCAAGAAAAGGATCAAGAAAACTACAAGTGGACCTAGGAAAAGAAGAAAGACACTGAAAATTAGTGACTTTGAGGAATCTAGTGATGAAATTGAGGAGAAGCTAGTTGAGAAAGTAGCAAAAGAAGGAAGACCACCAATAGGTAAGAAGGCATGGAAATCTAGGGTAGAAAATCTAAACATGCAAATTATTAATGATAATAATTTTGTACAATTGAATAAGTAATATAGTTTATGTAATAATATGGATAGAAGGCAATTATAGAATGTTACAATAAGGAATATGATCTTGAGGAACAAAATATTCGATAGTATACAAGGAAAGATCCCAAAAAATCTTTGTAACAAGTTATGAAACAGGAAGAAAAGATTGGTAGAAGAAGACACAAAGTTGAGAGAGAGCATGATTAATAAACAATGTGAAGTTAACACAAAAGAAGATGTGGATAAAATTTTAAAAGGTATTGAACCTTTGATGGGGAACAAAAGAAGAGAAATTCTTCGTATGGGAGGTAATTACAAAGAGGTTAAGAAGGAAATAGAAGAATCTATACCAAAATATATGACTTCTATGCCCAAGAAGAGTGCATAGCCAAAATCACCAAGCCTAGTGTATGTAGAAGCTAGTACACCATTTGATGGTGAATAAGATGTTAAGGAGACACAACAAGCACAATTACCACCTCACATAGTTATGCGTACTAAATCCATGCAAATGGATAGTATGCACATAATAGTAGATGCAAAAGAGAATCCTTTTGTAGCTTATGGAAAATCAATTGTTGGCAATATTATTGCCTATACCATCTCTGATGAAGTAGATGAAGAGGAAGAAAGGAAGAAAAATGTAGAAGAAGAGAAGAGGAAAGAAGAGGCAAAGAGAAAAGAAGGGAAGAAGGAAGAAGAAGAAAGGAAGAAAGAAGAAGAGAGGAAAAGAGAAGAAGAAAGAAAAGATGCAAAAAAGAAACAAAGAGAAGAAGTGAAGAGGAAAGAAGAGGAAAGGAAGAATAAGAAAGAGGAAGAGGAAAGAAAGAAAGAAGAAGAAAATTATGAATAAAAGTAGAGATGAAAGATTGTGATGCAATATTTGACATTCTTTCCCAATCTAAAACATGTGGAGACAGAACTTGGGAAGGTGGTGTTTCAGCATGAGCTAACATACCTTATATAGCTCCAATAGTTTTACCTGGTGTAGTATCAATAGCTACCCTAGCATGAACAAAAAAAATACTAACAGTATTATCTAATGATGATTAGAAAGGGTTAATGAGCTCGTTGAGAAAAATATTTAAATAGAATATATTAGTTAAGTCCTTGGAGAAAACATTAACTGAATTCTTAGAGAGAATGTAGAAGACAGCTACTACAACTATTACTAATCCAGAATTGTAGTCAAAGGAAAAATAACCAGTGAAGTCTTTTGATGAAGAATTCACAACATTATTTGAAGTTACTTCAGCATAAGTGCAAGCCAAGAATGATACATCATTGTTTGATATAGTATTCAAAAATGTGAGAAATGACATAAAGTCATTAGATGTATGCATCAAGGAATTGAGAAAGTATATTGATGAACGTAAGAAATTGTATGGATAGTGCACATTGTCACACAATTACCTATCATATTTTGAGAATTATATCAAGGGTCAAATGAGTGAACTACATACACTCACTAATAGATTGTAGTTACTAGAGGCTAGCATTTAAGACTTTAGAACTGAAGTGGAGAAGATTCACAATGCAATCAGAGGCATATGGACTGATAAGGAAAAGGTAATAAAAAAATTCTCTACTTTTAAAGAAATTTTGTCACCTAAAATCAACATTTTGTAGAGGCAACTACAGGAGTGTCTTGCACTTAAGACCTCCTATGACAAATTTGCCTATACTGACTTGAGTGTAGTTGAAGTAGCATCTTATGTTCTTTGCACACTCATTAGTATATTTAACACAGTTATGGAGAACTAGAAGAAAGAAGTTGAGAGACTAAAACTTGTTTTTGCATATTGTTTCTCCAAAATATCAAGTTGATTAGCAAAAGGCTACACAATTTTGTATACAATTTTTGACACATTTTCCATTGATGTCAAAGGAGGAGAAGTATATGTGTGGAAAATTATATATGTAGGAGAAGCATATATGTATATGTAAGGGGGAGTACACTTATGTATCATTATAGGTAGTGATAAGGAATGTAATGATTCATTAAGACATGAATAAAATTGTAATGTTTTGAAGGCATTTCTTTTGTATTTACTTCTATTTTGTATGACATCATTTTGGGACTTAGCCAACTTTCCAAAATTTTACAATCAATGCCAAAGGGGGAGAATTTTGGAAATATGGCTAGTTAGATGTCTAAAGTATTTTCATTTATGGAAACATGTATTCAACATTTAATTTATGCATTTAGAGTTAGAAATTTGTCTAAGTGTTAGATAGTTTAGAACAATACAGAGGTAGATGTGATGTGTACAGATGACACACTTCAAATTAGCTTATGTGTTGTTGAGGATAGCTTTATGACAATTTCATGATAATGTGTTCCAATCTACAAACTTGTATAGACTATACAATGCAAGTTACAATCAAAACATCAGTTTAGGTATTTAATAAAACAAAACAGAGCATATCAGAGAATTGGGTTGTATGACTTAAGGAATTATATTGGTGACAAAATAATTACTAGGTCATGATGGACTAAAATCCTAGATATTTATCCCAAGTCATTTTTATAATAAGTCAATCATGTAAAATCATTCAGGTTAACTATGCAGAGATTCATTAATTTGTGAGATATAGGTAAAGATCTTATCTTGAAAAAATAATGTGTAAGATGTGTGATATGTAAACTATTATGAAGAAATCTTGAAATATATGTGAGTCTTATGTGATATGAAATCTGATGTATGATCAGATCAAGTGCAAGTTTCAATAGTGAGAAAGTATTATATGTACACCTATACTTGTGAAGAACTTTATTTCTTATTTGCATGTTAGGGAAGTGGGTTCTTCTTGCATACATTGTATTTGATCTACCAACTCCTAACAAGGTTGAAGCAACTCCTAATAGGGTTGAAGCTTTTAACAAGGCCTAGTCCTCTAACAAGGACTTGAGATACTATATGTACTTCATAGACTCCTAATAAGATCAGTATCCTTAACATGATTCTTTTTTTAAGTGTATCATCTTGTGGGTATCATCCCAATCAAGGTTTTCCCTTGGCCAGGGTTTCCCTAGTTAACAAATAATGGTGTTGTGAGTTCTCTTTGTGTACAGTTATATTTATTGTTCAAAATTGTTGGTTTATTTTCATATGCAAGTTATAAAGTAATTAACAATATTGAGTTGTGGACAAAACTTTGTAGAATAATGATTCACTCCCCTCTTAGTATTATTTATTTCTAACATCTACGATAGGATAAATATTGTCCAATATCTCTTAGTTTTGTTTTTTATCATTCAATGAGGGGGATTTGTGCTCTTTCTCCTTATCCAAGTCTACAACATTCATTTCTTGTGATGTAATTTTGTTACACTTTTGAGACCTTTCTCTAGTCTCGATATTTTATATGACTAGACATTCCACAATTGGTTTAGTGTCTTATTTGCTAGCACTAACTCTCTTACTGGGAAGATGTATATATGTTTGAAAGTAAAGTCTGACAATATAATTGGCGGGGTGTAGAATCAAATGTATACTTTGAAAAAAAAATTATCAACTTTAACAAATATAAAACATGTAATCAAAAGATATAAAAACCACAGGATAACAACCATGGTTCATGTGATACAAGATATGTCAACTAGGGTAACTCTTGATCAAAGAGAAAACCCTACTGAGAATAATGCCCACAACATGATGTACGAATATAAATGTTCCTTGTGAAAGGTTGTGTAAAGATTCAAATAAATACAATTGGTACATATGAGTCCCTATTAATAGACATTGAATCTCTTTCAGAAGATTCCAAGCTAGTTAGAAGTTAAAAGGATGACACGTGATGTAGTGCCTCTCATGTTTAAAATCTATATCTTGTTCATTTTGATTCAAGAGATAATTGATACTTTTATTATATGTACTTTGAGATTACCTAAGGGTTAGATGTTATACTTTGATTTTAGTACCATAGATGCTCTACTACTACTTTGTTCAGTTTCTCATTTTTGCATCTTGATGTCATTTTTAGATGAAAATAGGTCTATGATGATATCTAATTACTTGGTATTTGGACATATTTTCTTATTATGTTATGTAATGGATTTTATGCTATGGTTATTTACTTCATTCTTGTCTCTTTATGCTTTATGTGAACGTGAGTGATGTAAATGGATTATTTAGGTATAATTGAATAAATGGTTAAATTAGTTATTTAATTCATTTATTATGTTATTATATGTAATTTCACTTGATCGTGTATTTTAGTGTGTAGGATTTATATCCCTGGTATTAGCACATGGATTTAGTGATTCAATTAATCATATTTTACCAATGTCATCCATGTATGCTCAACGTATCTTTATTTTATTTATTTAGATTAAACCTTTCAGTGATTATTAAATCCAAACCCATATCTGCATTATGTGATTAGACTAATGTGCATGTTTATGCATTTAGAGGTTCACTTTGTTGTGAAAGTTGTTAAATTAATTTATATGATTTTGGTTATTCGGGTATTAAATTTTATTGAATTTAATTTATGGCAACTTTTCCTTAGGTGATTTCATATTATGAGGGGTAACCTATTTTTGTTTCAGTCAATTAAGAGTCTAGCTATTCTAACTGACTATTTTCCCTAATTGATTATTCACTCAAAAAGTGTATTGAAAAAGGGGTTATTTTTATCACTTCTCACTTTTGCAAAATAAAAATTTGAGAGCTTTTTTTGATAATCCTCTTCTTGAGGATCATGTTTTTGTTTTCTATAGGAGTTGTGAGCGCGGGATCTTCATGAGGTTAGTCTCGTTGGATCTGACTTAGGTGGATCTTGCCTTGTCGTGATTTTTGACAATTTCAGCGAGCAATTTATTTTATTGTGTTGTTTTCAATTTCAGCCCCTTTTGTTGTTAGGTAGGGCTTTCTCATTTTCTTGTTTCTACTTCATTTCAACTTCTATTTCTAGAAGTAGTTTGTTAGGAGGCTAAGAACTAGTGTTCCCCTTTGTTTCTATTTGTTGGTTATGCCAATTGGTCAAGTATTGAAAATTTTCCCTATTTTTCGGATGGGGGTTTTGAGCCATTATGCTAGTTGTTTTTGCATACAGTGTTCAAACCCAAATATTATTGGATTTTTGAGGGTTTTGCACCCAAAGACTAAATGGGTTTTAATTTTCAATGTTTTCCAATTTTTGGTGTTTTTACCTCATTTTGCATCCCACCTATTTTTTAGGTTATCTTGGGATGATGTTGGTCATGGACTTGGATCATCCATTTGGATGTCATTCAGACTATTGTTGCACTTTTATGTTGCATTGGGATGTGTGCCACATCTTTCCTCCCAAGTCTACTCTCAGTTGAGTGTATTTCTACATTGTGCTTTCATCGAATCCTTGTGTTATGATCTTCATGATGGTGGTGCACCACACACAAGTACGTGTGCATACATTTGTCAAGTGACTTGCGAGTCCCAATCATTTGTGGTAATATGCATGCCTATGAGCACTCATCATGGGATGAGCATGGGTAGGGTAGGGTAGCATATGGAGGGGACATCTATCTCGCAGTCTAGAGTTTATGGTGCCATAGGGTTGGTAGAGGAATTTTAAAGTGATAACTAGATAAAACACTGGGTGGTAATAAAACTTAAGATAATAAAAATACTTTAATGTAAGAGCCTTTTGTTGGGAAGTTGAGTCTACACAAATCTGAGGTTGGGCTTTTGGATGCCAAGAAACTCTTCATGATGTCATCCCCTACTTAGTAGCCCATTGAGTGTTTGACTAGGACTTGTAGTTTATGCATTGTCTATATTTTTTGTTTCAGTCATCATACTATCTAGCATAAGTGTTAGTCATGGACATTTTCTTTATATGTGTGTTTTTTTTGGATCATTATCTCCATCATCATAGGAGGAGTGGACCTATGGGTTCCACGTGGTTGGGAGGCATAGCTACCTACACCATTGTTAGGGACTGGTGTGTAGAGACAGTCCCATTCTGATAATTGCTAAATGTTTTCACTCAGTACTTCAAGTTCTGGAGTATGTTATCTTGTGATTTATGCTTTCATTGGAATTCTTGTATATCATTTTTAGATGATGTTAGTATTGACATATTCCCTTATTATGGTGTTTAGAATATGTTATATGATAATTTTATTTGTAGGATTATCTTATGCTTTACTTCTATCATGTTAGATTTCATTATTCTTATGTTGTAGCATGCTTTAGTAGTGATGTCCTCATATGATAATAGAGACAATCTAGTTGGTAGTTTGGGATGTTATGCATGGGGGATGGCTAGGGTCCATGATGGTCTTATGATGTTGTTATGGTTGGGAGGAACTATGTACTTAGTTTGGTTTTCCTATTTATTGTGATGTTGTTTTAGTACACTACGATGTTATCTTTTGTACTTTTCCTTTATGTTAGATGGTTAGATGTAGTTTTTGTCTTGTAGTAGTTGTGTTTGAGTGTCTTTTCCTCAATTTGTGGATCTATTACTCCTCAGTATAGAGGAATACATTTTCTAGCTTTCTTCCCTTAACATTTTCTAGTTTTTTGTTTTGGATTCTCATGTGAATTCATAGTTTCTCGTGCAAGAATGCAAGTTCTTGCACAGTTTTTTGGGTCTCCTCAGGCAGCTTCTGGCACCTTCTCATGCAAAACCCAACACCAATTTTTGGTGTCTTAGCTATTTGTCCAAGTACATTCTCATACCATTTGGCACACATCCTCTCATGGAAGCTATTTCCTTGCATGGCATGTTGCACATCCTTGCATGAGATTTCTATCTACTATTGGTCCTCACGTGAAAAATAGGGGGCATCTCCACTGGTTTTTGGGGATCAATTTTTGGTTCTAGTACCCTTAGGATTTACTTAATTTTCCATGCTTTGACATATCTTAGATTCTTTATGTTGTTGTCATTTTGAGTTTTCATTTCTTGTTTGTGTGTGTGTTAATTCAAGTAGAGGCATTTGGGGATTTGTCAGTTGTCAGGATGGTGGTTAAGCCTTCTATTGTGATCTTTTTGATCCATGTATGATGTTGTCTTATGTAGTCATACTTGTTCAAAAAACAAAAATCTTGGCTTGTATTTCATTCTTGTTCCAAATATCTCTAGGTGGGGCATTACATCTATTATTAGAGCCTAGTTGCAACATTGGGATCTTTGTATTATGCTTCCACTACGGTTTTGTTTTACATGGTGTATTATTATATTATGGTTGCTATTTTGATATCTTGTTAGTTCATGGTTTTGATTCTTATGTTCATAACCTGTTTGTTTTGATATTTAACTGTCATTCCCATAGTGATGTCTCCTACACATAGACCTAGTGGTTGGGGTGGTACCCATAGTAGTAATCGTGAAGAAGAACACTAGGAAGATAGGCATTAGGAAGGAGAGGGAGAATAGGGTAATAATAAATATAATGGAATTGGTGCATTGATGCAAGTGCTTCAGGAGATTCTTGCTTGGTTGGGCCCTCATTTAGAGGAATTCCAATAGGATCATAATCAAGAAGAGGGATCTCATCATGGAGATTCCCATCAACCAAAGAATAGAGAGAAGGAATGTGAGTGTGAATGTTCCTATACTCCACTAGGTGGCCAAGGGCACCATCAGGGTTGTAGGGACTACAAAAATGAAGATTCCATCAAGTTGGATATTATGAAGTCTCTTCATAAATCCAAACCACCATCGTGTGATTGTAAGGGAGGTGGCCTCAAGGTAGAAACTTGGTTATTGGACATGGAGCAGTGTTTTACCATCTACCCTTATGCAACCAATTTGAAGGCACGTTGTGTGATTATGTAGTTGAGGGACTGTAAAAATTTACCTTAGGGAAAAATCACCCAAGATCAAGGAACTCAAGCACAACCACAAAAATGGATCAAAAGTGTATGATCAATATGAGAATGAATATCTCTTTTATGTACATACACACTAGGAGTTTCTATTATAAAGGCCTTTAAGATGCATCTAGAATGTCTCTAGAAAGAGCTAGGAGATAAGCATGAGAAATAAGTACACATCCACCAGAAGTAGATTATCCTCCACTATAGATGAGAGGTTAAGTATGACAAGGTGTATCTAGTGTAGAGATGTTGTACACACTATGTGCTTAATTAGAGTGCTAACTCCTATGTTGTAGACACCATGTGCATAAAAGAGTTTCTAACTCTTGTGTTGTCAACAAGAGAACATGTAAGAGTATGCATTCTCCTAGGTGTCAAACTAATAAATTATAAAATAATGCATTAACCTAAGTAAGCTTAAGTAAACTATAAATAGTAAATACATATTTACACCAAGACACCCCCCCCCACCCCCCCTTAAGTGCAACTTAGGAGAATGCACTTAAGCTTATGAAAGCTAGGATGAAAATGCATGATGGATCCTAGCTACTAGGCCATGTTAGGTACCCATGTACAAAAGAAATGAAATCTCTCATAGAGTGGAGAAAGAGGGAAAATCTCATGGGAAAAACCCTCCCCCAAAAAGAGAGATGAAAAAACAAGATGCATGAATGGATGGAGTAATCAAGACCCCCCCATTATGACATACATCAACTATGTACACTAGAGAAGTATGAGATGGAAAAAACCCCATAACAAGAAAAATTCCCCCCATAAGAAAGAAGAAGAAGAAAGGAGACAAGGCAGTCCCCCTCAAATGTAGAGTTTCAATTAGTGATAGTTGCTCCAATGTAGAATATGATCCATTAGTGTTGAATAATGTTCCTCCCCTTTGGGAGAAATAATGACATAGGTACAAATGAGATGCTTCCCCTATGTGTGGAAAGAATCCTGAAGATGAATGGTGTCTCTGAAACTTGCTCAACTATCCCTGTGTTGAAATTGATGATCACCCCTTCCAACACTACTAAAAAGAACAAGTGCAGATCTAGCAAGGATGGATGGAGAACCTCCCAAAGAACCAACCATCTCCTCAAATGATAAAGAGACTTCTTGCAACTGATGTACATAAGGATCCACAATCACATCAAGCTGGAAAGATTGATCATGTAGAGAATGGATAGGAGGGTTAGAGTGAGCCCTCACAACAATTGAAGAGGGATCTTCCTCATCAAAGAGAAGATGTATATAATCAATGATGTCTCCTAGATCTGTTATGTGGGACTCCATAAAAAATCTTGAAATGCCTGTCAAGAAGTCATTCCCTTATGCTGGAACTGAAAGACAAGGGGTACCTTGCTATGCTGAAATGCATGGACCTATCACTATAGCAATGTATGCATGTGGAATATGTTGATGTTATGACCTCTTCCTACATCTATTAATAGGATCCCACATATCTAAATCTGTGGAATCACTATCATTGGTGTCACTGTCAATTTTACAAATGTATGAATTTTGGAGAGGATTAGAGAATAAGCTTGCTGAACTTTTCTCAAAGTGAACATTCATCTCCATAAAAATCTCATGAGTCTCAGGATCCATAAGTCTATATGCCTTAACACTTTATTCATATCTGATGAAATTACAAGGCCTTGGTGGTGGTCCCTTCCATTCCCTAGAAGATATATTTTCCCATGTTGGACAACCAAAGACTCTGAAGTGTTTCACAACTAGTTTTCTATTGCACCATGCCTCAAAAGGATTCTTTCCATGTAGGACATAATGAGGATACATGTTAAGTATGTGATTGGCATTTCTTATAGCTTCAACTTCCAAGTATAGGATCAAGAGGCTTGGCTTGAATCATACAAATTTCCATAGACTTAAGAGTTTGTATCCTCATTGCTGCAACATATGTCTTATGTGAACTAAATGCTGGTGAATTTTGAAGATCAATACCCTCAAGTTTGGAAAAGTCTCTAAGTCTTGTGTTCACATATCAGCTTTCATTGTCCATCCTAAGAACCTTGATGGCTTTCCTTGATTGCTTTTCAACATGACTCTTGAAGGCTAGAAGCTTATCAAACTCTTCATTCTTGTGATCAAGAAAATAGACCCATGTGTACTGTGAAAAGTTATCAATGAAGGTGAGGATATAGCGACCCTTGTTGACTAATGTTACTGCAAAAGAACTTGCTAGAACCATGTAAACCAACTGAAGAACAAATGATGCTCTTGAAGACTTCCTTTATCAAACTTCTCCTCTAGATGCATATCCACTAAAAAAGTTGAACATTCACCCTTAGAAAAGTTTATTGTATTTAGATCTTTGACCATATTTTTTGAGCAAAGTTGATGAAGATAGAAAAAGGCAAGATGTCCATACTGCTCATGCCATAACATGTTTTGTGATTGAGATTGTCTCAACAAGGCATGTGAAGGAGAGTTAGGCACAAAGTAGGAGAAAGAATACAACCTTGTGTCATGATTAACTTTACCCACTGTAATCAACAAATCATCTTTTAGATTGCGCACCATTATTGAATTAGGAAGGAACTCAACTTTGTTTCCATCTCCATAGTGAGTGATTTGGTAAATTGAAAGGAGATTAAAACTAAGGTTAGGAACATAAAGAACATCTTTGAGCTCTCCATTTTCCATCTCCACATGTCCTTTCCCTTCAACTTCCATTTTTTTATCATATCCTACAAAGATGTGTAGTACCTTTGACTACTTCACTGAAGAAAAGTCTCCTTTTGAAGAACCCATATGATATGAGGAACTTGATTCAAGAATCCATTCCACTAAAGAACTTGAACTTTCCATAAGTGTTTTCTCTTTTCTCTTTGAATTTGCTAGAGTTGAATCCTTCGAAGCATTTGGCACATTGATTTTGTTCTTCTTGAGTAGGTTTTCCAACTCATCAATTCTCTTAGTCTTGCAATGATGCTCATCATGATTCATTTTTTACAATATGGACAAAAAAAATAATCCTTCTTTTTAGAAGAAGAACTACCTTGTTGTGAGGAGGAAGATTTTTGTATCTTAGATTGTGATTTTTGCTTCCATTTCTTCTTCTTTTTGTTGGTAGAACTTTTTTCCACTTTGATTTGATTGGTTCTAATTATTGGCCACCAATGCTTTGGTCTTATATGATGTGAGAATTCTCATATCTATCAACTTGGATTATTCCATCATCAACATTTCTACAAATGCATCAAATGTAGGCTTAGTGAAAGCACTTCACGTGGTCAACCTATGAGTGTTGTAACTCAAAACAAAAGATGCATACGCTAAAGGTAGCCTCTTCAAGATGTAATGAATCAATCTATCATCCTTCATGGGTTCCCATAATCTTTAAGTAGTGCTCTCAACTTAATCACTTTGTTGATATAATTTTGAATTGTGTCAAAATTATTAGGATCCAATAGAAGTAGATCATCCTCAATTTGGAATCTCTTTTCCTCATCCACCTTATCATACAACCCTGCAAGTTTATCCCAATTAGCCTTGGCTTCCTTGAAGCTAGAAATGTGGAAATAGAGATCTCTATGTACACAACTAATAATTCCTAAAGCTTTATTGTCTTTAATTTTCCAATCAATTAGAGTTGCAGCATTAGTGGGTTTGGTAATTGTACCATTAACATAAAGATTTAAACATTTTTCCATTAATCTACTCCATACAATATCTTTCCATGTAGTATAATTATGTAAAGTTGAAAAAAAGTGGAGCTTTAGGTGAACCCATGATGCAAAAAATGAAAAGAGCACAAAAGAGAAAATAGAGACACAAGAACACAATACACACACCCCCTATTCACTCAATCAAAGAACCTCCAAAAAAAGATGCTTTTGGCACTTTATATGTAGTGCATGTACAATAGACCACTTGTCAAAATGGATAAAAGTGGACTTCTAATTTTGCTGTTTACAATTGTCTTTTGAGGCTCAAATCTATTATTAAGAATTGTAGCTTAGATGTACAAAAATTGGGAAGAGTAATCAAAGCAATACAATGCAAAATAGGCCCTAATTCTGAAAGAGATATTTCTATCTGCACAACCCTATAATCTTACTACAAATCTAGAAACTAGACAAAAAATTAAGCACTTTCAAAAAAGATGAAACCTGTTTTGGAGTCTAGATGAGCTCGTACAAAGCATTTGAATTGCAAAATGCAAGATTAGACAGGTAAAATTGTTTAAAAATGCAATTTTTAACAAATTCATGCACCAAAACTAGAAAAGAATAGCACCACTAAAAAGTTTAGGAAATTCTACAAAAAAATTTTAAAATTACACCTAATTTGGAGTCTAGATGACTGAGTTATGGGCTCCCAAAGTTAGACTATCAAATCAAAACTCCATATGGAGAGGGGTTTGGGCAAAAAAACACTGGGTTAAATTTGACAGTCAAATAGATGTCACAGAAGTGTTATTTGGCCTTCAAATGATGGTCAGATAGCCATCAATTTTAACATAGTGAAATGCTTATGTCAGCTAAAAATTGGGTCCCTTGTTGACATGGCTAATGATGTGTCGTATGGATCATTGATGTCACTATGTCTAGATGGTACAACCTGTGACATGGCAAGATATGACATCTAGTGACTGTATGGTGTGACTGAGTGAGGTTTTAGCTAAGGTGTCTCCAACGTGTTAGTGACGAGGCTCTTTGATGTTCTAACTGGAACAGCATCAGCTGAGCTGTACTATGTGCTAACCAATGTGGCAAGGTGGGCTAGAAGTGGAGGATCAGCTATTAGGATTCTTGATGCATGGTGACTAGAGTGTTTTTCTGATGCAGGAGCATCTTGCATGGGAAAATTATTGGAAAAAAAAAATTTGGAGAGAGAGAAAGTGACGAAAATAGGAAGAAAAATAATTAAAAATTGAAAATATGAAAAATGGAGAAAAGAGGAATTTTTTATTTTCAAGGTGCATGGGTGGCATAAATAGAAAATAATAAAAATAGTTGTCATTCCATTAATCGAGGTGTGTAGGTGGAAATTCTAGAAGGTTTTGGATAAATCATGTATTTAGTATTTGTTGGGTGCTTAGTTGTATTTGGGTGGGAATTTAATATTTATTTAAAGGTAGTTGTATTTACCTTTTATCCCACATTGGTTGTGTTTGTAATGTCTTGGGTTAGAAGTGCCTATTTAAGCAAGGCTTATTATCATTTGTAATCAAGTTCAAGAAATAGAAGCTTGAGAAGTAGAAGCTAGAAGGCATAAAGACTTCAAGGTGTGAAAACTCTAAAGGTGTAGCTCTTCAAGTATAAGTTCTTAGTGAAGCTCTTGGTGTGAAGACTCTCATTTAGGATTTCTCTTATGTTGAAGAATTTATGAACTTCTTTTGAAGAAGTCATATCTATGATATCATCTTGTGGGTGTTGTGAGGATTTCCAAGTATATTAAAATTTGTTTGTGAAGATTTTATTTCTCTTGGTCTCCATATTGTTGCATTCTTGGTTGTGAGTTGCTTTGGTGGTGTGGCCCTCTATCAAGTGGTATCAGAGCGTACTTCATCAAGTCGTATCAGAGCCTACCTTCGTCAGTGGTATCAGAGCAGGAGTTCCTGAGTGTACAAGCAGATCGCCAAAGTGTGAGGCAGTTTGTACCAGGACCTTGGTTGGGTGAAGTTTATTAGAGTGGGAGTTCCAGAGCATGTAGACAGATCGCCGAAGCTGAGACAGTTTGCACTAGGACCTTGGGAGGACATGCAGATTGATCGATGGATGTAGAGATGGAAGACTGGACTTGTTTAGGGATGATTGTGGAGAGCTGGTGAATTGCAAATCCGTTGCCCTAGACTTGTGATGTGGTTCCTGATTGTTCGTGCAAGGTGGCAGGTTGCGATGTGACTTGCAAACAATTTGAGGTTGTCACAAGGAGCGTGGGAAGGATTTGTTGCAGAGGGTATACGAAGATCTTGGAAGATGGCTCCAAGAAGATTGGACCCTAAGATGATTGCCAAAATCCATAATATAGTGGAGAGGAATTTTTCTAAGATGATTTCTTGGTTGGATGCTAGATTGGCTGATCAAGCTAAGAAGGTCAAGGTGGAAGAGGATGGTTTTGCTGATCATTTTGTGGAACCTGATGCAGAACCTGCAGAGCAACTAGAGGTTTTTGCTAAAGATATTCTTAATGTTGTTGATGTTGGGACAGATGTTGGTTTTCATGATCAATTGGTTGAGTCTAACATGGAGATTGTGGAGCACTTGGTTGTGGATGATCTAGTTGATGTTGGTGGTGACTTGTATGTTACAGAGCACTTGGTCATAGATGATCCAGTTGTTGAAGGTGAGTTATGTATTGCAGAGCATCTTATTGTGAGAAATGAGGTTGTTGGTGTTGAGAATTTGGCATGTGTTGATGGAGATCTACATGTGGCTTTTGATGTGGGCTTTTTTGCTATGGGTGTGAATTCACTAGTTGCTGATGTGAATGAGGGTTTGTTGATGAAGATTTATGTTCAGTTTGTTCCTGGGAGTGAGCATGTTGATTGGATGGTTAAGATTCAAGTGTTTGATAGAGTAATGCAGATGTGGAACATTTGCACATTGGTTTTCTTGTCCCCATTGAGGTGGAAACATTTGGTGAAGATGAAGATGGTTGTAGATATTTCTTTTTTGGTGTCAAAGTGTGGGACACACTTTTCTATCTACCGGGGGAGTCTGATGCAGGAGCATCTTGCATGGGAAAATTATAAGAAAAAAAAATTGGAGGAGAGAGAAAGTGACGAAAATAGGAAGAAAAATAATTAAAAATTGAAAATAGGAAAAATGGAGAAAAGAGGAATTTTTATTTTCAAGGTGCATGGGTGGCATAAATAGAAAATAATAAAAATAGTTGTCATTCCATTAATCAAGGTGTGTAGGTGGAAATTCTAGAAGGTTTTGGATAAATCATGTATTTAGTATTTGTTGGGTGCTTAGTTGTATTTGGGTGAAAATTTAATATTTATTTAAAGGTAGTTGTATTTACCTTTTATCCCACATTGGTTGTGTTTGTAATGTCTTGGATTAGAAGTGCCTATTTAAGCAAGGCTTATTATCATTTGTAATCAAGTTCAAAAAATAAAAGCTTGAGAAGTAGAAGCTAGAAGGCATAAAGACTTCAAGGTGTGAAAACTCTAAAGGTGTAGCTCTTCAAGTAGAAGTTCTTAGTGAAGCTCTTGGTGTGAAGACTCTCATTTAGGATTTCTCTTATGTTGAAGAATTTATAAACTTCTTTTGAAGAAGTCATATCTATGATATCATCTTGTGGGTGTTGTAAGGATTTCCGAGTATATTAAAATTTGTTTGTGAAGATTTTATTTCTCTTGGTCTCCATATTGTTGCATTCTTGGTTGTGAGTTGCTTTGGTGGTGTGGCCCTCTATCAAGTGGTATCAGAGTGTACTTCATCAAGTGGTATCAGAGCCTACCTTCTTCATTTTCCAATGGGTCGTAGTGGGCTAGCATTTGAAGACTTGTAGTTGGGAACCTATTCAGCAGCCAGGTTATCGTTAATGGTATCAGTTGAATAGTCAAAAAACACAAACAATGTCAAGTAATGTGTTTAATTCTAGGAGATGGGTTTGAAATGGCCATAAGGGAAACTGCTAGTTTTTCCCACATGCACGGTGGGAATTAGCAACAAAATTTTTAAAAGAAAAGAACCCACGATTGTTAAAACAAAAGTGAGGCTCTCATGGATGGACTTGGCTACCAGTTGATTCTGGAACTACTGATGTAATGTGCGGTACTCACTGATGGAATTTTAAACTGTCAGATGTGTGGTTGGCCATTGATTAAATTAGAATATTCTAGAATAGCAAGGAATATTTCCTGTGGGGACTAGGGTTTCACTTCCCAATTCCTACAAAAAAAGTTCTCTACAGGCCTAGTAGGCCTAAAAAAAATTCAAAAATATTCTAAAAATTGAAATTGCAAAGAATAATTTAGATTTGAAAAAATAAAGTAACAGATCTAATAAATGATCATAACAGATTTGCAAATCAGGCCTTTGAGTGTCAATTTGCAAAAAAAAATTACTCAAATTCGACTATGACCTAGGGTAGGCAAATTTATAGTCAAATTTTACCAAATCGATGTTCTAGATGCAATGGTGAGGTCCGCTTTGGCTCTAGATGCTCCCAATGACTACAATACTTTGGATTTGGGTCAAGGTGTCCTCAAAAAGGTAAAGAAAGAAGTAGTCTCCAATGGCTATGTGAAGAGAAATTCCCTTAGCTATGATACCATGTAAGAATTTTCCTTAGGGAAAAATCACCTAAGATCAAGGAACTCAAGCATAAGCACAAAAATGGACCAAAAGAGTATCATCAAAATGAGAATGAATATCTTTGTTATGTACATACACACTAGGAGTGCTTGTATATAAAGGCCTCTAAGATGCATCTAGAATTTCTTTAGAAATAGCTAAGAGATAAGCATGACAACTAAGAACACATACACCAGAAATGGATTATCCTCCATTGTAGATGAGAGGATAAGAATGACAAGTTGTATCTAGTATAGAGGTGTTGTAGACACCATGTGCTTAATTAGAGTGCTAACTCCTATATTGTAGACACCATGTGCATAAAAGCGTTGGCATACTACTAGGTCTCAAACTAATAAATGATAAAATAATTCATTATCCTAAGTAAACTTAAGTAAAGTGTAAATAGTAAATATGTATTTACACCAATAGGGACCACATATCCATATAGTGGAATATTGAGGGGCAGAAGCTCCAGATGAGTGTTGCAGATCTCACCTAGGAGATCTTTGAGGAGAGGTTATGAGAGAGATTCATATATCCTTAGTTTAGAGAGGATCGTGTTGATGAGTTCCATGCAATCTAGCAAGGAAATATGGTAGTGGATAAATACAAAATTTGATTCTTTGAGCTTAGGTAGTACTCATGCTACAACCATGATGATTTACTCTTGGCTCATCATTTATCTAAGGCCTTAAGGATGCCCTTATTAGAGAAGTTTTTATACATCACCCTAGGACTTTTATTCTCACTATAGAGAAGGCATGTATTACAAAAGAAAATATGGCTAGAAGTTTTAGCAGTTGATCTAGTTCTCAGAACCAAAGTGCTTAGAACATAAGGCAAGATGCATAGTTTACCCTATCCTCTAGGAAGAGCCAAGCCCAATCACAACCTTCTTAGAGTGGTAAATATCATGTTCATCAGTGGGGATGCACAGTTTACCCTATCCTCTGGAAAGGGCCAAGCCCAATCATAACCTTCTTAGAGTGGTAAATATCATGTTCATCAGCAGGGATATTGGCCAAAGGGTGGACATTCTTTTGGTACCTCAAGAAAGAAAGGAGATAACTAGAACCAAAGATAGTAATATCAACATGATCATCCCCCTTAGAGTGTTTGGTAAAATTCTAGTAGGGCTAGTGCACCTTATCCTAGTGCTACTCAGGGTGGTCGAGGAACAAGTTGCAACTTTGTAGGAAACTATTATTCTTGTGGTCAGCCTGGCCATAGATCTTTTGAATGTTATATCAAACCATCCACAGGACCTAGTAAGGGTGCAACTAGATCAAAGCCTACAGTGGGAGATGTTGGGAGGAATCATTGAGTATTTGTGATAGTTGACAATTGTTAAGCTAAGCATCAAGGTAAAGTAGTCGAGGCTATAGGTAAATTGCATGGTATTTTAGCTTCATTTTTGTTTAACTCTGGTGCTTTAGATTCTTTCATTTCACCATCTCTTGTTCAATGATGTGGGCTATTGGTAACACAACAGGTTGATAGGTGGTAGGTTGAGTTAGCCATGGGTTCAAAAGTGGTTGTAGATTATTTGGTCAGCTGTTGTAGTTTGAATTTGGGAACCTTCACCACCACTGTGGATCTATGAATTCTACCTCTAAGATTATATGACATTATGTTGGGCATGGATTGGTTAGTTAGTGTGTTGATGATATAGGTGGATAGGTAGAATTTTTGGGAGTTTAGAGACTAGTCTCACTTTGAATTATCTTAACTAATTAGTTAAAATAGAGTGTGCAGAAGGGTTGTTAATTATTTCTTGTTTATGTCAGTGATCTTGAGGAAGCTGAGAGTCATATAATGACACTTGATGATCACCAACTCCTTCATGAGTATGCAAATGTTTTTCTTGATGAGATATCTAGTATGCCACCTTAGCATGACATGATTTTTGAATTGATCTTGTACTAGGAGCAGAGTTGATTTCACAAGCTCCTTACCCCATGACTACTTAGGAGTTAAGTGATCTCAGATTACAATTGGAGGAATTGTTGGCCAAGGACCATATTCATCCTAGTGTATCCCTGTGGGGTGCACCAGTCATCTTCATGAAGAATAAGGATGTTTCTTTTCATTTTTGCATTGACTACCAATAGTTTAATAAGGTGATGGTGAAGAACTGATATCCTTTGCCAAGGATAGATGAGTTATTTGATTAGATGAAGGGAGAACAAGTGTTCTAAAAGATTGATCTGAAGTTGAGATACCATCAGCTTTGTATCTAGGAGGCTGGCATTCATCAAACAACTTTTCATACATGGTATGGTCATTATGATTTCACAGTTGTACTATTTGGTTCAACCAATGCATCATCAATATTTATGAGTTTGATAAATGGTGTATTTTACACTTACCTCTATTAGTGCATCATTGTATTCTTGGATGACATATTGATTTATTTGAAGACTATTGAGGAGCATGAAGTCTACTTATGTCAAGTATTGTAGTACTTGAGAGATCATCAGTTGTATGGAAACATGAGTAAGTGTGGATTCTTCTAGTTGGAGGTGAAGTACTTGGGGCACATCATCACTAGTGATGGTATTCCAATGGATCTAGAGAAGATTTGTGTTGTCATGGATTGGTCGGTACTCACTAATGTCTCATAAGTTTGTAGTTTCATGGGATTAGTGGGTTACTATCGTCGCTTCATGAAGGATTTCTCATGAGTAGCTCATCCCATCACTTCTCTTTAGGGAAAAGGGAAGAAGTATGTTTCGTTAGACTAGTGGAAGTAGTGTTTAATGTTATTAAGGAGTGTCTGGCCAGTGCACCAATCCTTGTAGTGCCTAATCCTATAGGTGATTTCATGGTTTGCATGGATTTCGTTGGAAGGTGTGGGTGTGGTGTTGATGCAATATGGTTAAGTGATTACATATGAGTCTAGGAAACTCAAGGACCATGAGCTTAACTACCCCACCCATGATTTAGAACTTGTGGTCATGGTGCATGCCCTTGTTTGTTCAAGGCATTTTCTTTTTGGGACATAGATTTGAGTTGCATAGTGATCCTAGAAGCTTGCAATATATCGTTACTCAACCAAACCTAAATGCACGACAATGTTGCTAGATGGAGTTCTTATGTGAGTATGACTTTGATGTTCATTACATTAAAGGGAAGGAGAATGTTGTCACATATTCCTTGAGTAGGAGGAAACATGAGGTATTAGTGTTGTCATTGGGAGTCAATTTGCAAGGGCACATCTTGGAGGCTTTGCCTAGTGACACTTGGTATCAAGAGGTGAGGGAAAAGATTGAGTCTTGATGTACCCTTGAGGGGAGATTTTCAAGTTATATGCTTGAGTTTGATGTACTACTATGACACTTGGGGTGTATCTATGTACCTATATCTAGGGATCTTCGTACCTTGGTTTTGTTGAAAGTGCATCATGCACTATATTCCACACATCTTGGTGTCAATAAGATGCATGTTGATCTTAAACAGTTGTACTTTTGGGTAGGAATGAGACACGATGTTGCTGATTTTGTTGCTCAATGTCTCAAGTGTAAAAGAGTTAAGGTAGAGCATTAGCATCCAACGGGTCTTTTTTAGCCACATACCATTCCCAAGTGAAAGTGAGATACAATATCTATTATTGTTATCATGGTTTTACCTATGTCATTACAAAGACATAATTGTAATATGGTGACAGTGGACAAGTTGTCCAAGGTAGTGCATTTTTTACCCATGAGAGCATTGTACATAGCTTCTTCTATAGTACATGTTTTCTTGGAAGATATTATTCATTTGCATGGCATCCCTCATTAGATCATTTTAGATATACATCCAATGTTTACTTCTACACTATGGACATCTCTCTAGCAAGCTCTAGGCATGCAACTCAATTTTACTTTAGCTTATCACCCAGAGACCAATGGTCACACTGAGAGAGTGAATTAGGTTCTTGAGGATATGCTTCTCATGTATGTGATGAACAAGAAAGTGAAGAGGGAGGACTATCTATACCTTGTTGCGTTTGCATACAACAATGGGTATCATAGTTCTCTTCACATGTAACTCTTTTAGGCCTTGTATGATAGGTCGCACGTTGTAACCCTTTGAGTTGGGATCATTTAGAGGACCAAGTACTTTTGGGTCTAGAGATGCTTTAGGATATGGAGTAGTAGGTAGTTCATATTAGAGAGCATTTGGTTACTGCTCAGGATAGGTAGAAGAAGTATGCAGATGCCCATAGGTTGGATTGTCACTTTTTTGTTAATGACAGGGTGTTTTTGAGAGTGTGTCCAAGGAAGAGCCTCATCTATTATGGGAAAGGCTCTGAGTTGGCATCACATTTTGTCAGACCTTTTGAGATCCTCGAGAGGATTGGTCCTATTTCTTATCATCTGGTGTTGCCACCTAGCCTATTACACATCCATGATGTTTTTCATGTTTATGTTTTGATGCAGTATATTCTAGATGTGGCCCATGTTCTTTATTGGGATGCTTTGTAGCTAGCAGATGGGTAGCTTACTTTGGAGCCCATTCATATCCCATAGTAGCAGAGGATGACCTTGCAAGGTTGGGACATTAATCAAGTAAGGGTCCAATGGGACCCAAGCAATGAGACATTTGTGACTTGGGGAGATGCTACACGATTGAGAGGATCATACCCCTATCTATTTGTTGGCTTCCAAGAGTAATCCTATTCTAGTGGGGGAGGATGTAGTGCCTCTCATGTTTGTAGTCTATACCTTCATTTTGATTTGAGAGATACTTGATACACTTATTATATGTACTTTGAGATGACCTGAGGGTCAAATGTTATACTTTGATTTCAATACCATAGATGCTTTACTACTATGTTGTTCAATTTATCATATTTGCATGTTGATGTCATTTTGAGATGATAGTAAGTTTATGATGATAACTGATTATATGGTATTTGGACATATTTTCTTATTATGTTATGTGATGGATTTTATGCTATGGTTATTTATTTCATTATTATCTCTTCATGCCTTATGTGAATGTGAGTGATGAAAATGGATTTTTTAGGTATAATTGAATAAATGGTTAAATTAGTTATTTAATGCATTTATTGCTTTGACTATATTATTAAATGCAATTGCACTTGATTGTGTATTTTAGTGTCTAGGATTTATATCCCTACCAGTGGAACATGGAATTAATGATTGAGCTATTCATATTTTACCAATGTCGTCCTTGTATGGTTGATGTATCCTTATTTTAATTGTTTGGATCAAAATTTTTGGTGATTATTAAATCCAAACTCATTTGCATTATGTGATTAGACCAGTGAGCATGTCTATGCATTTAGAGGTTCACTTTGTCGTGAAAGTTGCTAAGTTAATTTCTGTGATTTTGGGTTTTTGGGCTTTAAATTTTATTGAATTTAGTTTATGGCAGCTTTACATTACATGAATTCTTATTATGAGGGATACCTATATTCATTTGGGTCAATTCAGAGTCTAGCTAGTCTAATTGGTTATTTTCCCTAATCAATTATTCACTCAAAGATTGTATTGAAAAAGGGATTTGTTTTCACTTCTCACTTTTGTAGAATACAAATTTGAGAGCTCTTTTTGAGAATACTCTTCTGGAGCATTGTGTTTCTATTCATTGTGGGAGCTATGAGCATGGGATCTTTGTGAGGTTAGTCTCGTTGGATCTAGCTTAGGTAGATCTTATCTTATTGTGATTTCTAGTAGTTTCAATGGGTAATTTATTTTATTGTGTTGTTTTTAGTTTTAGCCCCTTTTTCTATTAGGTAGGGTTTTCTTGTTTTCTTATTTCTACTTCATTTTAGCTTATGTTTCTAGTAGTAGTTTGTAAGGAAGCTAAGAACTAGTGTTTCCATCTATTTTTGTTTGTTGGTTCTGCCTAGTTGGTCGGGTATGAACATTGTCCTTATTTTTAGAATGAGGGTTTGGATTTTTGCACCATTATGCTGGCCATTTTTGCATATGATGTCTAAACCTAAATACTATTGAATTTTTAGGGTTTTTCACCCAAATACCAAATGGGTTTAAATTTTCAAAGTTTTCAATTTTTGGGGTTTCTACCTCATTTTGTGTGCTACCCTATTTTCTTAGAGTTTCTTGGCATGATGTTGGTCATGGATTTGGATCATCTATTTGGATGTTAGTTGAACCATTGTTGCACTTTTATGTTGTATTGGGATGCGTGATACATCTTTCTTCCCAAGTCTATTTTTTGGTTGAGTGTATTTTTGCATTGTGTTCTCATCCAACCCTTGTGTTATGATATTTGTGATGGTGGTGCACCAAACACAAGTACATGGGTGTACATTTGTTAAGTGACTTGTGAGTCTCAATACTCTATGGTATTTCCAGAAGTTAGGATCATTAGGTTTGGGTTGGGAATATGCCTACCTATGGGATTTCATCATTGGATGAGCATAGGTAGGGTAGGGTAGCATATGGAGGGGGCTTCTATCTTGTAACCTAGTATTTATGGGGCCATAGGGTTGGTAGAGGAAGTTTTAAGTAAGTGATAACTAAATAAAACATTGGGTGGTACTAAAACTTAATAAAAATACTTTAGTGTGAGAGCCTTCTATTGGGAAGTTGAGTTTGCACATATCCAAGCTTGGGCTTTTGGATACCAAGTGACTCTCTATGATGTCAACCCCTACTTAGTAGTCCATTGAGTGTCTAACCAAGACCTATAGTTTATGCATTGTCTATGTTATTTGTTTTAGTCATCATACTATCTCGCATGAGTGTTAGCCATAGATGTTTGCTTTCTATGTGTGTTTGTGGTTGGATCATTATCTCCATTGGCATGGTGGGAGTGGACCTACGAGTTCCACATGGTTGGTAGGCATAGCTACCTATACCACTACTAGAGACCAGTGTACAGAGATGGTCTACTATCCCAGCATGAGCATTGTTGGATGTTTTCACTTGGTACTTCAGGTTCTAGAGTATGTTATCATGTGATTTATGCTTTCATTAGAATTCTTGCATATCATGTTTAGATGATGTTAGTATTGATGCATTCCCTTATTATGGTGTTTAACATATGTTAGATGATGTGTTAATTTGTAGGATTATCTTATGCTTTACTTCTAGCATGTTATATTTCCTTATTCTTATGTTGTAGCACATTTTAGTAGTGACATCCTCATAAGATGACATTGACAATCTAGTCAGTAGTTTGGGATGTTACATAAAATGGATGGGTAGGGCTCATGATGGTCTTATGATGATATGATGGTTGGGAGGAACCGTGTACTTAGTTTGGTTGTCATATTTATTACAATGTTGTTATAGGACACTACAATGTTACCTTTTGTACTTTTCCTTCACTACTATGTTAGATGGTTAGATGCAGTTTCTATCTTGTAGAAATTGTGTTCGAGTGTCTTTTCCTCAATTTGTGGATCTGGTACTCCCTAGTGTGGAGGAATACATTTTCTAGCTTTCTTCCCTTAATGTGTTTTGGTTTTCTAGTTTGGATTCTCATGCAAATTCATAGTTTTTCACATGAGAATGCAAGCTCCCATGTGGTGTATTGGGTCTCCTCACATGGCTTCTGGCACCTTCTAATGTGAAACCCAACACTATTTTTTGGTGTCTTGGATTTTTGGCCAAGTACATTCTTGCATTGTTTGGTGCACATCCTTGCATGGAAGGTATTTCCTTGAATGGTGTGTTGCACATCCTCATGCAAGATTTATGTTTTTTGTTGGTCCTCATGCAAAAAATAGGGGCATCTCCATTGGTTTTCAGGAATCAAGATTTTTCGTGGTTCTAGTACCCTTTAGGTTTACTTAATTTTCCATGCTTTGATAGATCTTAGATTCTTTGTGTTATTTTCATTTTGGGTTTCTATTTCTTGTTTCTATGTGTTAGTTTGGGTAGTGGCATTTGGAGATTTATTGGTTGTTGGGATGGTGGTTATGTCTTCCATTGCGATCTTTTGATCCTTGTATGATGTTTTCTTATGCACTCATACTTGTTCAAAAAATTATCTTGGCTTGTATTTCATCCTTATTCCAAGGATCTCTAAGAAGAGCATAACATGTGAACCCATTGTCCAAATTGCTTCAGAACTATTCTCACTAAACAATTTAGGATAACTTATCCAAGAGAAATTAATTGACTAAAATAATAAGTTATCTTTGCCAATACAGTTCATTTGAATTCCACACTTATCTTCAGCATCAAACACTTCTCTAATATTCACAAATTCACTTCCAAAGATCTCATAATATTACATCAATAATATATGATGACATATGATGATTATATATCCCAACAATGCATCCAAAGGAAGGCTTTCTGAATAACCAAGATGAAATTCATGTAAGAAGCCATATTTATCATGGGCATTACAACTACAGGGTGATGGGATTTTAATGCTCAAGTAGTCCTTATCACATCTATAGCTTCATGAGTTAAAGAACATCATGTGAAGATTTCTATGGAGCGTGTGTGTCTAGAGATCACTTGGACTTCATTACATGGAATTAAGCTAGAAAGGTGACTAGATTGGGAAAGGGAAATGGTATTTATGTCTTGTGCTAAAGAGAAAAAAGTACAACAATGACCTTTACACAAAAGTGTAAAATTTATTCCATTGCACTTTATTTAATATTTTATATGTAAATGTTTTGTATATAGTAGAGTAAAAGGAAATTCCCAACAAGTGCACTAGAACAAGTTGTTTCCCTTTTGGATGTAGCATATTTTGGTCTTTTTCAAAGGTTTCACAGATTGTAGATTTCATGTTGTTATAGGTAACCAATCAATCATGTTTTCAAAATTGGTGACTTTATACCAATGAATTTCTAAAGGCCATTGTCATATGCTTAAAAGGCAATCATTCTCTATGAGTTTCTAGATATGTTGGCTATTTTGTCTGTGTAACATGATGTGAGTTCAACTCATGCTTATTTATCACTTGCAGGGGTATGAATTATCCTTTTTATCTACTAAATGAATTCATTTGGCACTTTCTATCACTTTCATAAATCATGTTGCACACGTAAATCATATTTTCATGTGATTTGATTTAATTTTTCTTTTTCTTTAATCTAATACCAATTATCTTGGGGTTTGAACTCAAATGTAAAATCAGAGCTATGCCAAATCTATAAAGGAAACTTTTGTACATATTTTTGGGGGTTCTTTTCTAGTCCGTATGTTGTGGCTATGTCGTACACCTATAGTTTTCCTTCTCCTAACATTAATATAAATCAACTCACTTTCCTCTTCTTACCTTAAAATATCTTGTGCATAATTTTATGCCTTATGTTGGGTGCTTCTTCTTTTTTACTTAGCTTATCTATTGTCTTAGATCTTCTTTCTATGTGTTGACTTGTGAATTTGTTTCCTTGGAACATTTGTTAAGTTGTAACCTTCATGTTTTTATCTTGGGATAGAATAATATTTATGAACTTTATATATTTAGGGTTTTAATTGTTATTATGTATGTATAATAATAGGTAGAGATGTTTCATAGATCAATCTAATGCATCTCTCCCTTTTGGCACTCTACTTGTCCCTTTATCTTACAAGTTTTAGTCTTAGATAAACCTCAACTAGAAGAAAAACAACCTTCTCTAAAGATTCAATCTCACATGCACAAGGTCCTAAAGTTGGAGGTTGTTTCAATATTTCAAACATTGTTTTGGGGCATACTCTTGGAAATATAATGATAGGCTAAGTTACTGAGAGGGGAGGGGCGAATCGATAACGCTTAAAACTTTTGTCCCAATTAGAAATTAATCTTTTATGTAAATTATGATCTAACTGCATGCATGAGAAACTGAAAATATGAAAGCATACATAACACTTGAACAACAAGATTTGGTGAACTAGAAACCTTCCAAATAGAAAGTAAAACTAGGGTGGGGATGATACCCACTGTAGACACCTAAATTTGATTACACTATTTTAGTAATCCTATTTAGTTATCTAAAAAGGCATTATTAATTAAATTTCTATTTAATTAATCCTTTGTCATCCCCTAGTTGATTAATTTAATTAATCATCTATAGTCCTAATTGATAAATCAAATAATCTATTATTTATCAATTAAATCCTATTCTTCTATCTAATTCCAAAAATCCCCATTTATTAAATAAATCTATTTGATAAATGAAATCCTCAAATTCAAAAACCCCTAACCTATCTCTAATCCTCCATTTAGCCTAATCCACCCCATCCACCCATGCTAACCAAGCTTAGCCACTAACTCACCCACCCTCATTAATGCCATCCACTTGCACATCTCTAACATCCCTAATCTAATCCTAAACCCAAGCCTAATCCACCCCCTAATGTTGTCACATTCCTTAAACAAGTTTAAGACTTTCCTAAACCAAGCCAAAGTCTCCCCTCAAAAAAACCCAACCACTAAGTCATGAGTGCTCTTACAAAACATAAAGACTCTTACAAGCCCACTCATGACTCTTACATCCATCTTACACACTCTTCCCTCTTCCACACTCATTCCTCTTACATCCCTCTTACATACTCAACCCCACTCATCATGACTTTAACCAACCCTTAACCCTACCCTCTCACACTCCTCCTCCTTGTGACAAGTGTCACCTTCCCATTGGTGCTAAACAAGCACAATCCATGTGCTCCCCTTTGAGTGCATCTTAGCCCTCCTTAAGCCTTCATCCATCCTTGCATCTAAGCCCTCCATCCCTCTACCCCTTAGCCTATAAATTGAATCCCATCCCAAGCCATTTCATCAACAATCTTTGAGCTAAAGTTACCATGCTATTTTGAGAACCAAAGCTATCAACCATACCCTTATAATGCCAAATTGAGAGCTCACAAAGCTACCAATTTGCCATTACCCATCTCCATTGAAGCAGCTTTTGAGCATCTTGAGCATACATCCACAACAAAAGGACACATCTACAGAATCAAGAAAGCATGGAGTGTTTTCTCTTGTGAGGTTTGCACTTCTTATTTTCTTTCTTAGTCTAAGCATATATGTGAATTTAGTTTTTGGTTTGTGAATGTTTACTTCATTTGTTAATGTTCTTTGCATACTGATTCTGGTTCTACATTTTGGCACGTCCGGTGGGACCCCACTATGGGTCATTTAATCATCTATTTTCATCTATATGTCATTTTTCTAACCATCTAATGTTTACTGTTGTTTGAGTGTGTTGTGAGGGTGTTTTGCTTGTTTTTGCAGGTTAAAGAACACACTTAGGAAGAAGAAATACCATCTAAAAAAAAAAAAAAATCGCATTTTTAGCTTTTTTTGGCGCAGTTTTGGCGTCTACAACCTGTTCTGTCTGCGAAAATTGACTTTTGCGAAAATTCGCGTCTGCGAAAATTGACATCTGCGAAAATCCGCATCTGCGAAAATCGACATCTGCGAAAATCCGCGTCTGCGAAAATCGACATCTGCAAAAATTTGCGTCTGTGAAAAT
This sequence comes from Cupressus sempervirens, assembly GCA_028749045.1. NCBI lineage: Eukaryota > Viridiplantae > Streptophyta > Pinopsida > Cupressales > Cupressaceae > Cupressus > Cupressus sempervirens. The sequence goes on along the minus strand of CM053790.1, from coordinate 721,535,528 downwards.
CGACGTCTGCAAAAATCCACGTCTGCGAAAATTGACATCTTTGTTTTGTCCTCTTCGTATTTTGGCGCCTCTGTAGTTCAGCGTCTTTGTATTTTGGCAGACTGTGTTCTCTGCTTGCTTATGTTCCATTTCTGCTATATTATTTCTGCACTTTGTAGCTAAAAAAAAAAAAAAAAAAAAAAAAAAAAAAGAGTATAAATCAAAATTTGACTTTTAGTGGTTCCGTAGGATTTAGACCATTTTAAGCATTTTTACGCGTAGAAAAAACAACAAAAAAAGTTAAAATTTTTTTTCCCATAGTTAAGCTCTCATTTTTGAAGATTTTGGCTAACTAACTAAATTGCTTTTTTTTGTCTCATTGTAGGTTGGAGCACATATGGAACCACTAACCATGTTTCTTGCAGGTTTTCATGTTGCTAAAAAATGAACTTGAATGTTTAACCATTTGTCTTTGAATGCATGTTGCTAAAAAAAAAATGAACTTGAATGGTTAAACACATTTTTCATTGAATGAATGTTGCTCAAAAACACACTCTTGAATGTCATGGATTAAAATCAACTTTCTTTGGAATGCATGCTTAAAACAAAAAAATCCAATCTTGAATGCCAAGGATCAATTAACCATTACAAATCTCTTTTTCACATGCAATCTAGGTAAAGTTGGATTTTTGGACATTTAAGAAACTTTGTTAAGTTAAAATAAAAATTTACAAAAATCAATTTGAGTAGTTCCTTGGACTCACCTCTTTTCTAATCACCCATCAAATATTAACCATTGGTTGCAATCTCAGCGCCATTTATGGGGATGGGTCTACTTGAAAAAGGTGTTAAATGTTCCACAATCTAACTCACTCACTTGGTCTTTGAACGTTTGCTTTAACTTTATCAAAAATTTTAAATGGTCAAAACTCTAGATTAAATCGATCACACTTTGAGTTTGGGCACTAAAATTGAACAACAACTGACGTGGAGAGCCTCCGGGCGCGCGCTTGAAATTGAATCTCACACACTTTTGTTTTGGGCTTAAAAAAAACTCACACTCAATCTTGAATGCCTTAAAGAAAATTAATCGATACTTGACGTGGAGGGCCTCCGGGCGCGCGAGTTTGCTTTTGTTGACCCTAACTCTTCTTATTGTGTGCATTCTTCGATCGATTTACTTTTGTTGGCGCTTCAAGTTGGAATTGAACATTGTCTCTTAAACATGAGTGCTTGAAAAAGTCTAGATTAGCACACATAAGAGTCAATTGGAAAAAGAACAAGCGTGTTTTTTAGCCCAAGGTCATCCGAGTCTTCTCTCCCCTTGTCGTCTTTCGAGGCCATCTTGGGTGCATAAGATTAGGATCCAAAACCTTATTTCTTTTTCAGGAGGCCTGCTTGGGGATTTCATCACCCCTTGGACGACCTCAACTCCAGCGTTCCGGCGGAGTATAAGAATCGGGAGGTGAATCGAAAGACACCTCTCTTGGGATCAAGATTTTGTCATTCGGGCTAAGCCTCAAGGAACTTTATACCCTTGAGAAGTGAAAGAGGAGAAGTGGGTTACCGCTCCTCTCGGCTGTGTGACATCCTTTTGGTCTCATCTATGGATTTGGGCCTCACGTACCTTGCGTATATCGAGGACTCCCTAGCTAAACCAATTGTCTGCCTTGCAGAAAACCATCTAGGATGTTAATGTGTTTGGAGTAACTGATCGAAACATTTGTAGAACATACACACTCCTTGGCACAAGTACCACATTCTGAGAACCACAAACTTCTATCTGGGTGTTCCTATCTATTGCTTGTTTTTATTTTACTTGTTGAATGAATGTTTGCCAAACTTGGTCAATCCTAGCTTAGGGCACACTTAGCGAAGTCACTGCCTATTTTGGAAGTTGAACAAGTTGAAGCAAAACAACTGAGATTTTTCCCAAAGCCAAGCAGATTCAGGAATTTATGTCGAAACTGTAAGAAAACTTGGCAATAAAGAATATAACCGTTTCCACATAACCCATAATAGATCTAAAATAAACACGGAATTAAAATCCACATGCAAGAGAATAGAAAACATACCCACAAAATTGTGACACAAGATATACCCTGGGAAACCCTCATTGAAGGAAAAACCCAGCCTCCAAAAGCATCCATTATCATGTATTATTCAGCAAAAAATACCATTGCCATACAACCATGGAAGCCTTCATGGCCATAGCCACAACCGAGCAAACTATGTGAACAAGCATGAATCCACACATCCCATGCCATGCTTTCAACCTTCACAAATGCTCCCTTGGCTAACCTGTCAAGCCTTGTCCCGCTCGACTCTTGCCTTTTGTCTTCTCCTTGTCACTCTCTCTCTCTCTACAACAACTACCCTTGTGGCTGCTTATATAGTAGCAAGTCCCACAAAACCACCAAGTGGTATTACATAAACCATGTGCTAAAACCATATGCTACCTAACCCACTGACCCCACATTTAATATTGGGCATTTAATTCTTCTCCCCAATATTAAATAATTACATGAAATATTATCACAATGTTACAATACAACTCATCAAGAATATTCCATGGGAATCTTTACATGTTGCACGTCCATCTAGGCACAACATTACATAATAAAATAAAATAATAAAATAACAATATTATGTAATGTGTGCAACACCCATTATCTCAACAACCTCCCACTTGTTGTATACATTGCATAGGGTCAATCCGTAGCCACATAAAATGAACAAGGGAACAATCCCTCCAAGCACATCATAGATCCAAATAAACCAAGTGCTCCATCCTGGTACCCGCAACAAAATCAAAGTATCCAGCATCTCAAACATGAATGATCTCACCTCCTATTATGCCACTCCCACTAGACATACATAGAAGCCATCCAAAGAGAAAACCACCCAACCTGTCACATTAGAAGATCATAAAATCTTGTACCAACTGAAATCCAAGCACAAAAAACCTGATCCAAAGGTAATCACATGTATCCGTAGTTGTCAAAATATCCATAGCTAAAATAGCACCCACAGCAAAGTGCCAAACCCATCCAACTATCCATACCTCAAAGGTATAACAAGTGAATCTCATATCACCGACATATCCAATCTATAACCTGTAATCACAAGCCTCAAGAGCAATACCTACCACATATATACCAAGAAGCTCCCACTGCAAAAGATAATGTCAAACCTATAACCAATTCACTCAACACATCTCAAAGAAGTGAATCCATGTAGTATCAAGGACATCCACAATACATAAACCAATATCCTGTAAGAAAAAACTCTCATAACAAGTCTTCAATGCTCTCCCAAGTTCACTGCAACCAACAGAGGAAAGAGATAAAGGAATAACCATGTCATCTCTCACATGACATACATGAGCACAAACCAGTGATCACAATCTCTAACCAATCTCATATCCAATGTAGTCAAAACTGAACATCTAGGAAGATAACCAAGACCAGAGAAACCATGCAAATCATAACCTTTATCATGTCCTTCTACACACACCTCTAGATGTAAACTGTGCAAGTATGATCTCCTCCATAAAACCCCAACAAGAAGCCTCAAAAAACACCCAAACCATACCATATAACTCATCATGGATGTAAGCCTCTCACAAGAAGATCAAACTCAATAAAACCATTCCTAATTCAAGGAATATGCCCAATATAAAACCATCTCCCAAACTCAACCAGCATAACAACATATGCACATGGAGATAACCAATGCTAAACCATCTCTCAAATGAACCCTCCAGAACTAACTCATGTACCATAGCTCAAGATCCATATCCATGAAAGACAAGCATAAATATAATGCAACTGAGAGAAACAATGGGCTATACCTCTCAAGTAGCAAACCGCCGAGTAGACTAAGAGTGGGGAATGAGAATGCTCATCAAGATACCTAAGTCTCCAACCAAGACTCATCTAAGAACAATCTCCTCTCAAGTCCATATCAGGTGACTGCCCCTCGGACTTCCTGCTGAAACCATCAATCGTCCCAACAAATACTTCTCTAATCCAAGAGAAATTAGTGTCACCACCATCTCTAAGTATCCATGAGCACCTGTAACCAATCAATCCATGCCAACTCCAAATGCAACATAGCAATATCATGAAGTATCCAGCTTATGATCAGTGTACTCAATACCAAGAAACTAAACCAAGATCAATGTCAAAGTTCCAACCATGGCCTCAGGAACATAAACATGACAACATGATCTTACCATCTCAACCAAAGAGATAACATGCTCCATATGAACACACAATAACATGTCACAACTCTAAATGCATATCAAGAGTATACCATGACATAATAACGAAACCATCCTCATACCAAGGATAACATGCCAAATAAAAGCATAAACCACACCTTTGCCAAGAACCCTGTGAGTCCTCAAGATGCAACCATCTCCACACACCATGAAGAAAACCATCTCCACATACCAGGAAGAACCATCTCCATACACCATGAAGATAACCAAGAACTCTATGAGTCCTCAAGATCTAACCATCTTCAAACACCATGAAGATAACAAGTGCACCATGCAAATGTCAAAGATGCTTCTGCAGCAACAGGATCTAAAACAAACCTCCAACATCTGCAAACACTCAATAAATATATCAATGCCAACAACTCCCACTCAACCGTGGTACCAAGTCACCTATGGCATCATAAAATCCATCCTCTCCAAACCAAGAAGATATAAACCAAACCAGGAACTAATCCTGCACTATCACCCCATCACTGACACAAGCTCCCACTAAACCGTGTATCCAAGCTATTCATGACATTATGATGAAAACCATCCTCTAACCATGAGAATCAACCAAGGCATCAAACCATCAAAGAACTCAAAGTGCACATCATGAGCTCTTCAAAAAAAAACCAAATAACCATGATCCTCAACCAAGAAGATATACCACCATAACCAAATCAGAAATCCAAGCTAATGAACATCAAGGATGTACCTATATATCCAATCATGTCATGCCAAAATCCATGACACCATGATCACATCCATGAACCGAGCATCTGGTTCTCAATAGTGTCCAACCTGCCAGCATAGTCAACCATAATCCTCCACCATGACTGTACCTGGTAACAACATCTCATCCCTTCTACATGAAGAATAAAATCATGTGACTTAGGGCATAGACAACCCAAATCCAAGCCACCAATCTGAATATGCATCAATAATGAAAGATCAATGGGCAAAGACAACCCATAACCAAGCTATAAATGCAACCTGTAAGTATAGACCGCTTACAACACTGCACAACTTGTAGACCCAACAAGTCATCATGCATATCCAAACCAAACATTGATAACTATATCATCATGAGACCAAACTGAAATATGAACTGAGTATACAATGACATCAAATCTTAAATCTTCCAATGCCATAAACTCACAATGTTACCATAGTCAAAATATACCATAAATAGTTCAGATAAATATATCAACAAATAAATCATGCCAAACCTGCACCAAATCTGAACCAATTTGTAGAGCTCTCCAAGAGCTTTCCGTTGACTACTCGAAGTCCAAAATCCGACTCCGTATGCCCAAGTTATGCCCTAATCCGTGCTCAAAATAAACAACATCTGACTTTAGGGCTCTTAAAACTTGACAAAATCTCAAAATCATAGAACCAAACCTACACCATCTTGTAGTGCTCTGAATTAGCTTTCCAACGCCTATAAGAACTCTAAAATCCAATATTCTGAGAGAAAGTTATGGCCATTTTACTAAAACAGTCTTTTTACCATTTTCAGTACGATTTTTCATTTTTTATTTTTTCAGTGACGAAAATTCCGACGGGATTAAATTTGACGGCCATCATGGGCTGAAACCAAAAAACTCTTTCATTTCCTCTGAACATGGCCAAACTAGGGCATATTATATATCAAATTTTATGGAAATGTTGACCCGGATCCAATGGTGAGGTCTGTTTTTACCCAGGAGGTCATTTTTGCAAGCTACCCCCCAAAACCCTCATTTAAATGAAACATCCGAAAAACTCTTTTGTCCAACAATTTCCCATGCCCAAATCTTTTAACATCCCATCATAATAGCAAATCCAAAGCCCTCAGATCTGCAATAATTTTTCATATATCTTGCCATTTCTTTTATCCTCTCATGCATTCCCATGGATTCAATCTAGGGTTACAATAATAAAACCATAGCTCTGATACCACTTGTAAGGAAACTTGACAATAAAGAATATAACCGTTTCCACATAACCCATAATAGATCTAAAATAAACACGGAATTAAAATCCACATGCAAGAGAATAGAAAACATACCCACAAAATTGTGACACAAGATATACCCTGGGAAACCCTCATTGAGGGAAAAACCCAGCCTCCAAAAGCATCCATCATCATGTATTATTCAGCAAAAAATACCATTGCCATACAACCATGGAAGCCTTCATGGCCATAGCCACAACCGAGCAAACTATGTGAACAAGCATGAATCCACACATCCCATGCCATGCTTTCAACCTTCACAAATGCTCCCTTGGCTAACCTGTCAAGCCTTGTCCCACTCGACTCTTGCCTTTTGTCTTCTCCTTGTCACTCTCTCTCTCTCTACAACAACTACCCTTGTGGCTGCTTATATAGTAGCAAGTCCCACAAAACCACCAAGTGGTATTACATAAACCATGTGCTAAAACCATGTGCTACCTAACCCACTGACCCCACATTTAATATTGGGCATTTAATTCTTTTCCCCAATATTAAATAATTACATGAAATATTATCACAATGTTACAATACAACTCATCAAGAATATTCCATGGGAATCTTTACATGTTGCACGTCCATCTAGGCACAACATTACATAATAAAATAAAATAATAAAATAACAATATTATGCAATGTGTGCAACACCCATTATCTCAACAGGAACAACCCAAACCCAAACAGAAGTTTCACAAGGTCAAACTCAAGCCATCTCTAGCATACCAAGAACTTTCAGCCAAGAGAAAAGCAATAACACCAAGCCCACAAATTTTCAAACTCCACAAAGCAGAGGACAAAGCTATCGACGAAGCACTTCAAGAGGCCTGGTTAGAGCGCACCATCAAATTTAGCCAACATCCAGGAGTTAATCCTGCTTATGCCTTACCAACTAGGCATGATTTCTATGATTAGACACCCTTGTTTCTCCACATCTTCTTGGATAAGCTTCACTCTAGAGTCATCTTTGTAGAAAAGTCAGCCATCTTAGGTTATCCCCTTAAGCATTATTAGCTCATCCATCTCATTTAGAATCATACCATCTAGCCAGTAATCGAAATTCTGCATATCTAAGCTTTAAAAATTGTTGTCACCTTGCTAAAAGTTTTCCATTCCTAAAATCTTCCAAATCCACCAATCTCACCAAGGTTATCCCTTTGACAGAGCTTTGTCTAGGGTAATCTAGCTTTGTCACTTGTTATCCCTCATCACCTTGAACTAAAGGTTGGGATCCACAAGTGGTCAATCTCGTGTTCTTCCTAAAGGATCATCAGTCTATCCTTAAGTTGACACAATCACCACCAAGCTTGCACATAGGAAAGCAGACCTTTTGTACTTTGACAACATATCTTTGAAGTTAGAATCCCCAACCCAATCCTCCTTAGGTTTTGTCATATAGCTTTGCCTCAACCTAGGAAATCATTTGCATAGAAAAGCCTTCCCCCTTTTGCATCCATCAGCATTATTGCATCTCATCCCTAGGAGCATTTTTCATGCCACCCGTCACTCGCTTAGCCAAGAAGATAGAAACAATGGAGCCCTATCATTTAGATCGAACAGCCTCACCCCCCTTGAGCACTCAGCCATCCTTCAGCCCAGAGCCAGCTATGCCATCACCTACTGACATTGAAGCTTTCATGAACCAACCAGGAAATGCAGTATTGGTAAACGCCATTATAGACAAAAACAAAGAGACAATCATGGCTAATTTTCGAAGGGACAATGTAGGAACCTTTGACTTTGGAAGACCCCCTCCATTATCAGATCCATCTCACCCATTGTTTAGGCAGCTGCCACCACCCATAGGCTCTTATGATCCAAATTATCCTCAATTTATTCCAAAAGAAGAGCCTCCAGCCAATCCATATGACCCAACAGACCCAAACATACCATCATCCACCCAAGTTGAAATCTCCATGCCGCAAGCCAACCCAGCCACCACCACTCCATCCTTGGTTCATACCTCTCCACTCCAAACCCCCTTTACCCAAAACATCTCACCGTTCACCCCCTTCACTATTGCTGCTGCTCCCACACCTAGCCTTCCAAATCCACCCATCTCTCAAATTAGTGCTAGCATCTTTGGCCAACCTCAGCAATATACAACAGGGATGCCACCCATGGGGCCAAGTAATCAACCTTTCATCGCCCCCAGCTTGTTCACCATAGCCCAAAGCACAATCCCATCATTTCCATTAGGTCTTGGGAGCTCAATACCACCAGCCACAAATCCACAAGCTACTACCTTCACTCCACAAAGCTATCAAATCCCACAAGCTACTGCCAATCTTCTACCAAGCTCCCAAGTGACCCTAGCTCCCACCACCACTCTACCAAGCTTCCAAATCCAGCCACAAAGCTATCAAACCCCATCAGTTCCATTCCCAAGCTTTCAATTCCCACCACCTCCACCACCAACTAATCCATTACCTCCAATTACCAACTACTTTTCAATGCCACTTCTAGGAGGTAATCCACCACCCCAGCCAACCACCAATTATTTGCAGATGCCATCCCAAATGGGGGCACAACCCACATATATTGGTCAAACCCCACAAACCCTCTGATCCTTTCCCCAAGCCTCACAACCATCTTATACCTTACCTCCACAAAGCAATCCATTTATCCCATAGCCAGCTTATGTTCCTCAATCCCAACCTCAAATCCCATATCAACAGCAAGCCTCGCAGCACATGCAACAATATGCACCACCTCCCCCTCAACAACCCGTCATCCACCATGCAGCTGCCCAAACAATGTACAATCCCTATCAGCAAATCCCTCACAGCCATCCATATTCAGTGGCCCCATCCAGCACATACCTACCTCAAGGCACTCCTACATTGGGGGCACCCCAACCATCACCTATCAATTTAGAGTGGGAGCAAATGAAGACAGCTCTGAAAGCCATCCAAGAAGGGAATGATCCAAAGACATTCAAGTTTGAGAATGTGTGTCCTTACCCATTTGACAGAGCCATTACCATGACACCATTTCCCAAACACTTTGAGGTACCTAAATTTGACAAGTTCAGAGGAAAAGGAGACCCTGTCACACATATCAAAGAATTTTACATGCATTGCCAAGACGTGGCATACAATGATGTCTTCCTCTTGCGCCTTTTTCCCAAAAGCTTGGTTGGACCAGCTCTTGAATGGTTTTATAGAATCCCCTATGGCACAATTAAAAACTTTGCTGAATTATCTGAGGCATTTGTAGCCCAATATGCCCATCTTGTTGAAACGGAGCTATCAATAGTTGATCTTGTCCACACCAAGCAAAAAGGTGGAGAAAGCCTTGCCGAATACCTGCAAAGATGGCAAACCCTTACCACCCGCATATCCTGCACCTTGCCAGAACGCCATGTGGTGAAAATGTTTATTGATAATGCACATCCCAGCTTGGCTCACCACATGACCATGAACTGTTTGCAGACCTATAAGGATATCAAAGAGAAAGGAATGATCCTTGAGCAAGGACTCATAAAAGATGGTGTGGTAAAGATTTACAAAGAGGCCAACCAAAATCAATCACATTCCAATGACAAGTCTAGGTATTGGAACAAAAACAAGCATGTTGCAACAGATGGGGTTACTGACACCAGACATGTGAATATCATTGGTCCTTCTCAAAACCAGTCTAACCCACCATATCAAACAAACAACCAACAAGCTACCAATTACCAACAACGAAATAACCAAAGCTATCAAAACCACAATACAAGACCCAACTTTCAAGGGTCTAACAATCAAGCTAATGCCATCAATGTAGCTGCAGGGCAAAAGCCCAGATTCCAACCTGCACCTAGAAACTATACACCCCTTGGTGAGCCATTGGATGTTATTTTTGAGAAATTGGCTAAGGAAAACCTCATCAAATTTCCTCCTACCCAGCAAATTGATCCAAGCCAATCCAAAGCTGCATGGTACAAGGACAATGAGTATTGCAAGTTCCATAGGGTAAACGGTCACACCACCCTCAGATGCATGAAACTGAAAGACTATGTGCAAGACCTCATTGATCGGAAGGAAATCACTATTGGTGCCCAAACCTCTCCCAATGCAGGCTTACAGATTTATCAAAATGCTTTTCCTCCACACAACAACCAAAATCCTGGAAAAGCACCTATCCAAAACAACACCAACAACCGCCAGCCAAACCAACAACATGGGAAGAACAATGACCACACTTCATCCTATATAGACTATGGTAGCCTTATAGGTTGTATATCTAAGAAAGAGCCTTCAGTCAATGTTATCAATATCCGAGGACCAGACAATGAGTGTGCGGTCACCACTCGAAGAGCACGATTTAACATCGCAGGCCCACCAGTTTCATCAACACCATCAGCTCCATCAAAAAGCCGGTACAATATCTTGGAACACCTTGGGAACATGCCAGCCCAAATATCCATTTTAGACCTTCTCCACACTAGTCCTGTGTACAAAGACATCCTTGACAGTGCTCTCATAGAATCTCGTGTCCCTTCTGATATCAACGCTACTGATTTTCGTAATCTTGTTGGACACCTTTCATCCTCATGTGCCCTATCTTTCAAACCTAGTGACATACCCGCGGTTGAGCCAGATCACACCCTTCCACTTCGCATAGCCATCATGGTATCCAATTTTTCCGTGAAAAGAGTAATGATAGATAATGGATCAGCCTTGAACATTTGCACCCTAAAATTCATAAAACAAGCTGGGTATACCGAGGCAGATATGATCAGTGAGGTTATCACCATCAAAGCTTATGACAACTTGGAAAGGACCACAGAAGGGACTATTTTGCTACCAATCAAGGTTGGGCCAATCATTCAAGAGACAGTTTGCCATGTTGTTGATCTAAACCTACCATTTAACATCCTCCTCGGTCGCCCATGGATTCATGCTATGAAGGCCGTTCCATCCACCTACCATCAGTGCATCAAATTTCCACATCAAGGCACTGAGGTAACCATCCATGCCGATCCAGAACCCTTTTCTTACTGCAATGCAGTTGAAGCTTCATATACAAACCATTGCCCTGGAATAGACATCGGCACAGCCATTGCCAGCTCATCCCACACTTGTAATGACGCATAAACCATCCTTGCCTCTACCCTATCTACTGTAAAGAACAACAACAAAGGATGTGGAGAATATAGTCTATCAGATGCATTTGCTGTCGGAGCAATCCCACTTGATCCACATACCCATGGATGGCCAACATATCACAAAGCTAAGGAGATTCCACCTCCTCGATACAAACAATTTGGCCCAACCACCTTTGTGTCCTCAAAAACCCCTCTTCATGAGGAGCTCACTCCAGATATCAACAATTGGCTACATAAGGATGCACCTCCAAGAAATCAAGCACGCCTTGATCACTTCAGCCAGAAGTATCCCCAACAACATAAGCTCGTCACTAAAAAATGGAACTATCAAGGAGGTGGACTAGGACCAGAAGAAAGGGGCATGCAATGTCCTATCGAAGCACATGATTGGGAAATAAAGTCAGGTCTTGGCTTTGGCATACCCACAATTGCGGGCACCAACAAGAATGGTCACGCTTTTTCAAACATCCACCGCGACCTTGTTGAAATCGAAGACATTCCTGAGGAAGTTGAAAAGAGAGCCTACGACGATATCCCAGACCAAATCTTCCTAGGAGACTCTGTTCTCCGAGAACTATCCATCCATCTCATTGACCTACCACTTGCTCATCCACAACTCATAGATTGGGACCAACCAAGTGTCATACATATTGATGAGTTCGCATCAGAGGAAGCGCTTCTAAGATTCATGGGAGCTGAAACTCCTCATAAGAAGACAAAGTCAGATTCTGCCTACATCTACAAGCTAGATCCCAAGGGGTATTTTGGAGAAAATCCCCAACCTAGTTTTGATACACCCAAAACTGGAACTAAGGTAAATCTGGGACTAGCTAAGGCAGCGAAGAGAACCCCTCATCAAGAAAATCCAGAGCCACAAGCAGAACATGAGGATTTAGTATTGCCTCCTCAAGATAATCGACCAGAGGTGTCTTCTATTCTAATAGAGGATACTAGAGAAGTCAACATTGGTTCTTCAGAGATCCCTAGAATTGTTCACATTACTGCATCCCTATCACAAGACCAAGCTGACCTCCTCTTTGAGGTTTTACGAGAGAACATTGGCCGATTTGCATGGTCATATCAGGACATGCCAGGACTCGATCCAAAGCTTGTAGTTCATCATCTTGCAGTCGATCCAAAGATCAAGCCCGTCAGACAAAAGCTTAGAAAAATGCACCCCAAGGTGGCATTACTAGTCAAAGCTGAACTAGAAAGAATGTTAGCTGCTAAGGTTATCCGGCCTATTGACTACTCAGAATGGATCTCCAACATGGTCCCTGTCACTAAGCCTTCCGGTGACATCAGAATCTGCACTGATTTTAGAGATCTTAACAAAGCTTGTCCAAAGGATGATTTTCCCTTGCCCAACATAGATATGATTGTAGATCTTACAGCTAGACATGAAATTTTGTCCCTTATGGATGGATTTTCTGGGTATAATCAGATCAAGATTGCAGAAGAGGACCAGCATAAGACAGCATTCACTACCCCTTGGGGAACCTTTTGCTACACCATGATGCCTTTTGGCCTAAAGAATGCTGGGGCTACCTATCAAAGAGCTATGACAACCATTTTCCATGATCTTATCCATAGCATTTTGGAAGATTATGTGGACGATATCATGGTCAAATCTCACACCTTCATGGATCATCTTGCTGACCTGGAAAAAGTCTTTGATAGGTTGGCCCAATATTATCTCATGCTAAATCCCAAGAAGTGTGTCTTTGGGGTCACATTTGGCAAGCTTCTAGGCTTCATAGTTTCTAAACAGGGTATAGAGATCGACCCCAAAAAGGTCAAGGCTATCTTAGACATGCCCCCTCCCCAGACACTGCGACAGCTTCGCTCTCTTCAAGGAAAACTTCAATCTGTCCGACGCTTCATCTCCCAACTTGCAGATAAGTGTACACCATTTTCACACTTGCTAAAGAAGAATGAGAACTTCAAGTGGGATCTTTTATGTCAGCGCAGCTTCGATCAGCTCAAGCAGTATCTCACCAATCCCCCTATCTTGGTTCCACCAGTTCCTGGTCGTCCCTTGATCTTGTATGTATCAGCAACACCTACTGCTCTAGGGGCACTTCTAGCACAACATGATGATTATAGCAGAGAGAGAGCCATCTACTATATCAGTAGAACCCTAGTTGGTTATGAACTCAATTACACTCCTATGGAAAAAGCTTGTTTGGCAGTTGTTTTCTCAACTCAAAAGCTTCGCCACTACATGCTAAGTCATACCATCCAACTAGTCTCCAAGATTGACCCTCTCAAGTATATGCTCTCCAGAACAGCACTTACAGGCCGTTTGGCCAAATGGGTTATGCTACTAAGTGAGTTTGACATCCAGTATGTGGACAGAAAGGCAATCAAAGGGCAAGCTATAGCAGATCACCTAGCTGATGCACCTCTAGTAGATGCATATCCTTTGCTCACAGAATTTCCAGATGAGCATATCTGCCTAATTGAAGAACAGCCCCCATGGAAGCTTTATTTTGATGGCTCATACACCTCTCATGGATCAGGGGCAGGAATATTATTAGTTACACCTCAAGGAGATTACATTCCAAAAGCCTTCAAGCTACAATTCTCTAGCACCAACAATATAGCAGAATATGAAGCTCTTGTAGCAGGATTAAAGATAGCTGCAGAATGGAATATCACTGAGTTACAAGTCTTTGGTGATTCCCAACTCATCATCAAACAAGTCTTAAATGAATATCAAACCAAAGATGAAAAGCTATTACCCTACAAAGAGCTAGTTGATCAGCTGACCTAGCATTTTACAAAGCTTCAGTTTACACAAGTGCCTCGAATGCAGAACAAGGCAGCAGATGCCATGGCCACTATCGGCTCACTCTTGGAAATTCCCCAAGAAGCTACACAGTATGAGTTTTTAGTTGAGCAGCTCCTCACACCTGCCTATGCGAATGAGGATTCAAACCGTGTTTGTATCTTGGTTGGTCCCCAATCCCCTTGGTACCATGAAATTCACACTTACCTTAACGATGGTATCATATCCCCTCACCTCACACGTACCCAACGCCAGAACCTCATCCGAAAATCATCCCGCTATGTTATCATAGCCAATACCCTATATCGTCGAGGTTATCACGATACTCTCTCTCGATGTTTAGATGAAAATGAGGCCGCGATGGCATTAAAAGAAGTACATTCCGGACTTTGCGGTGCCCACACGAGTGGTATTGTCCAAGCACGACAAATCCTTAGAGCAGGCTACTATTGGCCTACCATTGAAGAAGACTCTTGTGACTTTGTCAGAAAGTGTCTCCCATGTCAGCAGCATGCAAATCTTGTGCACGCTCCAGCATAGGATATACAGCCTATTGCACCACCTTGGCCTTTTGCTTGTTGGGGCCTTGATCTAGTTGGAACTATCACACCTCTCTCATCTGATGGACATAAATGGATAATAACAGCTACAGACTATTTCACTAAGTGGGTGGAAGCAGTCCCCCTAGTCTCAGCTACAGGAGTTCAAGTCTCCAAGTTCATCTTGTACCACATTGTTTGCCGCTTCGGCATCCCATCCACCATCTTCACTGACCACGGAGGTAATTTTGAAAATCTCAACATGGAAGAATTATGCACTTCCCTCCGCATCCATCATCGCTTTTCTAGCCCATATTTCCCACAAGGTAACGGCCAGGCAGAGGCAACTAATAAAACCCTCCTCAAAATCCTAAAGAAAATTGTCAATGATTCCGGCCGTGATTGGCACCTTCAAATAAATCCGTCTCTATGGGCCTATCGAACTTCCTTCCGTACATCCACAGGCACAACTCCATACTCCCTAGTCTATGGTTTCGAAGCGGTATTACCTATAGAAGTTGAACTTCCCTCACTACGCATATCTTTGCGAGGGCAAATCTCAGATGAAGAATACAGAGTAGCTCGACTCACCCAGCTAGATCTCTTAGACGAGAAGAGACAACAACCCTATGACCATCTCATAGTCTATCAAACTCATCTCAAAAGGAATTTCAACAAGAAGGTGCTCCCATGACACTTTCAGCCAGGTGACATGGTCCTCAAAGAAAATATGAAAGTCCAAGCAGATCGAGAAAAGAAAGGCAAGTTTGAACCTACATGGCTTGGTCCCTATGTGGTTACCGCCTCCTTTGGCTCCGGAGCCTATCAATTATCTACACCAGAAGGAGAACTCTTGAATGATCCCACTAACATCATTCATCTCAAAAAGTTCTATGCTTGAAGATCCTTGGTATACCCAGCTTTTGAAAAATACAAGAAAAAAATAGTAAAGAGAAATAAGCGTCCAATGGTGAAAACTTGGCAATTCAAGCGCCTTGGATAGGTACCTTGGTGAAAACCTGGTAATTCAGGCGCCTTGTGTGCTAAAGACTAATCCATTATCCATCACTATCTTATCCCTCATCCATCCACCCACCATCCCATAAAACACCTGCTTGTTCCCTTGGTGTTCCAATCAAATATCCAAAATCTGATGGAGCTTGTCAATACCTCCTGTACAACTTGTAAATCTTGTACCAAAGCTTGTATTATACCTTGTAAATCTTGTACCATACCTTGTATATATTTGAATCTTGTCCAAAGCTTGTACCATATTCCAGCTTGTAAATAATCTTGTATCCTAGCCTGTATCCTATCACATGCACACACAGAATCCCATTTTCCTTAAGCTTTTCACAAACCATCTACCTATCCACCTATCAACTATTATAGACATCCCATCCTTCACAAAAATTTCCATCTCACCAAAAAACCAAAACATGAACAAACTTGTACATTTGTAACATATCTTGGTCTGTCAGCTTATACATCCTCTTTAGCTTAGTATCATTGTATCTATCCGGCTTTCATGTTAGTTCATCCTTGGTCAACATCTTGCACACATTGCACACCTTGGTTAGATATTCCAATGCATCCTTTAGCTAGATCTCCTATCACCAAAGTGTTATCCTTCTTAGTTCAACTTGCCAGATGCATCACTCATCCAGATCCATCAGCTTAGGTGCTCTCTGATAGATTTTTGCAGGATATAGCTTTCCTCATGTCTGATCTTGGTCCGTTAGTACCTTGTCCTACCCATCTTGTTGGCAAACAGTTCTCTTTTGGATTTTCACTTTCTTTTGATTTGGGATCTTCCCTTTTGGGTCTTGAAATATCTTTTCCAAGCAATCTCCTTGTTCCCTCCTCAAGGTTGCCATGATCTTCCATATTATGGTATGCTGCGAATGGGGCAATTAGAGCGTAAGGTCTTGATCAGGTCTTTTGCTTGTTTTCTTTTTCTTCTTGTGGGTTACCTAGTGTCGTTTCCACGCTGCTTCCTCTGGGATTCATGTGTGATACTAGGGCAATCCTTGTGTGTTTGTTTTGAGTCAGTTCGTCAGTCCTCTGGACGGTTAGTGAAAAGGCCTTGATGTTCTTGGTAACCTTGGCAATTAACCAACAGTCCTATAGCAAATCTAGTGCTCAACTACATGGTGGTACTTCTCTTTGAAGTATCCCCCCACTCAAAAAGCTTCAATGGATTCCTTTTATAGCGCTCCGCTCCTCCATCTCCCCCCCAATCCTGGAAAGTCTTAAGCTTGCTTTACTATTGTGCCTCTGATTTCCCTTTATCATTCTCCCGTAGTGAGAGTTTGAGCTAATTCAGCCCCTTCTCTTCGCCAACCTGTGTCTCAGCTCGTCTCAATTTCTTGTACTTTTCAAGAAGTCATCGAGCCTCATTTCTCTCCCCGCCGCCTTCTTGAGGGGGCATCATCTAAGTCTAGTCTCTCCTCTTCTTATCCGAGACTGGGGCAACCTTGTTGCTAAAACATCTTCTTCATGTCGTCTTCATTCGAACTTCTTTGAAATAGTGTTGTCTCAACACTATGTCAAAGAGGGGCAAAATGTAGACACCTAAATTTGATTACACTATTTTAGTAATCCTATTTAGTTATCTAAAAAGGCATTATTAATTAAATTTCTATTTATTTAATCCTTTGTCATCCCCTAGTTGATTAATTTAATTAATCATCTATAGTCCTAATTGATAAATCAAATAATCTATTATTTATCAATTAAATCCTATTCTTCTATCTAATTCCAAAAATCCCCATTTATTAAATAAATCTATTTGATAAATGAAATCTTCAAATTCTAAAACCCCTAACCTATCTCTAATCCTCCATTTAGCCTAATCCACCCCATCCACCCATGCTAACCAAGCTTAGCCACTAACTCACCCACCCTCATTAATGCCATCCACTTGCACATCTCTAACATCCCTAATCTAATCCTAAACCCAAGCCTAATCCACCCCCTAATGTTGTCACATTCCTTAAACAAGTTTAAGACTTTCCTAAACCAAACCAAAGTCTCCCCTCAAAAAAACCCAACCACTAAGTCATGAGTGCTCTTACAAAACATAAAGACTCTTACAAGCCCACTCATGACTCTTACATCCATCTTACACACTCTTCCCTCTTCCACACTCATTCCTCTTACATCCCTCTTACATACTACCCCACTCATCATGACTTTAACCAACCCTTAACCCTACCCTCTCACACTCCTCCTCCTTGTGACAAGTGTCACCTTCCCATTGGTGCTAAACAAGCACAATCCATGTGCTCCCCTTTGAGTGCATCTTAGCCCTCCTTAAGCCTTCATCCATCCTTGCATCTAAGCCCTCCATCCCTCTACCCCTTAGCCTATAAATTGAATCCCATCCCAAGCCATTTCATCAACAATCTTTGAGCTAAAGTTACCATGCTATTTTGAGAACCAAAGCTATCAACCATACCCTTATAATGCCAAATTGAGAGCTCACAAAGCTACCAATTTGCCATTACCCATCTCCATTGAAGCAGCTTTTGAGCATCTTGAGCATACATCCACAACAAAAGGACACATCTACAGAATCAAGAAAGCATGGAGTGTTTTCTCTTGTGAGGTTTGCACTTCTTATTTTCTTTCTTAGTCTAAGCATATATGTGAATTTAGTTTTTGGTTTGTGAATGTTTACTTCATTTGTTAATGTTCTTTGCATACTGATTCTGGTTCTACACCCACAAGCTTTAGTATTATAGTATAATGTTGGCTGGTTAAGGCTTATATTGATCACTTCTGATGATCTGCCATGTTAGGAGCAATAAGGACTATTAGGTCCACCTTGTTAAAGGATTTAAAAACATACAATGAATTATGCACTCAGTAAAGAGATTTACTCAAGATTATTAGGTCTACCTTGTTAAAGGATTTGACTAATCCACCTATTAGGATGAAGTAGTAGCTGATCTTTGATCTGCAACTTGGTTTGTTGAGTGAGATTCCTTTGAGTGTATAAATCACCTTGCTATGATAGATATATCTTTGTTGCTCCTTATACTACTGTAGCCTTTATAATTCACTCTTCTACTTTTCTCTAATGATTACATTTCACTTACTTTCATGCTTTGGATGTGATACAATACATTACATGTATACCAATTCAATTACAAAATTACAAAGTTAGCCACAATACAAGTTTACACAAATATTACAAAGTTGGCTCAAATTTAGACACTCGAGTTTTGAAGAATAATTCGGTGAGGTTTTGATACTCGGCATCCACTATCAATGCTTGGCATCAGCATGCACTCAGTAGATGTAGAAGCTCAGTTCATACTAATCACTTCCAAGTAGTCTTGAACTTAGTCTGCACTAGTAACTCAGTGAATACTGTAAAACTTGTCATATAAACTAAATCACTTGATTCACTCTACATAATGTGGTTAATGCTTCCACTATGAGATCGGTATAAACTAAATCACTTGGTTAACATAGAGTAGCTCTATTAACACTAGATTCTCATTACATCAACTACAAACTTGGTAGGCACTATACAACTTGGTTTTCACTGGTAAATTTGGTATACACTAAGATGCTTGATTTACACTGCTAATCTTTATCATAGGGGCAACTACTCAACAAAAATTGAAATTTGTACAAAGGACATGGTAGCAACTATAGAACTTGGTAACAACTTAAATGCTTGATCAACATTGTTAACTATACAATAAGCTCGATAGATACTTACAATTTGAATAAGTTTATGTCATTAATAACAAACATGACTAGAATTTCAACAATCTCTCCCTTTGGAATTAGTGACAAAAACACTTATCAATCAAAACTAAATTATCCATCACCTTGTCTCTGACTTGGTAGTGTATACTATTTTTTAGATTTTTTCAAATTGGTTTTGTAAAGGATACATTTTTGCACAAGGAAATGCTTCCCCATACATAATATACATTTTTTGTACACTATTCTTTCAATCTTCTCATTATTCAATATTTTTACATCTTTTTCCCCCATTATCTTTATAATACATCTTCTCCCCCTTTTATCTCCTTATAGCTTCTCATATCTTCTCCCCCTTTTTGACATTAATGCCAAAGATTTATGCTATATGAATTACATAGTAATGCCAAAATGAGACAAGAAGTTTGAATGTACCTTAAGGATAATTGCCAAAGTCTTGTACTAATTGTCTTGCAAGACCTTGCATGTGTGTAATGCCATATGCACTTCTGCTGACAATTCAATCATGTGGTCTATAATAGAGAAATTATTATCATGGATAAGGATTTTGAATGTACAATATGCTTCTATAGTACATCCATGTTAGGGAGAATTGTTGGTGTAAATAAGTATTGACTATTTACACTTTACTTAAGTTTACTTAGGTTAATGCATTATTTTATTATGTTGCATTATTTTATTATTTATTTAGGTGAGACACTTAGGAGTTTGTGTACTCTCATGAGTTGTCATGTTGACAACATGGAAGTATGCCACTCTAATTTAGTACATGGTGTCTATAACACTGGAGTATGCATCATTCACTGAGTTGTCAAGTAGAGAACACAGTTATTGGCACTCCCTTTTTAGCACATGTTGTCTATAACACTAATTTGTGTCCTACACCATTGTAGGCTTATCCTCTCATCATCACACTATCTTATGTGCTTAATGAAGGATAACCCATATCTAGTGTACATGTGTCTGGTTGTATGACTTATCATGTTGTTGACTTCTATGCATTCTAGAAGCTCTCTAGAGGCTTTTATATACAGGCACTCCTAGTGTACTTTCACATGCCATATTGAATGAATATATCATCATTCTAATCATACTCTCTCTTTCTGGTCTATAGTTGTGCTTGTGTTTGAGTTCTTAGTTCTTAGGTGAATTTTTCCCTAGTGCAAATAATTACATGGTATCAGAGCTTGCAAATTTTTGCATCACATAGCCATTCGAGACCATTGTTGCTTCATCACCTCAGCCTGAATCTAGAGTACTGCAAAAATTGGGAGCATCTAGAGCTAGATCTGACCTTGCCATTGTGTCTAGAACATTGATTCGATGAAGATTGACTATAAATTTGCCTATGCTAGGCTAAAGTTGATTGTGAGGCAAAAAAATTTGCAAACTAGCACCCAAAGGTATCGATTTAAAAATTGGCTATGATCTAATCAGTCTGTTAAATCTATGTTCAAATCTAATTTTTAATTTGATTCTCTACAATTATTTTGAATTGAGTATTTTTGGATTTGTTCGCCCAGTCAGAGAAATTTTTTTTGTAGAACCAAGCAGTTACACCCCAGCCCTACAATTGAAGGGAATATTCCAATTAATTGTTAGGTATGATGTACCACCAATATTTGGCATTAAATGCTAGTAGTGGTCAACCAAATATCTTCCTGACCAATAGTCACTTCAATCTACACATCACTCACAAATCACAACTGATGATCTGTAGTTTGTAAGAATGGTTGAGACTTGTTTTTTTTAAACAACACTCAATGCCCTAACCCCACGAATGTGTGATAATTCAATAGAAGTCTGGCACCATTCAAAGCAATTCTGACTATGATTCACAATCACCCGTAGGAATAGTTACAAATCTTGGCATTTGCAATCACTGGCAATGATCTCCAAATCTGGCGCCCAAAAAATCAAACTCTAGTGGCATCTTGCGAGAATGGTCTAGTGACAAAAAATTAATTCTCATGCTGCTTCCACTATGACACATGGCATGAGAAAAGTTTTCCATGCAACTATCTATGTATAGTATGCAACACATGTTAGCATCCACCTTATCTACCATGGTGTACATGCTAGCTTTTTCCCTATACAATATAGCTATCAGGTAATTGCCTATGTCAATGACACGTGGTGTACACCTCAGCATCACATCAGATCCAATCAGCCTCCATATTAGCTTGCCAACTATGTGACCATACCAAACATGTAAGCAGACTGTACATTGAATCACCTGCATAGTTAGCAAATCATACTTTTCCCTGTAACTTATTCATATGGTCTGTACATGTTGACATCATGCTGACATCATCACTAGCTGAGTTTTTGCTAATGTCATCAAATCTATGACCCTAATTTTGATGATCATCCAACCATCATTGTAGAGCAAATTTGAACTGCTATGACGACCATATGACCATCAAATTTAACCCCATCTTTTTCTAATGCAACCCCTCTTTAAATTTTTTTTTTATTTTGCAGTATGATTTTGGGAGGCCATATCTCAGTCATCAAGACTCCAAATCAAGTTCAATTTTTTTGAAATTAGGTAGAATTTCCTAAACTCTTTAGTGGTGTAGCTCTTTTTTCGTTGTGGTGCACAGATTTGTCAAAAATTACATCTTTTGGTGACTGGACCTATCCAATCCTAGATTTTGCAACTTCAAACACGAAAATAAGTTCCTTTTTTTTTAAAGTGTGTTATTTTTTGTATACTTTCTAGATTTGCAATCAAATCATAGGGTTGTGTGGACAAAAGTGTCACTTTCAGAAATAGGGTCATTCTTTGCTTTATATTACTTCAAATTGTTGTACATTGTAAAGTTCCAAATTTCTAATCATCCAAGAGGTTGTAAAAAGAAAAATCAAAAGTCCATAAAGGCCAAAAATTAACAAGTGGTTGTTGTAATCATACTACTTATAAAGTGCCAAAAGTATTTATTTTGGGGGGGTTTCTTGATTTAGTGAAAAGGGGGGGGGGGGGGGGGGGTGTTCTTGGTGTTGTGTTCCTTCTTTTCTGCAATTTTCTTTCATTTTCTGCATTATGAAAAATTTTAAGTTTCCAAAATTAACTCCACATAACTATGCTACATGGTCCATCAAAATGTGGTATCATTTAATGCACAATGGAGTCTCTCAATATGTAGATGGTACCCTTCCTAAAGCAGCAGGTGACAATGTATTAGCAAGTGATATTTTAGCTTGG